>JBBBDQ010001382.1:590000-1190000 GCA_037127315.1 Ascarosepion bandense | reverse complement strand
TGTGGTAAGTCAACCGGGATTCAGTCCATTTTTCAGTCTGTTTTTCTGTAATTTTTGGAAATTTTTTTTTTTCGTTTTTTTGTTCATGTTTGTTTTTTTTGTTTTTTTTGTTTTTTTTTGTCATTTAGTTTGTGTAAATTATTTTGCAATTCAAGGTTATTTTTGACTTAAGATAAATAGTATCACGGTTCAATTATTTCCATTAGTTTTGTCTTGTAGAAGATTTAAATTTCTGTCTTCGAGACATTGAATTCGTAACGGTTGGCCAGCAAACGCAAGCCGCATAACTTGACTATATTCTGTAAAAAATGGTTTAATTTCTATTTTTGTCTTCAGAAATTTAAATTTAAATTATTTAAATCAAATAAATTAAACCGTGATACTATTTATCTTAAGTCAAAAATAACCTTGAATTGCAAAATGATTTACACAAACTAAGTGACAAAAATAAAAAAATCGCAAATGAAAAAAAAAAAAATTCCAAAAATTACAGAAAAACAGACTGAAAAATGGACTGAATCCCGGTTGACTTACCACAAGCAGCTAGCACTGAAAAGTTGATTTAATTAATTATCAAATTTAAATAATAATATGAAAAATTATTTATCTTAAGTCAAAAATAACCTTGAATTGCAAAATAATTTACACAAACTAAGTGACAAAAAAAAAAAAATCAAACACGAATTTAAAAATATAAATTAAACCATTTAATTTTATTTAATAATAAATTTTGCAATTCAAGGTTATTTTTGACTTATACAAAGTTAAAAATCAAACACGAACAAAAAACGAGAAAAAAAAAATTCCAAAAATTCCAGAAAAACAGACTGAAAAATGGACTGAATCCCGTCTTTACATTCTGAGGGTACCGGGTTGGCAGTTTCCTGGTTGCTGCTTCCGACTGGTAGTTAGGAGCCCGAACTCTTGCGTAGGGTCTTAAGAGGCTGCTCTGATCAACAGTTGAATAATATCGGGGTTCTTGTAGTGCCATATCGCGCATGGACAGGCGTCCTTGCATGAATGTTCAGTGGGCAACCTCGAGGCCACATTATGTTGTAGGCCGAGCCAGTCTCCATTCTTCACAAGTTGCAAATGATTGATCGACTGATTCTATTCTAAGACCTCTCCTTAACTGAATCACTGGAAAAAAATCAAACATAATAGCAAAACTAAACCAGCTCATTTGAAAATGCCCAAACCTGTCTGCATCTCTTTCACTAACATACGCGGCATCCGCACCAACTTCCGCAGCATAGATTCATTCCTCCATAATAACTCACCTGATATATTAGCCCTATGTGAAACTAATCTTAACCCTTCTATCCCCTCATCTGAGTTCTACGTTTCTGGCTACCTTCCCCTCTTCAGGAAGGACTCCAATGTTCATATGCATGGGCTTGGTGTCTGTCAGTGAACACCTTCCCTTAGCTAGGGTTTCATCTTTTGAATCCCCAGATCATTCTTTCATGTGCTTCCGCGTCTCACTTCTCAGCTCGATTAGCTATCTCTTCTTTCTCTACCGCTCTCCTTCCTCCCCTGACTGTTTGTTACTTGACATCATTTCTGACAATATCGACAAAGCCATTTCTTCCCATCCCTCTGCCCATGTATTCGTGTTTGGTGACTTTAACGCTCACCACACCAAGTGGCTGAAGAACGCTGTCACTGACCCTGCTGGTGTCCACACCATGAACTTTTCAATCACCCAATCCCTTACACAAGTAGTGGACTTCCCCATGCATTTCTCTGACAACCCTAACGGAAGGGACTCACTTCTAGACCTCTGTTTCACTTCCATCCCATACTCTTGCACTACCAGACAACTCTGCCCACTCGGAAACTCTGACCACACTGTAGTGTCCGTCAATATTTTACTCCACTCCTGCCCGCCCAATGAAACCCAGACAAGTAGAATATCCTACTGCTATCAAAGAGCAGACTTCCTCTGTGACATCCCTTGGAACAACGTCTTTAGTCTTCCCATTGAAGAATGTGCATTCGAGGTCTCCTCCTGGGTTAAGGCTGGCATCGATGCCTTCATCCCTGCTAGGAAATTCCAGCTTAAATCTCATTCGTCTCCATGGTTCTCACCTGCTTGCTCGGCTGCCATTGCCCACCGGAATCATTTCTTCTGACTCTATCGTAACTACGCGTCGGACCAAAACAGGCACCTTTTTCACTTCAGCTCGTAATAAGTGTAAAAGGATACTTACCGAAGCTAAGATGTTGTTTGCTGCCAGAATGAAGCAACGCATAGCATGCTCTAAATTCGGCGCTAAAGACTACTGGCGGCTCTGTAAAAGAGTACTTAACAAGAGCAAGTCCACAATACCCCCGCTAATCAACAAATTTGAGGTCCTCACCTCCCCAGCAGATAAGGCTGAATGCTTTGCCCACAGATTCTCGAACAATTTGAGTCTGGACTCATCTGGAGCTTTTACACCCGACTTCTCACCTAGAACCGAGGCACAACTGAATGATGTCCACATTACACCTTCGCTTGTCTCTAAGATAATCTTAAAACTTGACCCTCACAAAGCAAGCAGTGGTGACGGAATCCCAACTATAGTCTTAAAGAAATGTGCCCCTGAACTCTCCTCTGTCCTTTCTAAGCTCTACAACCTCTGCCTATCTGCTTCCTGCTTTCCTGCCCTTTGGAAATCTTCTTTTGTAGTTCCTATATTTAAAAACACTGGAAATCTTCTTCTGTAGTTCGTATATTTAAAAACACTGGAGAACCCTCTGACCCTGCAAATTACCACCCTATCAGCCTTCTTCCGATCTTTGGCAAAGTGTTCGAAGCCATTATCAACGCCGAGGTGGTTCAGCATCTCACAGCACACAGGCTCCTCTCGGACAAGCAATATGGTTTCCGCTTCACCAGGTCTACTGCTGATATGCTAATGACCATCACCGAGTACATATACCAGGCACTCGACAGGAATGGCGAAGCCCGAACCGTTGCATTGGATATATCTAAGGCGTTTGACAGAGTTTGGCATGCTGGCCTTCTATGTAAACTGCGGAGCTATGGTATAACTGGACATTTGTTTCAACTAATCCAGTCATTCCTCTCTAACCGCACAATGAAGGTGGTATTAAATGGACATGCCTTCCAGAACTACCATACAAACGCAGGTGTCCCCCAAGGCTCCATCTTAGGTCCTACATTCTTCCTGATATACATTAATGATCTCCCTGATTCCATAAGAGCCCAAATAGGTTTGTACGCCGATGACACCACAGTTTAATCTCGCCTCCTACAAAAATCTGGTGTAGGCGTCAAAGCTAACCTCGCAGCCGAGATTGAAAAAGACCTCCAATCCATATTGGACTCGGGTAAGAAATGGCTAGTAAATTTTAATGCTTCTAAAACGAAGCTACTCTCAATTAACCATCATCAACAATCTCACCTACCTCCCATTAGCATGGACCAGGCTTGCCTCCCAGAGAGTAAAACACTACGCCTCCTTGGTCTCACACTTTCAGCGGACCTCAAATGGAATGACTATATCGAATCCATTGCTAAATCCGCTGCTATGAAAGTCGGTTCTCTGTGTAGGGCCCGGAAGTTTTTCCCTTCTAAATCTATCCTGCACATATATAAATCTACCATCCGCCCATGCATTGAATACTGCTGCCATATCTGGTCGGGTGCCCCTGCCTGCTATTCTCCTTGGGCTTTTCGATAAGGTTCAGAGGAGGGTCTGTAATGTGATAGATACCGACTTGGCAGACCACCTGCAGTCTCTCTCCCACCGGCGCGACGTTGCTTCCCTGTGTCTCTTCTATAAATACTTTCACGGCTTCTGCTCCGATGAACTTAGATCACTGGTGCCCCCTAAATATGAATGTGAATGAGATACTAGATTAGCAACTAGATCCCACCCTTTTACAGTGAAAGCGATAAAATGCAACCGCAACTTCTACTCCAACAGTTTCTTTCCTCGCACTTCCCGACTGTGGAATTCTCTTCCACACGATTGCTTCCCCGATGGCTACAATGTCCAGGAGTTTATATGTAAGGTTAATAGACACCTCCTAACACACTAACCTGCTCCCATTCTATCAAACACTCTTCCCATCTGCCCAACCCTCATCCTCGGTATCCTTACTCATCTATCACCTTCCTTCTGACATTCCCTATGTCTAACCACTCCTTCTCTTAACCTTCCCCTATGTAGCCCCATGAGCAATAGTGGCAGTGGAATGCCTTGCTTGGGGTGAGATGATTAAAAAAAAAAAAAGTAATTTTAGCTAGATTGACCAGAAATATCAGACATTCTTATATTGCTTTACTTGTGAATTTAGATTTTACAAATATTTATCCGATAGTCTGCAATTGCATTATTTGGAATATTATCATTATCTTTCATGTTGACACAAACTTTTAATTAATGTATTCTCCAATCTTTCTCAAATATCGAATTTTTTTTTTTTTTTTTTTTTTTTGCCATATCAGGTAGCAATAAATACTAGACAAAATTCAAGCATTAACAGATGCGACAAGAAAGCTGAAGAACACGGATAAAATCAAGGTGATAATTATCACCTGGGATAAAATGTAATCAAAACAACTAAAATGAAGATACTAGTCTGACTATTTTTCTTAAGAATTTCAGGCAAATTTCACTACCTTAAGTTCACTTTTAGCTAATAAGTAGGTACCTCCAGTAAATTGCTAAAAAACAGCATAGTATGAATAAAGAAGGCTCCCAAACTTAATAAAAACAGACTTTTTCCATCAAAATGTTTATATTATTATTATCTATTATCTCAAAGTATTTTTTCATTATTTTTAGAAAACTTTTTAATTCCTTCTTCCTTCTAACACATTTGACATTTTGGTAAAAAAAAAAAAAACTTTGTAAAAATTTTTATTTTTTTTATTTTTTTTTTTTACATCTGTTAGCAATTAACCAAATTGTTACAAGAGTTTATAATGCAAAACGTAATATTACATAAATCAGTTTTTTTTTGTTTTTTTTTCTGGAGGCAAACACATTAATTTGGAACTTCTTGCAATAATCAAATAATTGTTGAATTTTAATGAAACTTTCAGGGCTTATTCACAAATGAATGTAATTATTTAAAAAAAATCTTAGTAAAAAAATTTTTTTTACATCTGTTACCCCACCCCACTTAAATTCATGAAATTTTAAGAAATTGAATTTTGTTGTGATAATTGGTTTTATTAGTTAAATGCAGGACTCACTGGGGAATGTGAATCAGCTATTATGGTGTAAAAATTTTGCCTTTATTTTTGAAAATCTGCTCCCAATAATAAAATAAAAAAATACAATATAACCATATTATTTAATTTGAAGAGCTTTTAATTACTTGAATAAATATAAATTAAGGACATTATAGTCTGAAGAAAAAAAAAATTTTTGTTTAATAATGAAATTTTAGAAGAATTTTTTTTTTTTTCTAATTATGATAGTTTATAAAGTTTAAAAAATATTTTCAAAATACTTCAAAGGTTTGTTGGGAGTGGTTTTAAATTTATTAAGTGAAGATTATGTTTACTAATCGAAAATTAGAAAGTTTAATACAAATTGTTGTGCTTTCCTATTTTTCATTTTGCTTTTTTATGGTAATTTCTAAGTGTTTCAGAGTTTCTTCCCCTTGCACAAAAAAAAATTGTACAATTATGTCACTTGTGATAGCTATACACTTATCTTGCATCTGTCAACATATGGTGGAAAGGTCATAAAATTGAACTCTGTGATTAAGAAATAGTTTTATTTTAAATTTCATGGTATAAATAAGTAATACTTGTGTAAATCAGATTAATTTAACATTAAATTTGCTAATTTTCAAAAAATAATGTGTCATAGATATATCTTTTATTTTTGCAAGATTTAAAAATGTTTAATATATTTTATAATTTCAAACATACACACCGTAGTGGGGGCGCTAGAGGGTGTCGTCAGTGATGTCTTTGCGTGGATCACTAGGGAGTTTCGGGTCTCTCAACATCATACACCCCCTCACCACGCCGACCTGACCAGAGATGATCACCCTCAATAAGCGCTTTCAGACACTGGAAAAAATTTATAACATTTGGGCCCAGTATGAAATCTTGTAAATGCTTCTGATTGGCGACAGTCAGAGCCACTTTCCATTAAGAGGCAAACCGTACATGAACTCGTCCGAAAATATCTACAAATATATAATTTTAAGTCGTTTCTAAAACAAAAAAAGATATGAGGATAAAAAAAAAGAAAAAAACTCGTCTAAGAATTTATCAAAAAAAAAAAATCCGTTCAAAAAATACAAGTATCTACAAATATATATTAAAACCAAGAATTAACTTTTTACAAATTTGTCAGTCACTTAAAAATGGCCGAAAAATTTCAGATTCCAATGAATATAATTTCTGTTTGAAATACACCAGACTATTTTGCTTACTGGAAATAGTAAATGTCATCATTTGGCTTTCAATTAAAACTTGAAAGTCACTGCTCTAGATAATTTTTCTCTTATAAAAAAAGAGTTATGTCATTTTATGAGTAAAAATGGGATCACAGAACTAACTTAAACCCAAAAAGATTGCTGTTAATAAAGATTATATTTTGGATATGTTGTACATAAACTGCAAGCAGACATGCCTGATTAATACTTAAGTTCCTTTTACTATGAATTAAAGACAAATTTTCTTTTTTGCTGAGTTTAAGTTATAATGAATTGACATTTGGGATATCATTTTTACTTTCTTGACCACTTGTCTCATTTAATATTCCAAATTTTAAACTTTTCAGTTTTAAATGCAAAATTAAAGCAGTATTATTGAAACTTCAAAGAAAGAATATAAAATACATAACATTTCGTCAGTCGAATAAAAGAATTAAGAGTTTCTCTCATGCTGATGTTATATATTTATGCATTAGGACCTTGAATAAGTTCTCGCTAATTTTTCATGAAAAGTAATGCTTTATCTACAAAAATTAGAAACCTGTCACTAAAAGTATTATCCATCACTAGCCACTACTTTTTCCCATATTTCTGGCAGCATTTGAATTCCATATTCGAAAAATGACATCTTTTGAGGCTAGCCAGATTTGACCTATTTTTTTTTTTTTTTTTTTTTTTTTTGACATCTTCATAAGAATGAAAGTGCTACTTAGTCAAGCTATGTGCCATCAATCGAGAAAAAAAAAAAGTGATAACTTTATGGGGCAGTGTCCAGTGGGTGGGGTAGGACTTGCCATTTAAGCATTTCTAAGTAGGTTTTTACATGTTTTGCAACATGTGGCCTAGTGTTGTTATGTTGCAAAATCACTGTTGTGTCTCTGCTTGTATAGTGGCCATATAGCTTTGCTCATGTAGCTTTTTTCTTCAAAGCTCGGCTCAAATGCATCAATTGTAAGCAATAGCAATCTTCTGTGATTGTTTTGGTTTAAGAAGCTCATAATAAACTACACCTAGCAAATCCTACCAAATGCAGAGCAGAAGCTTTGTTGCCTATGTTGATGCATCGCTGGGCTAACTCCTTGATTATTTTTACACTTAGGGTTATTATAGTGTATCCACTTTGATCACCGGTTATAAGACACAAAAGACCTTTCCTTTTCTGCTGTTGAAGCAGCTGTTCACATGTGACAAGATGCCTTTCAACAACTCATATGGCACCAAATATCCTTGTTTTGAATCATTCCTAATGCTTTCAAATGTTTTGAAACTGTTATGTGATCAACTCTTAATGATTCTGCAAGTTCAGCTTGTGTCTGACATAAGTCTTCATGAAGTAATGCCTACAATTTTTTGTCTTGAAACTTTTTGAATGTGCCAGAGTATTCTTTATATTCAACATCAAAACCATTATTTTTTAAGCGTCTATACCAATATCTGCATGTTGTTTCCAACAGAGTGTGGTTGCCATAAGTCTCAACAAGAATTGTGTGTGTTTCAGCTGCAGGTTTTTTTTAATAAAGTAGTGCAGTAAAATTCCCTGCAAATACTTTTTTGGCACAAAATCTGACATGTTTTAACACTATGAAAAAAAAAAGTTGTTTACACTTGGGTGAAATGACATACACTGAATTTCAAGCTTGCTGATAATACTTCCTTTTCATTATAATCTGTAACTACATGCAAGCAGTTCTGGGAATGTCATCTGTTGAAAAACAGCAAGAACTTATTCAAGGTTCTAATATAACAAGAAAATATTCTGTTATACTCAACATTTTTCTCTAGAAAACTAGAAATGATTGCTAAAACTTTTGATGGTTACTTTAAAAAAATCTACTGCAAAGTAAAAAGTACTTGTAAATACTTTAAATTTATTAGATAATAATCCTTAATTTATCCATATGTACTGATCTATCATTTTCAGTTTTTCAACTTTCTCTGAAAAAATGGAAGTAAACAAATAATTGAAAAGGCATCTACATGTTGGTAGATAAGAATGCAAAACCATCTCCATTCCACACAACAAAATACATCAGCTTTAAGCAGATAAAATCTACACAACATACAAGTTGTGACAATTCACATTGTTAAAATAGATAATTTAACAAGTTATAAAGTCTAACATTATTATTATTATTATTGTTGATTACTATTACGTACCTAATACAGAGGGGAATTTTTCTCATGTTATAAACAAGAGTGTTTTAATAAGAGGAGTGATTGAAAAATCATTTAAAGGGTAAAAAAATATGAAATTGATAAAAGGTTTGTTTTAATATGCTTGTGGTGTGGTCAGAAAATTTCTTAAAAAGAAATAAACATCCCTCTTTATCTATTAGACATTTAAAAGTAAAAGCTGTAGGTAAAGTTTGGCTAAAAATAAAATTCCAACTTTAGTAAAAAAAACAAAAAAACCTGGATGTGAGATGTCTATCACCAAACAAAAAAAATATCTTCAGAGACTCGGGTTGAAAATTTAAAAAAAATAATCCTTTACTGCTTGCATGTTTTAAAAATCACTACCTGAATCGTATAAAAAAAATCTTTTTAACTAAAACCATGTGAATGAAGAAAAAATACTTAATCATTTCAGTTAATAGTCTATTGCTGTGATATGATATTAATGTGAACTTGACCCATGAAAGCCTCACAACCAGGTATGCAAATTGGTCTGTCATGTACAAAAGGAAGAAATTATAGAGGCAGAATGTAAGGACATTTTCACACCCAGGAAAAAACAACTAACTAAAAACTAAAATCTTAAAAAAAAAAAAAACTTGGAAGAAATTTAATGAAAATTGTATACAAGTAGAACCAATAAAAAATGTAACTTTAGTTTGTGATGTTGCTGCCAAAAGCAAAATTATCTGATACGATTTTAGCATAAAACATTCTTAATAAAAATATAATTAATTTATATTTTAAATGACCATTTTTTAAATATAAAAGATAAAATGAGTTCTGAACTTTATCCCTCAAGTAATCTCTTGTATTATAAAAGTTGGGTTTAATTTGTAATATCTGATGAATAAATGCTTTAAAAAAAAGTATTTTTAAAATATTTAAACCTTAATATGAAAAAAAAAATTTCATCTCAAGGAACAAATGATTGTCAAATCAGGAGAACAAGCAGGAGGATCAACTAGTTCAAAGTCACAGTCATGCACAGCAACCATTGAAACCAAGGACTTGTGTACTGGAGCATTGTCCTGATGAAACAAGACACCTTTTGTCATTTTTCCTGGGTGTTTGGTCTTGATAGCTTTTCATAAATGTCTCAGTAAATTGGCATAGTACTCGCCATTGATGGTGTGGCTCCTTTCGAAGATAGTCAATAAACACAATGCCTTTTGCATCCCAAGAATATTGAGGCCATCATCTTTGCAGACGAAACAACCTGGTCTTCTTTAGAGCAGGTGAGGAGGGGTGTTTCCGATGCATGGATCATCGGCTTAAAGTGATGAACCCAACACTCATCCTGGGTTAGAAAACCAGCTGGATCTGCCTCAAACAATGACAGATTTTCCTGTGATGTAATCATAATTGTTCGCTTTTGATCAAGTCAGAAGATACCCATTGGCACTAACTGAGCAGAAAGCTTTGTCATGCCAAGTTATGTGTGCAGAATATTCTCAACTGTCTCACAAGATATGCTAATAACCTTGGCTAGTTGGTTTATAGCCAGTTGTCTATCATCCATCATCATGTGGTGAACACAATATATTCTGCAGTCATCTTGAAAATGCTCCCCTCCCATTCTAAATTCAGCTGCCCACTTTTGTACTGTTAATAAAGCTGGAGCGTCATCCCCTAATGTAGCAGCCATGTTAGCATGCATGTCATTGGGGCTTAAACACTTTTTCTGCAAGCACTTGAAAAGATTATGATACCAAATTTTGTCCATTTTCAAGAGAAGTCACTACAAGTTACTTTTGAAGTATTTTTTTTAAAGTCAGATATCAATTTAACTAGAAAGAAACAATGCAGTTATTAATAAGAGTTAAAATAAATGCATTCAAAATTTCACAGCTTTAGTATCACTCCTTCATAGTCAGCATATGAAGTTTTCATTCCACCTTTACATAGATTCATTTTTATCAGTTTTTATTAAAAGACAAAAAAAAAATACTTTTCATAAATTTTCTTTCTTGTTTCAGATGAAACTAAACTCCATGAATTCTGAAGTAACATAATTTGTCAAGTGAAATCATTGTAAAAATCATTAAAACCATAAATTCATTTTTGAAAAGATTATGTTGTACACATTTCTTTTATGCTGTTTCTTTCAAGTTTGGACAAGTGAACTTCAGAACCTCAAAGCTGCACCATGATTGTACTTCTAAACCAGCTTGAAATGGTCTTGTAAAATATCGGTATTAATAAATTACTGAAGTTATGGGAAGTCATGAACATTTCAAATTTTATTTGGACACTTGAACTACTTTGTGTTTGTTAACACAAACGTTTTACCAATCTATTCCTCAGCCGTCATCAGGTGTATGACCTGGTTTTAAAAACAAAAAAAAAGACAAAATCTTTTTTCTTCACAAAATTGTCAAAGAAAATCCATTTTCACATTATTTACTATTCGGAAAATTATATCTTTTAATATGTGAATGGTACTTGTTGGTAATATTGAGTTGTAAAGTTAAAAAAGTAAAGACTGAAGTTTGGGAGCTTTAATATTCTGTTTCATGACTTACTCTATGTATGCCAAGAAGACAAACCTTAATATTAAAAACAAAAATTCACTTTTTCTTGTAGTCATGTTTGTTAATCAAATCACTATTAAGTAAACAACATAATTAAATCTCATACCAAGTGAACAATTGCTATTTGGTTAATTGTAATGCACTGCTCATGATCTTCCCAGCTAATTTGAGTCTCACTTTCAAGATCATTTACTAAAACATTGCTAGAATAAAACCATGTGAAAAAGCTTTTGATAACAATTTGTGTTAGGAAACCTCAAATATTCATCTTGAATGAAATACATTAAAAAAGTCTTCAGAAGTCATTCTGATGTAAAATTAAATTAAATGCTTATACAGAGATTTTACTGAAATTTTAAAGTCATATTTAAAATAAGTGATTGTTGTTCTCTTTAAAATAAAAAAGAATTAAATTTTTGTCCTTTTCTGAACTTTCTCTTGAAGAATTGGATTATTACACTTTACTAAAAGTAAATAGTAAGTTTGTTTTTATTTTTTTTTTCTTTGAATGTCATAACAGTATTTTTATCTAAAAGTTAATGTCTGCTATTATTTACACTATTTATATCATTCAGCAGACTTCATCTATATTACCATATTTGTAACATTTCAGCTGTTGTCACTCTAGTATTCTTTAGATACATTGGCATTTCAAACTGAACCCTTTCAATATATATCACTTGAAAAAGGCTAGAGTGGTTTGAACAATGTAAATAGTTACAATACATCTCAGAAATATAGACTATCATATCATGACATTAAATGCATCACTCTGGTCTAGAGAAAGGTCTATGGTTTAAATTTCCTATGTATTAATTTTAAATGGAACTTCTTTATTAAAATAATCCCTTCCATTATTTTAAACAGAATCTCTCTGGTAAGAGAATTGTACGACTAATGAAGGAATCTAATATTCTGGGTGTAAACCATGGTAGTGTAGTAATAAAATTTATCATTTTGTTTTTAGATAATTAACATTTGTTCATAGCCAAAGTAAAGAATTCCTTAAATTCAAAGATAGGAGTCTTTAACCAGGAAGAGTAACCATCTGACCAGAGCCTATTATTATAAAAATATAATATTTTTAATGATGAGATACATTGCGCCAACTGATAAAATAATTTTGATACATCTTATGATGAACCTAAATTATTGAAGAAGTCCCAAACATCTGAATTTAGGGATTTGGCATTAAAATTAAAACAAAGCTTTATGACTATTGAGTCTTAAAATACAAGCACTTTATAAATTGATGGACTTAAATTTTTTGAAAGAAATGTATATTAAAATGAGTGGCTCATTGTAATGCAAAATAACTTCAATCTTTCTGTTTCCTTATAAAAGTTATGACAATTGTATTTTAAGAAAGTGACAAATCAAATGTTATACATGAAATATAGTAATAATTAGGTATAAAAATTAGTTTACTCATTATAATTAGTGTATATTTACTAACTGATAAAGAGGTTTGTCTCCTTAACTGTAATTCAAACTGGAAGCAAAAAAATATTTGATTGTAAATAAGAAATAGGAACTCTTGAATTGTAAAAAAAAAAAAAGAAATAGTTCAAGGCAACAGTAAATCAAGTATTGTCATCTGTTCAAGCAAAAAAGTAAGGCAGTCTAGTCAATCGGCATTCTTTTTACTTTGAAATTTGCAAAATGACGTTTTGATACAGGGCACACACAGGAGTGAGTGCTAAAAAAAAATTTTCAACTTTGCACACTTTCATATCAATTTGATTTTTGGTGGTGGTTGATAAGGGCTTCCACTATGTTGTTATTTTCATAACAAAATTTATAGTAAATTATCAGGCCAGTAGAAATAAATATTCTGTTTGATTAAAAACAGAATCTCTACTCAAATACGAGTATCAATAAAAATGTTCAAACAAATAAATTATATGTATATAAAAAAGATGATAAAATATAGCTTTAACATATGCTATATTTATGGGTTAAAGTGTTTGGTATCAGGAATAGTGTGTATGTAAATATAAAAGTGAACATTGAAGGTGTTGACTTCAGTGTTCACTTGCATTATATAATTAAATTATACATTGAATATGATTATGATGGGGTTCATTTAACATAATCTAAAATTTACATGTCTTCATAAAGAAATTAAGTCCCAGAGTTAATTCTCTTTGTGAAACAAGTATCTTTATCTAGTGAAATGAAAAAAAAAAGACAAGAAAGATTTAAATATTTTAAAAATACTTTTTGACTTACAATTAACACCAAATAAAATTTGTAGTTGATAAATATTTGACTAATTTAAAATTCAAATTTTTTTTTTATTAGCTACTATCAAAAGATGCTGAAAGGTATAAAATCTATAGTTATTCCCCTAAGAATTCCTTTCCTTTTTTTTTTTTTCCACAAAATTTACCAGTGTAGTTGCTGTTTTCATCCATAGGAACATCACCTTATTCTTTACGCATCACTCACTCAGTTTTGAATTAATTTCAATTCAGTTGGAACTACCTTCTTCAATATCAACAGACGGTTACAAGATAGCAATGATCAGCACTCGTGTTTTTATAGCTATTCCATCTCTCTATCTCTTCTACTTGGCAGGCTGACATGAACTGCTTAATCTCTGCACTTTCAAGATTTCTGCTATGAAAAAGATGTGTGTGCTGTTTTATAGAGTGTGTGTTGAATCTGTGCTTTTTTTCATTACAAGTCAGATTTCTTATTACTAGTTGGATTGAGGTGTGTATGTGAATGTAATCATTCTGGTCCTTTTATATTCAACATGTTTGTTTGCTTTTTTTTTCCAGTTTCCATTTTATTTGGATTTATTTGCTATAAAAGAATTTCCAAGCTTCATGAAACTACACACATAGACATGGAAATATTTAACTGCCTTTTTTAAAAATGGTTTGAACTAGTGTTTCAGGGATTTTTCATTTTTTTATATATATCTAGAACTTAAATGAAAAGATACTTTAATTTTAGTTAAATCCTTAGATTCTGGGATTTAAAGTGATAACTGAAATGATTGTAATATTTAAATTTTTTTTTTAATCACACTGATGTTCAACATGTACCAGGCCCGAGAACCACTTAAGTTAGAGGGTTACAGAGTAAGAGGCACAGTTTATGGGTATATGTGGGTGGGAAAATAATGGTTAACCCTAGACTCAAACATTAAGACTAGTGATCAGGAAAGCTTCCTCTTAAGATTTGTTTCAACAAAGCACCGGAAAGAAGCTGCTTGAGTGGAATTTACATCTCACCAATGGAATGAAGATTATTCACTACAATGTTTTAGACATAAAGGTTAAAATTAGTGGAACTATAAATGTAGTTTGTCTTTACACTTTCCATTGAAATAGCAATGGACCAGTGAGAAATTTGTAACATTTCATTTGTGATAAAGGAGTTATAGAGTAGAAAATAATTCATCACTAAAGGATGTGGAGATGCCTTTGGACTATCAAAATTAAAATGGGAAGACTGGACAGCTCCTGCCCATATGTAGCAGCAGTACTCCATTTTCAGCCTGATCATGCACTTGTAAAGGTAGAGCATAGCAGGAGGAGTCAGATACTGGGATGGTACAAGGAATTGACCATTTTTCCAGTATCTTTAATGATGGACCATATATAAGCATTCCATTTAAGCTCTGTGTATCTCTGGAGATATTGGTACAAATATATGCTTTTAATGGTGTGTGAAATGATTTTATTTACTCATATATTTATCAACTTAAAAGAAATTCTATCTTGATATGAAGTGATCCATGGAGATGTAAGCATGCTAGAATATCATTCATATAGCAATAGTTACTTTCAGTTTTAAGTTATTTTCTTTTGAAGTGGTTGCTACTTTCACTCTATTAATTTTCTCATCTAAAATTCATAAATAATTTGTATTTGGACTGAAATATCTGCATCATTATTTCATTCATTACCACTTGACTCATACTGGATTATTTTGCTCTTATGCACGATGTGTGGTGGTATCAAATGAATTGATCGTATCCCTGTAATTATGTAAAAATTATTTGTAAAAAAAATAAAAATAAAAACTACTAGCTACAATAGTCATTCAACTATGAATAATAATATAAGTTTTAACATATATATGTGTGCATAAATTTTGTATTTTCATATTTATGGGAATGTATGTCATGAAATAATGTATATCATATTTTGAAATAATGATTTCAACCAAACTTTGTTTTTAGAATCAGCAAATTGTTGTTGAATATGTTAAGTTTAATTTGTACAAATTATTCTGAAGCACATTAAATCACATACTATCTTGTGAGGAATTGAATATTAGTTCAAACCCTCTCAGAGGGAGGAAAGTAAGAATGAGAATTTGCTAGTCTGTGCAGCTACAATTCACATTTTCTCTGTGTGTGGGTGCATGCATACAACTCCTTATGACATGATAGTTGACAGATAAGGATATATCAAGAAAATATCAATGTTATAATTTGGTTCATACATTGGTTGTACAGTAAAATTAACTACTAGGTTTCATCTGAACTCTGGAACAAGTGTGTTTTTATTTGTGCATTAGGAGTGAATATTTATTATTGTGGAGATTTATAGGTTAATGAATTTTGAGTAGAGACTAGCATGAAATAAATTAATTCCATTTTATGGATTTCTTCTTATATCATTTAAACATTGAATATTTGTTTTATGAGCACATGGCTACATATTTCCTTATAAAAGGAAGAAAGGTCTGGCTTGTTTGTCAAATATTTAGTAACATTATTCAATTATATTTTCTAATGTTATGTTTTTGGTTACCACCACTAATATCAAAATTAAACTGACAATTATTATAATATACTATAAAAAAAACAAGCAAATGAATAAAATAGTAAAATAATAATGGAAGTCTTGTATCATTCTTTTTTACTTTTGCTTTATTGAGTAAAAAGTCATCCAGTTGTTGATGTGAAATTAAAAAAACCAAAAAACTCTTGTAATAAGTTCTGTCCCTTCCTTTCTCTTGACTAGTTTTCCTCCCTTTTCAATATACTTTTTTCTTTCTTTTGCTTGCAAGCTATTTTTTTCCTGCACTGACTAATAAAGATGAAATTAAATACACACACATGAAATAAAAATGCATACATATGAAGAAGTTTTGGAGATATTTTTCAACTTTTTTTATTTTAGAAATAAAGATGTTGGAAAAATAATAAAAAATTAAAAAAGTAACATTTTCAACAATCTCTTTGCCTTTTAAAATAAAAATCTTTCCGATTGTGATTCATCTGTAATGAAATTATTATAAACTAAAAAACACTCTATTTTTAGGGTAATAGTTCTTATTGTTAAAAAAGTAAAGAAATATTTTGTCTGATATAGCAGTGCAGTCGAAACAAAACTAAAAGTAATTAGAACGTTAGAATCGATAATTTGAAGCAGTCAAACAAAAAAAAAAGAAGCTTTTTTTTTTACCTAGTGACACTCTCTCTAAGTCTTATGTCCCGTTCTCTTCAAAGTAAACACTTTAAAAGTCAAAATGATCTATTCTAGTGCCACATTTGCCTTAGATACGTAATGTAAATCCAATCAATGGTATCTCTTTTTAAAAATGCTGTGGTTTGTAAAATGATGGGTGGCTTTTTTCGTGTTTGTATGTATCAACTCAGGTCTGTGTCACTCTGCCTCCCACTCTCTTAAGTCTTCTCTATTCCCACTATCCACTAAGAGTGAGATTTATGGGTGACAATGAATATGAACCAATACTCTTTCTTTGTATATATTTTTTTCAAGCTGTAGTGGTGGGAGTGGAACAAAAATCAGATAATGTCTTGTTCCTTTATTCCAGCTAAGTTTTAAAGACGTTTTTTCATTTAAGTCTAACTGAAGATCATCACCATAAAGATACAAAAAGTTTAATTTTATGTGAAACTCTTACAAAAATTTTTGGCTGTTCAACCAACAACATAAACAAAGGAATGATTTTGTTGAAGAAAGAAGTTGTTCATAAGACAAGCAGATAAACTGTTTTTTTTTTATCTACTAAATATATCAATTTCTTAACAAGTGAGATATCTTTAATCTGTAATTTGCATTGAAAATATTTTAAGACTTTCAAGTAAATGCTAATTCACTTTTTTATTCTCCAATGTAGTTAAAAAAAATTAAAATATTTGCTTCAATAAATTTAAAACTGTTTCTGTTTGAAATTCTACCTTTTTTAAAAGAACTTAACTGAATGTTACTTTTGACATTAAAAAAGGTGACAAAAATGTATATGATACATAATAAATTGGTTAAAAACCTGCAACATAAGTATAAATTTTTTAATGTTTTTAAGTTTCATTTCCTGAGGAAATACAAAATTTAAAGAAGATAGAATATTATTAGCATTTGGCAGTTTTAAAATTTAGCAAACTGTTAAAAATTCTTAGTTTATAAAAGATAAGATTTATGATCATATTTTAATGAAAACTATTCTATCAAAGTAAAGGACTAAACTATTTTTTCTTATAGGTTTATAAGTTTTATATCTAAAAAGATTGTAATTCTTTTCTTTCAGAATCCTGGAATGTTATATTTTTTAAATATAATTGTAATATGAAAATTATCTTAAGATTTTATGATTTTTTAAAAATTCTAGGAATGAACATTTAAAATGGCTTAGCACATTGGGGAAAATCTATTCAGTTGCATTCTTACTATTCTGATGAAACATCTTAAATAATAGGTAATTTTCTATCTCTCTCACCTATCATCAAAAATAAAAATTCTCCTGCAAGATCTAAATAACAGACAACCAATATTATGAATTTAGATGTCCTTTCAGCAACTGTGTTCTTGATCAATTTAAATTTGTAAATAATTAAATTAGATATGCATGTTTAACAAGAAAATTCACATTATATCTCTCTGACCATCATTCTATTAGGTCTCATTTAAAAATGTGGAAACCTACCAAAATCTATCCATAACATACTTGTCAATAATACAAATATAATAGCATAATCCCCATATAAAAAGGCTAAAATATTGGAATCATTATTAATAAAAAAAAGAAAAAGCCAACACTCAGTAACATAAAGTATAAACATGGCCACAATGTGCTGACAGTGTTTGGAAAATAAACTGTGGATGCATGCATAAAACAATCTATATATTCAATTAAAAGTTAAATAAACTCCATCATTGATAATGGCTAAATGTATAGCTGAAAGTGCTTGGATAAATAAAACATTTGGACAATTTTTATATAATTTATGTATTGATAAGAAAAAATATAAGATCACTTGTAAAATTATGTAAAAACTTAACCACAGCACCTTGTCTGTCATTTAAAAAAAAATTAAAATATATGAAAACAGAACAGATATGAGTATTCCAAAAAATTGAGAAAATGTGTTCAAAAGTAGTTTGACCATTAGTCCGTGGTCGAGTTGTTAAGATATGTTTATAATTGTTGTAATGTATGTACAGTCTACATTTTTATGTAGATATCATCCAAATAATTATGAAGTGAGTAATATAAATGAAGTATTGAGTGGCAGACATATATCTTAAGCCTTAAGTATTCTATAAAAATACTTGTGTTGGTCTCTTAAATTATTCTCTGTATTTTTTATAAAGCATTTAAACTAAGCAAGTTTTTGTAAAGAATTTCATTATTTCATGAACTCATATATTATTTTTTTCTTAGTGACCATGAAAATAGAAAACCTGTGATATACTGGGTTGTCTAATCATGTTACATTAGATCATAGAAAATGTGCAAATATTTACTTTTCAACATATTTTTCTTTGAGATGAATATTAATCATTGTTGTCTTTGGCAGAATTTGTTGCAGAGTATTAGGGTGCTCATCAACGTTTCATTCTGTGTAAAATGAGTCCAATATTGTATCTGAAGAAACATCCACAACCACTCCATGGTAGGGTAGGAAGTTCAGGTGATGGAGAACTTTGGCTTTTCTTTGGGCTCTCTTCGTACCTTCAATTTTTGTGCCCTGCTCTTTAATTCTTTCTGAAGCTTTCATCTCTTAACTGACTAGATTGATTTTTCTTCTCAGCAAGGTGTTTTTGAGCTGATCCTAAATCAATGATGTGGGGCTCCATATGCATCTCTTATCAGAAGCAAGCTTCAAGAAGAGGATTTGTTTGGTTAAGCAGATACCTGTCATTCAGGCAAGGTGTCTGGCCTATAGATGTCAGTGGTGAGTCATTAATGTTTCTAGACTCTTCATCTTTGCAGGATGGAGAAAGCTGACATTTGATAAAAAATTAACAACTTGTGTCAAACTACAAATTTATTGAACTACCTTTATTTACACACACACACACACAAACTAAAGGTAGAAAAAAGCAAATGTTAAGATAGAGGGGTTCACAAAGCCCTACCCAGGGCCTCCAATCAGGTTGGTGGGTGATATATACTAGCCACAGTTTGTGTGTGTGTGTTTAGTTTATATATGTTAAAACTTAAACTAAACACAACTGGCTATTCAAGGATGAAAAATCTTTGCAGATTTTGTCTTCATTCTGAGTTTGGTTTTTTCTTGTCCAAATCTGTGGATTTGTTTTACTCATTCTAAGTCTTAAAAAATGCTGTATGAGATTAATTATTTTTTTATCTATAATATTGAATGTACTAAATTATTCAACTTTTTAACAAGAAAAATCTCAAGTTGATGTTAAAAAATTGCTGCAAAACCTTGTTAATTTATTTATCTACTATGACAAGTCTTTAATTTGTATTTAGCTACATTTATTTCCAGTTTTTCTTGTTGAATTGCTCACCTATACTGCATAAGATTCATGAATGTGCATATTTAGGTTACAATAAAATTATTTTATAGGAATGCTACCTTATGAAAATTGAAATGTAGTAGAGAGTATCATAAATTCAAGGTAAGTGATGAGACCTTTGTGTGTGTGTGTGTGTGTGTTATATAATTTTTTTTTCTTTCTATGTATGACAAAGTGGAAAAAGTTTTCATTTGACACAATTTGTACTGTAGGATGTCCTAGCCAAATGATGTCCTAAAGGATGAAATACATCACACAAAACTTTGGCAACTGTGGAACTTCATACCAACAAAAAAGTGGAGTGTCAAAAGGATGATTTTCTCCATGACACCACTTTTATTTTAACTGGTAATATCTGTTTTAACAAGTGTTGAATCTAAACATATGAAAGTGAATTTATGCAGTGTGATATAAATTATGTAAAAATGAAAATAAACCTGACATCTCATTTTAACAGATATATTAACCAAAATTAAAAACCATCTTGAAATACTAAAGAGTAAATGTATTCAATAAAATTGCCATTGGCTTCAACTATGGTCTCCATATAATCTCAAGATTTCCTGCAACTTTTCTGAACAGTCTCCTTGTTTAAGTTGGTGAATGCTGCCATGATCCTTACCTTCAGTTGGTCTCTTACTCAACTGTGCCCCACACATAATAATCAAGGAGGTTGCAATTTGGAGAGTTAAGTGGACTGAAGTAAGGGATCGTGTGGTCACAGAAATTACTTTACAGCCATGACTGGGTTTTCTTTCTTGTGTGGCATGGTGCAATCCTTTTGCCAGACATAGGGTCTACCAGCAGCCACCCTCTTGATCCAGAGCAGCACTACCTTCTCAAGGCACTTGATGTAGGCCTCCATGTTGAGTCTGTGGCCCTTTAGAAAGATGAATGGAAGCATAACATTGTCACCACACGTGATCACTCTAAGTGCCATGATGTTGACTGGATATATCATCCAACTTTTTCTGAATCCTCCACACTATCCTCAGATTGACACCCAAACACTCTGAAATGTTCATATTAGTGCTTCCGGCATAAATGCCAAGCAGTACAGCATGCTGTTTCTAAATTTCTGGCAATTACACTAAAAATAATATACTATTTTATTTATTTATACTATTCATTATATTGTTTATTGGAATAGTTGGCAAAACCTCAGCTGATTCAAACTTTATAAGATTGTAAATAATAATACTATATTGCCTTAGTCTTAATATAATTGTAATAAATTTTAGAATGTTGTAAATATAAAACTATTCTTGTAAATAATCTAATGAAATAGTGCTTAATATTTTTGTTATAAACTTGCAAAAACAAAAAATAAATGTATAAATTCATTTTCATGTTTAGATTTTATTACAATTCTAAATCATTATTTTTTTAAAATAATAAACTTTGCCAAAAAGTGAAGCTAATTAATAAAAGTAGTATCAAGAGAAAAACTATCCTTTTAAAACACCCTTTTTTTGACAGGCAAGAAAGTCCATGTTTACCAAAGCTTTTTCCACTGTAATACTCTTTTCTCTTAAAAATAGTTATTGATTATATAAAATCATATATCATTATCCCATAATGGGTAATTGAATGACAAAATAGAAAAAAAATCCTTTTTGACACATTTCAGCCTTCAATAAAAACATTAGTCTAAAAAGTCCATTTGAAGAATAAACTGCATCACATATCTTTTCCACATGGGGATAATTTTTTTTATGAATTTTAACCAAATGGATTTTTTAAAAACTCATTTCCATGTCTTTCTATTTTATTTTTCTGCTATTTTATAGTATGTGGCTTCACTTGTACAAGTCACTAAATGATGTCGCCCCTTTTGATGTCATAAATGATCAAAATATAGATATTTCATGTATTAATCGTCTTAATCCTATTACTTCTCAGTGTACAAAAATATATATACATTCAAAAAATGATCTTTTTAATAGTATATTTATAACAAATTATCTACTTGACATTGAAAAAAATCTCTTGAAAGATAGTGAGATTTAATTAAAAGGGATGAAAATTGAAAATCAATCCTAAATAAAACTGACAAATGGAATAAAAAAAAAAAAAAACTTTAATTTGCCTTTAAAATTTTACATTTGAATGATTTTGATTAGTTACAAGCATACAAAATTATATTCATGAGAAAAACTGACAAGTATAAAAAATACATTTCTGTAATATGGTCTTAATCTACAATTTACTTTTTTGACTTTTCCAGAGTAGTCACTAAAAATAATTCAATAAACCTGAGCATAAATGCTCGACTGAGTAATCTCCCTTTTATTTTGCTGCATGTACCTCTTTCTGATTTAGTTGTAGTAGCAGTAGTTAATTGCAATTTTGCTTAAACAATGTTTCAGGTGGAAATGCTATATGTACTTTGTACTCCAGTACTAAAAGCATGAACCAAAAACTTTAAACCAATTTACCAATCCTTCAATTGAACCACTCTGATGCTCAAAATTGCAAATGAACAGGTGTTTCTGTCTATTTACTATATAAAGTTTACTTGTTCTATAATAGTGTTGAAATAAATTATCTCTAAAATATTAATTACTTTTGTGTAAAACACGAAGGTTGTTCTGAAAGTAATGCATTGTTTTTTTTATGTTGGTTCACAATATTGGAGACATATTGGTTGCATGGCAGTAATGATTGAACCATCCCACCAACAACCTATAATTATTTTTGTCTTGTTTTAGATAGCAGCTGAATGTCTTGTAAAATGGTGTCTGATATGAAATTTGTACAAAACAGGTATATTATTGAAAAAAAAAAGTAGAAAAAATTGCACCCACTAACATTCATTGTTTTTGTCTGACTATTTCTTGAACTGTATTTTCATGATGTATTGTCACTTATAATCAAAATCATAATCTATACAATGGTGTCATATGTCTCTAATCAAAGAAAAAAGTCAAGACACAACCATCAACAAACAAATTAATGTGCACTGTATTTTGGGATTGGAAAAATGTGATATTTCTGAATTTTTTCAAACCTGAACAAATCATCCTCTCTGATTATTACATCACAATGCTGACCAAATTGGATACCAAAATTTTCAGATCCAGGCCAGGAAAGACAAGCTTGTAACATGAAAATGCCAAACCCTACAACATTTTAAAGACTATGGATCACATTGCAAAGTTTAAATGAACTATATTGTTGCTGTGGAAAAGTGGATATATTATTTTATGAGTGCAGCATGCAGAATCATATTCATAGACAATTATGGAGACTATATTGAAAAATAGCATTTTGTGGCTGAAAACTTGCTCCTCCTAGAAATATTGTGCTCTGTTATGGTTTCCAGGGAAAAAAAAATAAGGCATTACTATTGGTGTGTTACTTGTATAAAGGAAAGATAACTGCAAATTAAAAAGATCATTAGCACAACATGGATGTGCAGATGATATAATGGTAAAGGCTTGGAATGAGAATTTAACAAGCTGTGTTCAAATTCCAGTTAAGATATTATATTCTTTTGCACAATTACTATTAGGAAATGTATGAATCCATCTATTCCTCAGCTATGAGTTAACTAGTACAGCAGATGGAAACTTCTAGCCATGATCAGCAACTAGTATAGAAGGACAACTCTGAATTCAAAATCATACATGTCCCTAGTGAGGCACATATTTGAACTGTAACTCAGGTCTGCTCAGCATAGTTGTAGTATAAACCATTGATTGACTTTATTGGAGGCTAAAGAAACACAACTGGGCCTGAGCAGATTGGTGTTCTTTGAAACAAGCAGCTATTCTGAAGATGAGAAATCACAATGTGCTTTAAGTCATAACAGCTCCAATGATGATGGACACAAGACATTTTTAATGAGTTTATATCAAACCCTTAATAATATTATTTTATGATCTAAAAAACAAATCATTATTATAGCTTTTTTAAACTGAATTACTATTCTTACAAAAGTGGCTACCATTATTCAATTAACATTTTCTAGCAATTTTGAACAAGTTGTTTTTAGGTAGAAAGATACTTAGATATATTGAAATAAATGAAAGTAATTTCACCTACTGCATGTTTATTTATACAAAAGTAATAGAATTGATTTGTCTTGATTATATCAGTTTCAATTAAATTTTAGTTATAATTAACTTAGCTGTTTTGTATATAAAAGGCTTAACAAAAAAAAAACTGCTTCAAATTTGAAAAGAACTGCATAGAAGAAAGAAAAATAGGGAGGATAACTGTTGAAGAAGGAATAAAAAAGTATGAATGAAAAGCTAATAATGAAAAATATAAACAACAGTTGAGAAAAATAAAGCAAGAAATCAAAGATCTATATAAATACCTATACACTCATGTGCACAGAAACAAAAACTGATGTATTACATTTTTTTAAAACTTGGAATAACTGCAATCTTTTAAAACAGTTTTAAATTTTGATGATGAAGTGAAAACTTAAGCAATTTATTATGTAATTTGTGGTAGATTAGTGCCATAACAAAAAGTATATAGTAATTTTTTTTTTTAATTGAATGTTTGGCTGTAAAAGCATACCTACTGCTTTTATTGGATTTTTGCAATATTGACATTTGATATAAACTGTACACAAAATATAAATATTTATCTTTTTTTTTTTTTGTGTGTGTGAAGTTTGAAAAAAATCCAGGGTCACATTTAGACCAATCTGCAGGATGGTTAAGCTTGAATATGGCACATGTGATCAAGAAATTTACCTGACTTCAATCTTAGAACCAAGTTAGAAGAATATTGAAAATGTCCTTTTAGACTTACCAAACAGTGACATGCAGGATGGTTAAGCTTGAATTTAGCATGTAGTCAAGAGATTTACCTGACTTCAATCTTGGAACCAAATTGAAAGAAGGATGTTGAAAATATTCTTTTAGATTTACCAAACAGTAGCTGTATTCTTGACAGGATTTGTTGTGGATAACTGGCAAAACTTTGGAAGAATTAAAATGTGAACAACAAATGTTCAGAAACCTTCATTTGTTTATTAGATTGGATTTTATAAAGACTTCCAGTGGAAAATCAGTAATAATGTGTTGATTTGAAAATAAGTTTTATTACAAGACATCTTTTACTATAGACATTGATTCAAGTACTGATTAGTGTTTATAGTGCTCAACTCAAATGATAAAGTAAAATGTAATTGATTTCTAGTGATGTATCACTAAAATGACATAGCAATAAGACGGGATTTCTCAGTTGAATTTTAAAAAAAAAATGGAGATAAAAAGAAATATCTATAATCCTTTGAAATTTAACTTGATATGTTGATTTATTGAGAGGTTTTTGCAGTGCTTCATTTTACATAAAATAATTTGGACTGAAACTAACTACTTATTATAGTTGATTTTCTAAGCACTGTTTAAATGTGGCACAAGACTGAAAGTATGTGAAGATTGAACTCACTGCTCAGTTGTAATAGATTCTAGCGAGACAAGCTTGCTGACTATTACACCATGTCGAGGTGCCCCTAACTACTTATAGGCTATATTTCAATTGTATTAGTACTTGTGGTGAGACATTAAGTGTTTTGATCTTTACATTATCTCAGTTAAAATTTTAAAGAAAATTACAATTTGCATTTCAGATAAGTGATTGTATAATTTATACATTTAAGTAACTAAAAATATGGCTAAAAATGAATAAGCCAGTGATGTCTTTAGTAGTACTCCAATACCACTTTTACTAATTTCCCAATAGTAACTGTTTGTAGCATTGGCTACAAATTTAAGTAAAATGTTAACATTATAAAAATATATAAGGAATATATATATATATATATATATATATATATATATACAAATCTATATATCAGTGAGTAAATGAATAACAAAAAAAAAAAAAAAACCCTACATAATGAATTTCATTCCTAAAAGGAACTTGTTCAAGCTAATAATTATTATTAGTCAAGAATGTATGTGAATAATAATTACATTGAAAACACTGATGACGATAATTTGAAGTTTTTGTATTGTCAGTACTTTATGGGTAACAGTTATTTAAAAAAAATTTAATTTAAAATCCTGACCTTAAACAAACTACTTGTAACAGAAGTAAAATTATAATTGCTTTACTAAGTAGTGCTGTGGTTTATTAAATGTCAGTGTATAAGGTAAATATCTTTTAAATATAATGAAAATCTAGTTCCTGCTCCTGTTTAGAAACCTTTGACATCATCTATCTTAATGAATAACCTTTTAAAAATTCCATATAAGAAACAATGGAAATTATTTATTTACTTCTCTAGTAAAAATGGCCTTAGTCATGGTTTTATCTCGAAGCAAAGAAAATGCAAGTGGTGTGTGTATGTGTATATATATATATATATATATACACACACACACACACACACACCACTTACATTATATCTGTAGTAAGTGGTTTATACATATGGCATTTAAGCTTCACAGTTGGAATCTATATTTTTAGAGTATTCAATTAAGCTTTAAACATGTAAGTAGCTAATTGAGTTAATCAAATCTAATTCAGTATAATATTTTGTTAAATTCATGGATAATTGCATTTGGGATATGGCTTAGAATTACATATTTATGTATTCTAGCCATTTTCATCATTGTTGTAGAAAATTAATTACTGAAACTTCAAATTACAAGTTAATTTGATCATATACTGTTTTAAACTGTTTAAATACTTTATTCATTCATTATTTATTCATGAATTAAAATCCAAAAAAGTAAACAATTTTATAGGTACTACTGCTGCCTAGTTTTACAAATATTGGTGTATTATCTGATCTTGTAGGTTAATGCTAGTGTCAATTCTTGCTTATTTTGAGACAATTTACTTAAGTATTAAATTTATGCACAAAGTATTATAGGTATAAAAATATCTGAGCTTTATGGTAGAGATGGTCTGAAGAGCTCAATGAATCCTTATCTAATAAATAAATGTATAAGTTAGGCCAGTATCATTACCAATGCCACAGTACTCTTACATCATCTAGAAAATGTTTCATTAAAATCTGCTGAATCTTTTACATACCTAGGAAGTAAAGATAAATTCTACTGAAAAGGATGTGAAAATTCACCTGGGCCACCTGAATAAAATGAATATAATCTGGAAATCTGATATACCTGACAAGCAGAGATTTTTTTTCAAGCCACTGTAGAGGTGGTGTTAATGTATGGTGCCACTGCCTGGATACTAGCTAAAACCTTAGAGTTTAAGCTTGATGGAATCTACACTCGGATGTTGAGCTATACTTAACATTTAGAGACAACATCCAACTAAATCACAGCCCTATGGACCCATCCCCAATATTTCTACAATCTCATGTGAACATAGAATGCTCTTTGCAGGATACTGTTGGCAAGCAAAACAAGTACTAATGAATGATCTATTCTAGACACCTAACCATGGAGTAAGACAAGTTGGTTGCCCTACAACCATCTACATTGTGACACAGAATGCTTCCCTAATGACTTTCCTACCTAGATGGTTGACATGAGACTCATGAATGTCTGAGTTAATTCAACAAACGAATCTCTAAGTATGAAATAACTTGTGTTACAGGTTGCTGAGAATGAATTTGCCCATATTGCTTGGAAATGTGCTGATTCGATCATATTATTTACAATTATTCTTTTCTATTTGCTACCTTTTTGTGAGAAAGAAACTCCTCTTTCCTTATGGATTGTATATCTGAAGGTGACTGCAGTATAGATTAAATGTGGTCAAAAAAAAAGTTCAATAGTCTATACATCATGTAAAAATTAAGAAGTATGATAAACTGTTAAGCATTTGTAAAATGAATGCTGATATCAAATTGCTTTTATTACTGTTTTTTTTTTTAATAATTTTCACATATTTTGTTAATACTGATTTAAGTCAAGATCAAGCCATTGTAAATCAAAGTATGCAACGTTTGTTTTCTTTTATCAATGCTAACAATGCAAAATGAAGAGGTTAAAGGGAGGTCACTAGCAAATGCTACCCATTGAAATGTTGCCAGTAATAAGAACTTGTACAAACCAGTGAAAATTAAACACTTATGACTGAAAAGTACGAAGTCTCTCTGTGCCCTGTTACTTCAGGGCACTATCAATCATGGCTCTCCACAGATTCTTTTCTGTTGTTGCTCTCGGCAATACTTACTGTCTTTTTTGTTCTTCCATCTATTTCCTCAAGCATGTCAAGTAACTTACACACTACTTATCTTACTTTCAATATATCCAGTGAATGTTAAATTTTCTATGCTTTCTTTTTCTCAAATTTCAGTTGTTGCTTTCTGATTGTTAGCAAGTGTCATGAAAGTTTTGAAAAGTAATTTTCATTATTCTGTTGCTACACTGTCAAGATAGTTATCTCTTCTGAGGCTGTTTTTTTACTTTTACTTCTGAATCTCTCAACAGTGTCATCTGTATAGCATGTTAATAATAAACTCAAGCAGTTTCTCTAATTCTTTTAGAATTATCTCATTGCCTTTTCAATTTCACCAGTAGGAATGTATGTTAGTTACACTGCTATATATATATATATATATATATATATATATACACACACACTTCTGAGATGAGGCAGTACACCGTTTACATTGTAAACATGGCAATAAAGATCAGAACAATGTAAATAGTGACTCTCTCTCTATATATATATATACATACACAATACTTACAACCAATCAATTTAATTCATTCACTAGTTTTTATTGTTAGAATTAATTCACTTAATTCGTTAAAATGTATTTGAAAACATCTAGTTTAACTAGTTATTAGTTGCAATTTGTGTTTTAAGAGAAATTAAAATAACCCATATTTCTACTGAAATTGGCTTTCTAATGTCAAAATATATTTCATTCCCTATATAAATTAGTGCCAGTAAGTTTTTGTGAAAGTGATATTTTGTATATCCATGTATTGACTTGAGAATTTAAGATGAATCTTAAAACTTGACAATAGCTGTAAGAAAATTCAAAAGTGATTAAATTTTGATATTTGCTCTGAATAAATTAAATATGAGCTTCTTGTTTGATTTTATGAATGATTCAAAATCAATTTTATTTTAAAAAATGAAAGCAAATTGTAACCAAATATGTCAAATAAAATGAAACCAAAAAATTATGTAATTGTTTAGTGATGATATCAAATTACAAGGTTGAAAATCATGATTTAAAACTCAAAACTTTTTAGGTTTTGTAAGGTATTTTTAATTCATCTGATGAAATGCTAAAGAATGAATTGACTAAATGTCAAGACAAAACCAATAAAAATGAGGATACTAGTTTAAATTATGTAGGATAATGCTCACGTCTTATTAAGCAGTTTTCAGTCATGATTTTTTAAAATCCAGATTGCTTATTTACAACGATAAATGATACTTTGTCATATATATAAAAATTGTATAATTTAAAAAAAAAAAAAGCAATATAATTTGAACTTATTCATTTGAATAATTTACATAATTAGAATTATATAAATTAATTTCATTATCCCTAAAAGAAAATATTAACAGGTAAAATATCCTTCATGATAGTCTTTAACAGAAATGGTATTACTTTTTTATTTAAAAGAAAAGTTTTCATAATGAATACAAAAGCTTTGCCAAAATTGTAAAAATGCTAAAATGTAGAAAAGAGTGCATTCAGATATAAGTAATGCAATTGTCCTAAAAGTAACTTGTATTAATTAAACATAGTAGAATTGTATGTTTCTTTCACTTAAAAAAAAGCAACTAATATACATTTATAACCTAGAAATGTGAATTGAACTCTGATTTGTAATTTGAAGACAAATATCTAAATAACATCAACTACTGATCAGTTGCGCTCAGTAAGGTTAGGAAATGTTTGCTGGTTTTTAAAGTTTAGTTGCTTAACAAAATTTAATGGCTGAAACTGAAAATTCCACTTTTTCTGTTCAATTGAAATGTACATATTAAGTAATTTCTGATATCCTTTTATAATACATATAAAACATACATCTAATCAAAAACAATGACTGATTACATTACCCATCTGAGAAATGCTAAAGAATGAATTTACTAAATGTCAAGATAAAAACCAATAATAATGTGAGGATACTAGTTTAAATTATATGTAGGATAATGCTCAAGATTTATTAAGCAGTTTTCATTCATTCACTTTAGGTAAAATATCCATATATTGAATTAGTTTTACTTTCCAGAAATTTTTAAATTTCTGATTTGTGGATTATTACTGTTGCTGCTAGTCATCTAATGGGAAGGTCAATACAAAGTACCAAAACTTACAAGTAAATATAAGCTATTATCAACAGAATTAAACAATTTGTGAATCAATACATGTATTTAGTTGTATCTAAAAAAAAATAAAAAAGAGAGAAGAGAAATTAACCCATTAACAACTGTATGTATTCTAGCATATATGTTCCACATTGAAAATAAAAACTTTTGTTTTGCACTACATTTTCTTTTCTGAACATGAGGCTAAAAATGACATTGGGCATATTCATATATACTTGTTCTCTGCATCTGAAAACCAAAATTTTTCTCAAACTTACCAGTTTAAAATGAAGAATATTGTTAGTTCTGATTCACATAGTTGACCAGAATGTTTAATGTTTTCAACAGTTAAAAATAAAAATAATTTGGGTGAATGTTAGATATGAAGATCTTACTGCAGCTATTAAAAGAAATGTTTGTAACAATTTATTTATAAAAAGGTTTTTAAATAGAAACAATAATGATATTTATCCCAAAATGTATTTTTCCAGAAATAAGAGGGATTTTTGTCTAAAAAAATAGTTTGTTTTTTTTCAAATCAATATATTTTAAATGAAAATATATAATGTGTATAATATGTTGCAAAACAAGGTTTATCATTTCCAAAATAATGAACAAAACATTAAGGTTACCCGTTTGTGTAAATAGGTAGAAAATTAGCATAATCTTCCATGTGTATACATGCTGATATTTCTCAAAAGATACCAATCATCTATTGATATGATTTTTACCAACCTTATAGTTCCCAATGAAAAATTATAAATAATAAATTTGTAGCAATAAAAACTAAAATGTATTTGAGATTAACAGTAACTTGATGAGGTACAAATTTTAAATAACTTAAAATATTGTTCAACCATGATCTTTCATATCAAAAATAAAATAATATGCTAAATAAATAAGTTGAAAGGAAATTTAAAATCAGTTTAAATTTTCTAATGAAATTATTTTGGTCTTCAACAAAAAAGTCATGATTTTTTTAATGACACAATTTGACAAATTAGCATAGAACACATTTAGCAAATAAAAATGGCAATCAATATAGATATCCTTTATATCATAAGGATAACTAGTTCATGTGTAAATTTGTAGACTCATAACTAATATAAAAAAGAATGAAGATAAATTCCAAAGAAACAGACTTGGAAAAATGATGTTTCATTTCCCAGTTTTAAACTAATTCATTTCTCAACTAAAGATGAATGACAAGTGTCAATTCTTTAACCAATTTGCATACTGTAGAATAACTATAAAATAAGAGAATTATTTAAAATGTGGGTTCCTGAATTTATCCAAATATCTTGTACATTATTTTCCAGTAAAATTGTTATTGCTTTATATGCCTTTCTAATGAAAAGATATAATTACATGTAGCTTATTCATATCCTAATGTAATAAGCAATATAATGAAACAAGGTTTAATTTTTTACAGGTTATTTTGATATTTGACTATTTTATACTTATCAAATATTTTTTGATTATTTAGCAACAGGTTTAGAAAACATTGGAGCATGACTTCATAATTTGGACAAATCATTTATGGATAAAAATAGTAATATTTCATTTTCTAAAAGACAAATGTGAGTACAAGATCAAAGTAGCTTTAAGCTCTATTTATTCAAAGATTCACAAAGATGAGTTTATAAAGTAGTCAGTTTTATTGTCAAGTTAGAATTTTAGATTGTTCCAGGCATTAGTTTAAACAAATGAAACAATCTTCACTAACTTACATAGTTTTAAAGTATATTTTTTTCACTACTGCTATCACTTATCAATAATTTACACAAAATATTTTTAAAAACTATTTTATTTCTAAAAGATAGAGGAGTATGAAGAAAATAGTTTTAATTTTTTCTTTTTGTAAAATGAAGAAAAAAAATGCCGTCATCCCGATGTCTTTTGATTGGTTGGTTGGTAAGCTTGGCTAGTATGGCGGTCATATGGTGAGCGCTGCGATTGGCTGAGCCGTCATGAATATTAATGTATATCTGTGCCTGGCTAGATGTATCAAGTATTGGCCAATAGCACCGGCAGCGTATAAACCATTGATTGATCATCCCGCGCTCTCACTTGCCTACAAAGCTACCAGTAGCTTACAACTGAACACTGGCAGCAGTCCACAACCAGCCAAGACAAACGTTGCTCACTGACTAGTTGTACCTATACGACATACTACTACTACTACTCCTTCGTTTTTCATTCTCTTGTTACCTCCACCACCTTTATTATTCTTATTTCTACTACTAAGCTGGCAGCAGCAGCAGCGGCTATAGTCGTAAGTTAAAGAGAGCTAAAGGACAGCAGCCAGCGCAGATTCCCTCTCGTGGAAGTCGGCAGCAGCAGCGACGACCTACGTACACACAGGCTGTGGCTGACTGTGCACACACCGCCATAGAGACAAGAGCTACACTAACCCACCGACCAACAACAACAGTGAAAATCCGAAAGGGTTAGCTACTCAAAGAAGCAACAATAGATAACAAAATAACGACCCAAAGCCAACATAACGGCTGCACGATGAGCATGCAGAAGAGGATTGAACTCGAAAAACGGAATTTGTCACCAAAAGAGGTAAAGTTCTTGATAGTTTTATGTCCCGATTTGTTTGTGTGTATATTCTGAGCAAATTACCATGTATCTTTCTGGCTCTCTCATGTTACCTTTAAATTTTCTTTATTTTTGTACAATAAGAATTTTTGATGACTCCCTTTAACGCCAGGTAATACTTTATTTGTCATATTTTAACGCATTTTTCTTAAAACAAACTTGTTTGTTATTAATGTAATGTTAAGGAAAACGGACACATCTTAAGATTCTCCATGTGCTCTCTTCCCCCTTTTTTCTTTTCTCGTCCGCCTTGTAACTGCCATTAAACAAGATCCATACAATATTCTTTGTATACATAGATATATGCTAGTCTTTATAAAAAAGTATACATACATATATATATTGCTAGATTTGCCTATCAGATAATGTTCCTCGAATGGACATGTGCCGAGTATCTCTCTCAATGATAGGCAACAAACAGACCGGCGGTATTGTATCATAATGGAAAAAGTAAGGTTAAATATGGCGCCTTTCAAAAACTTAAAAAGGTTCGTTCTTCTTTTATCTCTGTTTATCGATTCTTTCTCTTTTCATTGGCGTCAACAAATCGTTTATTTTACATTTTTAAACTTTTTTTTAAAATTAACAATTTTTTTATTTTACTTTTTCAAGTATGTTAAAATTTTTTTTTCTATCTACATTAGAATATAATGGAACTAAATGACAATAAAAATTCTTCGTTTTAATAATTTTGTTATTGCATGATGTTATATTTGAAGGATCATCAAGTTGGTAAAGTTTGATAACAAATATTACTTGTATGCGGCTTGTTCTGATATTGATTTTTTTAATTTTTTTTTTATACCGAACTTTTCAAATTTTTTTTCTTCCAACAATTGATTTTTCCCTTTTCAATATCAGTTATGTCAATAACACAGTCAATGCTAATCGAAGCAGATTTTGGAATTTAGATATAATCAACATTTTAATTTTAGAACGGTTTCTTGTCTAAATGATGAAAACTTAAGATTTTAACTGGAATTTTCTGCCTTTCGACTAGCGCTATATATTATCTTCAGGCATTTGTGGCTTCATTTTCGCATGTTATATTTAGTTTTTATCTAAAAAAAAAAAAAAATCTAGTTCAATTGTCAGAAGGAGTAGCGTGCGCGTTTAGTGCCGCCATTATTTAGACTGCTGCGTATGTAAAGCTCCAAACGTTGGCAATGTGTGTGTGTGTGTGTATTAAAATATCGTATAGATTTTGTACGTCTGTTGCATTACTTGAAAAAGTAATTGTCATGGAGGTTTGTGTTATTCCATTTGTCGGTGCCTCCGTTCTAATAGTAACGAGGGTCCGAACAAATTGGTACAGTGTGTAGGGGGTAATCTGTGGAGGTTTAAGAAAGATGATGACAGAGCGGTGGCGGCGCGCAGAGTGGATTGGAATCAGCAGCAGCAAATGCTTAACTTTCAAAAGACATTTTGATGGCGGCAGTGTATGATTTCCTCACTGTTGCTATTCGTTAGACATAGTTTTTCTTGATCTATTAATGGTTATAAGTTAACCGCCATAGACAATAAACCTTAGTACCTTGTCCAGGTATATTGCCACCTGTGTGTGGGATGAGGAAGAAAGGACGTCCACTTAAAAGGTCGGTCGTTCGTTTTGCTGCTGCTATACATAAGCGCGTGCCGCCATGTTGAAAGGGCAGCAATCAAAACACAAACCGAATTTCACAGCCACCGAACAAATGTTCAAAACAAAGCTTTTGTTATTTTACTTTAATGTCAACCTGCCATACGTTATGCAAAGAATAAAACATGACACAAGTTACTTCAATGAAACCTAAAATAGATCAAAGTCCGATGATGCCACTATATGACCCAATTTAATTGTGTACATCTGGTTGCGCGCATCTTTTATACACATGCGCGCTTTACTTAATGTTTTACGTATAAAAGCTAAAGGATGAATTGAAATGCTACAAGTTGTTTAATAATTGATTAAAAAATTTTTTATACACATACTATCAGATTTTTTTAATGAAGAGATGAAGATGCGTAATAGCGACTTAACATTCACCTACTACCATGCGCGTTGTTTTAATTTGTATTTTTATATCAGTTTGTATGATGTCGTCCAGCCTTCGTTGCTCACTTATTTGCGTTGACACCATTTTTTTTTTTTTTTTTTTTTTTTTTTAAGGGGGGCCGCCATCTTGTAAAAATGCATTTAGTCTCATTAACCATTTTTTTATTTATTTTATTTTCTCAATAAATTTTATGCGGAAAAGAAGACCAAAAACAACAAAAACAGTTTATGAATATATATTTTTCTTTTTTTTTTCTTTTTCTTTTTTTTCTTTTTTTTTTTTTCTTTTTTCAATTTTGTAAAAACGAAGAAGAGGTTCATTTTTCTTTTTTTTATTTCGCAATTTATTTTGATTTAAAATCAGACTTACCAGGAGTACTTTTAGGCGTAGATATATTGTAGAACCCTAATAGTTGGAATGACATGCGAGACCGATTGTTTCTCTTGATAGTACCCAAGTGTCCGCCATTGTGGATGCCTCCCGCCGCCGACTAAAATGGGGGATGTCTCGCTGATCTGTTTCTCTCTGCAACAACCGCTTTTTATTTGATAGAAGTCGTACCCATTTTAAATAGATCGAAAGGTACTATATCTAATAATTAAGTAATCTTTCACAGGCAGTCCGTACACTGTTTTCGGCATGTTACTAGTGCTCTGTATATCTGTCTGCCTCTCACCACCAAGGTCGTACAACTGTGTGCCGTCGTAATGCTCCTTCTTGTTGCCTGCCGCACTCACGTGACCATGCATACATTATGTTAATGACCTCCAACTGCGCGCACTCACGCATCTATCACAAAGTGCTCAACTCAAGACGTCATTCTAGTTTCATAATCACTTTAACTTAAAAAAATATAATCTTGACACTTTATTTCCTATTAACTCCTGCGTAATTATTTTAAGAAAACACTACTTAATCTAGTTGATATTTTTTTTTGTTTTTTCTGGTGTTAATGACGAAGTGAACTATCGTGACTTGATGTTATATATTTGATAAATAGAACTGCTACATTTGAATTTTTTTATATTAAAATTCTCAGCGTCCCTTTTTTGCCGCCATTTCTTCCGTTTTCTTTTAGAAGAGCATAATCATACTGGCGCCCTATCAATGTTTGAATTCACTGCTTTATCCACAGTTGGTTTGACAGACTAGTGGGGTAGTATGTTTATAATGGTTTATCTTTATTTTCCCCCACCACTATCATTACAATTACTAATATGTGTAATTTTAGATTATATAACAATTCTAATCTGCTTCAGTTTGTCACATAAAATGCCTGTTTACTTTCCTTTATTAATTACTAAGACCTAATTTATCTATTTCTTATGCTATATAGGTCCGGGAGCTGACCCTTGACAATTGCAGAGCTCATGAGATAGAAGGGCTAACAGATGAATATGAAAATCTGGAATTCCTTAGTTTAATCAATGTTGGTCTTATTGGTCTTAAAGGTTTTCCAAAGCTTGAAAGCTTAAGAAAGGTAATATGCACAAAATGTTTTTTTTTTTTTTTTTTTTTTTTTTTTTTTTTTTCTCCTTTGATTTTAAAGTAATTTTAACAAAAATATTAGTGTGTCATTGATTTAAATCTGTATCTATAAACTTCAAAAATTAGGATGAAACTTGTTTTATTTTTCAGTTGGAATTAAGTGACAATCGTATTTCTGGTGGTTTAGAAAAATTACAAGATTGTACAAAACTCAGACATCTCAATCTCAGTGGCAATAAGATCAAAGATGTTGAAACTCTAAAACCATTGGTAAGTGGTCTTCATTTTGTATTTTTCTTTTCACTTCACTATAACTTAAAATAAATGTCAATTCACTTTTGGACCAAATTAAATTATTTTATTTTTATTTTTTACAGGCCAACCTTAAAGAGCTGTCCAGTTTGGATTTGTTTAATTGTGAAGTAACACAGTTAGAAGATTACAGAGAAACTCTATTTAAGTTAATTCCTCAGTTACATTATCTTGATGGTTATGACAGAAATAACAAGGAGCAAGAAGATGAAGATGGTAAGATTTTTCTTATTATGCTTTGTAAATGAAACACAATATGAAAATGATTTATTATATTTTTATTTTTACTTTTCTCAGCTGAAGTTGAGGATGAGGATGAAGATGAAGATGAGGATGAGGATGAAGTAGATGTTGAAGGTAAGGCTTTTCCCAGTATGCGTTTCTTAAGTTAGGCATTAAGAAAAATTTTATTTTTGGATATTTTGATCCAATTGTCTCCAGACACTTAAAAAGGGTTATATTGAACTTTGTCTAAATAAATTTTTTAGTTTTGATATATTGCAATTAACATCTTTTATTAATTTCATTTTTTTAATTGTAGATGATGAATCAGATGAATTAGATGAAGAAGGGGAAGAAGAAGGTGAAGAAAATGAAGAGAAAGTTTGTCTTGACTATTTGGATAGAGACGACTTAGATGTAAGTAAACTACTGTACAGTTTTTCTTTACAAACATTGTATTTTAAATTAATCAACCAATGTATTTTAAGCTTAGTGCTAAAATGATTTAACTAATAACTTTATAACCAAAACTTTTTTTTTCACACACACACACACACACACACACACACACACACACACACAAACTCTTGTAGATTTCAAAATGAATTTTATAATTTCATGTATTTACAATCCCTTCTGACTTTTTTTGTAACAGGAAGATAGTGAAGGTGCTGACTTTGAGCCAGATGCTGATGAAGAAAATGAAGAAGATGAAGGTGTGTATCATTACTATACCTAAGTTTCTATCTATTCTATAAACTTATCTTTTCACTTAATTTTGCTTTTACTGGAATTTCCTTTTCAAAAAATAAGCTTAAAAGTTGTAAGGATATTTTTAACTTATGATGTAAATGTAAGATTCTATTACTATTTTTCAATTGATTTTCAACAATAACCAAACCTGTTACATCTTTTCTTTTCAGTGTCATTTGCAGAAGAATCTGAAGGTGATGCTGAAGCTGATGATGGTCAACGAGGGAAGAAGAGGAAGCATGAGGAGGAAGAGGATGAGTAGTCCATCTCCCCATAATGATCTTCTGCACAAAGACCCTCATAGGTTGAAGTGTAAAGACTGTACAGTGTTGTCATGGAGGGCTACTCCTCCCCAGGAGGGCGGAAGGGCCTGCCACCAACAGATCGTGTGTGTGATGATGCATACCATAGTTCTACTGCAAATAACTTTTAACTTAGGTCATTGTAAACTCCACATAGTGGCAGCCAGCATTTCTTCCACGTGATTTGCCTCCTGTCCATTTCTCTTTGAGTCCAGCCTGTATTTAATGGGCACACTTATACCCCCTGGGGTGGGAGTTATCAGAGGGGAGGGAAAGGGCTTCTTCTGTCTGCATTATGTATCTATCTACCCTTGGCTCTGCTGCTGCTACTTAACTGCCCAACAATGAATCCCCCACACCCCACTAATTTTTTCTTTTTTTTTTCTTTTTTTTTTTTTTTTTTTTTTTTTTTTTATCAGATCCCTTCTATTACTTCATTCCTAATTACTGCTGCCTCTTTGATGCCCTTCCCCTTTGTTCACTCTTCCATCACCTAACATTCATTTAGAAAAACTTGCTATAAATCTTTAAAAAGACATTACTGTTCATTTCACAAATCTTTTAGTAAATATGCCGGGGATGGAGATTAATGCTTAAACTATAAGCCAGTTTAATGGCAGTAGGTTAATATTTACCTTCACTTTTCCATCTGAGTCCCTTCCTTTCTCCTTTTGGGTCTTTCTCTTTTCTCAAAGTTTGTTTGTTTTTTTTTTTTTTTTTTTTTTTTTTTTTTTTTTTGCCATGCATTTTTATTCAGTCTTCTAACCAAGTGTGTGCATAGAATTAGAGCAGGAGGCCTCTCTACTGCAGTGTGGCTGAGATACATTTATATTTATTGACATTTTGGAAGTTTTCACATGTCCTGTGTATTTGCTTTAGAACATTTTTTTTTTTTCCTATCCTGCATATTCCTCAATTCTATGGACTATTTCTTCATTTTCAAAATTTTGTATGTAAGAGGAATTCATTTTAAATCTCTCCAGTGTTCCAATTTTGAAAACTGATAAATCTTACAGAATAAAACTAAATTTAAGATACCTCTAATTTCACTTAATTTGAATTGATTTATGCATTAACTTTTATAAATGGCACAACTGAATGTTAAGTGTTGTGCATCACTTTATTGGATTTTATAATCCTTGCAAGATAAGATATAAACAAATTTTATTAGTGCCTTGCAGACCCTTTCCTCCTCCTCCATCTCATTTCTTACATTTACTCTAACCTATATCACTCTGTCTCTCTTTCTCCTTGCACTTATTCTAATGTGCAGTTATTGCTCAGTCATTGCACAACAGTCAAAGCTTTAGCACATAAAATGTGCTGCTAAAATCACCAATGTTGGGGAGGAAAGACCAAACAAAACTTTGTTGATGTGCCACTAGATTTCTCAGGATATGTGATTTCTTTACCGTGTGTGCCTAATTCATTTGGAGAAGGTTTGCTAGGGACTCAACTGTTCTAATGTTAGTTAGAATCTACCCTCCTTCCTTTTTTACCTGCCAATATTCAGTTCTTGGCCAGTCAGTGTTGGGTCAGAATTCATCTATGCTAAGCATTCCAAGACAAAAATGAGCAACAGAAAGCCTAATCCCTCTCTCTCTTGTCATATCCCACTCCTTTTATTACTCAGGAATATTACTACCCTTACTACTCCTGCAGCCCAGGGGCTGAGACACTAGCCAGGAGCTTATCTGCAAAGGGGGGGGGGTCTTCAGTTTGGGTTTTGTTTTTAAATAAGTTCACTAGTCCACTAGAGATTGAGGCCTCTTGCAGCTTTGGAGGTACTGCCTTGGTTTCAGGTCAAATGATCTGAGGTCATTTCATTTTTCCTGAGCTGATATGGGTTTTTCTTTACTTGCTTTTTTTCCTCTCTCTCTCTCTCTCTCTTCTTTTTTTTTTTCCCCCTCTCACAACTGAACTATTGTAACATATTTTTCTCCATTGTAAAAAGTTCAAAAATCATTTATTTTACTGTTCAAACTGTAACATAAACTATTAAGTTTCATCATTACACCACTACTTTGATCATAAGAAACCCCATGGACATGAAGTAAACCTATTTGAATGCAGAATCTATTGAATGCCGATTTACCTCTGACTTAATTCTTGAGTGGTAGATATGGGGAGCATGTTTGCTTGTCTCATATAACAAAAGTGTAACAAGAATCTACTACAGTAATTTGTAATTAAACTTTCAAAAAAATACAATTATAAAAAAAGTCTCATCCTTGCTGGTGCTCTCTTGGCAAAGCATCATTTTGCAAAAGTAAAAAATAAATTTAACACATTGATATGGGGAGGGGGGTAGGTTTGTGTCAGCCCTGGGGATTTATGGCACCTAGTTTCTATCTCTCTCTCTTTTTTTTTAATTTTTATATATATATATATATATATATATATATATAAAGGGGATGTTTTGGCATTTTCTTTTTGCTCTCCTCATCTGATTTAATTCTGGAGGTATCGGTAAAGGAATTTGCAATGACCTCATTTGACTTCCTATCTGTTCATTCTTTGGCTCTTATTAGCTGGTTAATTTTACATCTTTATTTGCCTTGAAACCATTGTAACCCTTATCCCTCACCCCCACTCTATTCTTGTACAGCTAATTTTTTTTTTTTTTTTTTTTTTTTTCTCTCTTTTTCTCTCCTACCTTCCCTCTCTTCTGCATAGTAAGAAATGATTTGGGGTTTAACCCTTTAGCATTCCACGCACAACTTTGCCCCATAATTTGCGATAATGTTGTCTACATGGGGTAGATTACATTGGCTTGAACATTGAAAGTTGATATTTACTGGGTGGGTTGATTGCTAAAGGGTTAACTGATGGTGTCGTATTTGTCATCTGTGACTCCTGTAATAGAAAATAAAAGAAACTTTTTTTTTTTTTCCCCTCTAATCTACCCCCTCCCCCCTCCAATTTCTCCCTGACCTCATTGTAAACTTGACACATTTCTCATACATGCGGCCAAACACCACTCTGGCAGGCTGAATCCTGAACCAGCATCGTGAAGACTACTACTAAGGAGTCTGGGCACACTCTCCACTTTATCAACTGACTCTTCAATCATTTGTGCTCTCTCTGTTGCAAATAAAAGAAATTTTTATATAAATGGTTGTTATATTTTCAATTCTTTTCTCTTTACAACATGGACTAAAAATAAATTGATTTCTGTCTTAACATCCTGGTCACCTGATTTGGTAATTTTATTTTTATTGTATGTTGTGGTGACAAGTACAAAATAACTCCTTTTACCCACACTTCAAATTATATGATCTGAGAAAACACTCATTAATTAGCTTCAATCTATGTGAAAATGCTTTTGGGCCAGAAAAGAAAATACTGAAATTGCAGTAAATTTTTAATATAAAAAAAAAAAAAATGATCCCAATCATACATTTTAAAAGAATACTTCAAGAATCCAAAAAAGCTTAGAAATTTCAAATTATTTCTTTTACTTTTGAACAATGTATATCTTCTGTGAGCAATGCTCTTGTTTCAAACATTTTTTAATATTGTCAGATTTAATCTGTTGTGTGAACATTACCTCTTCATGATAATTTGTTAAAACTACAAAATTTGATTTCTTGGAAATGAGCTACTGACACTACTTCAAGCATGTAGTTTTGTTTTTCTTTGCTAAAGCGGTTTTAGAAGGGTATGTACTTTCGTTATGAAAATTTAAATCTAGTATGTGTGTAAATCTCCCAAAAAGGTAAATTTTTCGAAGTTAAGGACAATTTACTCTTGATCCGATGTCAATTTCAAACATTTGCCCACATTGGTAGGTTTCAGCTAAATAACTGACATGCATAGCAAGTCAAAATCAAAAGATTAGGCTTCAAAGATTATTGTCTACATGGTTAATCAGATGTTAGTGGGATTTAAGGTAAGATTTGATTCAAAATGGGGTTCATTAACACTGGTGATTGAGCTTTTTTCTTTGTTCTGATCTAGGGAAAGGCATGAATACAATCTCTGTATACTGACAATTTGTCATGAAATATGGTAATAAGCAAAAACTTGGAATGTTTGTAACTGATAAAAAGGTAATTAGATGCTAATTTGACATTGATAGGTTTAATGTTTCTACAGCTATCTTTTTTGTATTGGAAAATAACTGGCTTTAGTCAATACTAAATGAACTAAGAATTCAGTGTAATAAGTTTTAACTACCACTGAATTTTTTTTTTCATTAAAAATTTCTGTAATTTACCTTTTTAATAAGGTTTTATATAAGACTGATTTTTATATTTTTCGTATACAATCATTAGCCTGGCAAACGTCTGAGTTAATGCAGTAGACCAAGGCTATAGAACCCAATCTGTTCTATTTAACCTATAACTGGAGTGTGAAGTGATGATTTAATACCCTTCCCAATATGAGGTGTAAGATTAAGCAAAAAAAGTAAAAATAATACATAACTAAACATTTTGCATAAAAAAGATGCATTTAAAAGAGGACCACTTGAAAAAAAAAAATCAGCTAGAGAGGCCCAAATACTCTCTAAATTGTTTTAAATTAGTTCAAAGAAGCCCCATTAAAGCTAAAAATTAGACAAATCTTTGTTCTTATATCTTTTTATTTTTAAGACTAGTGGCTTTGGCTGAACCCCATGTTACACGTGGAAGCCCAAATTGTGGTACTTGGCGTGGGTTACCCAGAAAAGATCAAATTCACTTCAGAAATTGATTTGCAATACTATTTCTCCATGCCATTTGAACCTCACTAGGAAATGACTAGCAAATTGGACTATACTAGCATAATAAGCAAAGTTAATTTTTAGTTTAATTTAAAATAAGCTCCCAAATCAAGTGAAGATGCTTTTGAAAGGCCAACCTGATTGCTCACATTGAGCTTTTCTCAAAGCTTTTTGAATGTCTGCAGTTGCAACAATATTGACTAGTTGTCATTTCTGTGAATGAGCGATTTATTAAAAAACAAAATAACAGATCATTATGAATGTAATGCACAAAATACATTGAGTTTTTAAATGATTTTAAATCTGTTGACAAGTTAAGAGATTTTTTAAAAAATCAATATTGTTTGTTACAAAGTAACTTTTTTATTCACACTGATAAGAATTTGCTATTCTAGTTAAAAACTACTTGAATATATTAAATCTTAAAAAAATCATTAACTCAGAAAATTCAGGATTAGAACATAGTTATGTTAAAGACGTAGTACCGCTTATAAGTCACTCAAAAAAGGTTTTAATGAAATTTTCTGCAAGTCAAGTCATTTAATGTTTTATGCATCATTTATTTTATTTTTAAAATTATGTCCCTTATTTTACGCGATATTTAATTTATCAAAGCAATGAAAAACAAATTACAAAGTAACAAAAAAATGAAGTTTAAATTTTTTTTTTTTTTTTTTTTTTTTAACGCAAATTTTTGGAATAATATCTTTTAACCAATAATAATGTCAACATTTTTTTTCTCTAAAATACTTTACAGTTCATTTAAATAAAATTATCATAAAAATTAACGTTTAAAAACAAATGGTCATTTAAAATATTTATGTCCCATGATGACTGAGTATAGAAATTCAGTTTAAGGAAGTTTAGCAGGAGGCCACTGTAAAAAGTCATTTCTAAAAGAGACAAGAGAGAATTCATGTGGCGGTCTCTTTCTGACCGCCATTAATATCATGCCGCTTTTGATTGTGTGTGGACTGCCTTGTTCTGGAAAAACAACTATAGCTAACAAAATCGCTACATTTCTCCGCGAACAGAATAGCAAGAAAGTGGATATCATTAAGGATAATGCAACTGAAGAGAACAAAAACACTGTATTTGCGGGTAAGTCAGTTACGGCTTGTTAGATATACAAGTATCGAGCGTCTTTTCCGTCCACCATATTGTTCTGTACACTTAACCGTGAATATTTGTAATATTTGACGAACACACTTTATTTACCCACTTGATGAAGTTAGTTGTGATTGTTGGAGTATCGACTTTTTTTTTTTTTTTAAAAAAAAAAAAGAACGATTGTATATCCTCAAACATAAATTATAGAATATAGTTCTAATCAAAGAAAAACAAATTAAACTACGGATGCTCAAACTTGATAAATTTCTGGTTTACAAACCATATTCATAGTTGAATATTTTTTGCATGTTTTCTCGTTACTTTTGAAATTTATAGAAATTTAGTTATCAGAATGTAATTTTTTTAAAATCACGTATTTGCAGTTGTAATATGATTTATATTGATTGATTATATGCTTAATTTTTTTTTCAGTTGCTAGTTTAAAGTCACGTTTAAAAATACCAATGGATAGTATATATACTTCCATATTGAGGAAAATAGGCTAGTCACATTTTCGGAATGGTTAGCGGGTTTAAGTGGCTCATTTGTTATGAGGTTAGAAAAATAACTAGCTTGTCTTGTTTTGAAGTTAACATTTTTTCTCTTGATTTATTATGATACTGAACTATTTTGGAAGTTGGTTATTTTTTAGCAACATTAATGAATGATCACAAAGAAAGAAATATATTTTATAATTTTATTTATTTATTTATTCTTTTTTTAGTGAAATATCGTGACTGGAAAAAAAAGTCATGAAAGAAAAAAAGACAAAAAAATATTCTTTGTTAAGATATATTATGCAATTAAAAAAAAAATGTAATCCAGAAAATAATATTTTCATTTAAAATAGGTAATATTTTTGATCAAATATTACATAATTTTTAATCAAATATTACATAATTTATTTAATGTTTTAATTAATAAAAATCTATAGTGTAAGTAATATTTTAATAAACTAAAATATTATGCCCCATTCAGTATTGCAAGAAGATATACTGAACTTTATTCTAAGTCTGTTTATCACATTAAGTTTGAGAAAAGATTGGGATACAATCCAAAATTTTGGAAATGTACCAATATCCTAATAACTGTATAGAAATAGAAGTGTAACTTCTATGCAGTTATATTACTGAATTCTGAACTATATCCACAGGAAGAAGGTATGGTGATGGGGTCACCAATATCTCCAGTAATGGTAGATCTATATATGAATTAGTTTGATAAAATCAGCCCTCAGAACTACACCACTTAAATTGTTCTTTTAGTTTAAGATATATAGATTACACTTTCGTACTCTGGCTTCACCAGGAAAATGTAATGCTGACTCAATAAGACCTGCAGAATATGTGCGAAAAATAGTGGTTTAGTCTTCACACAAAACACTGATTCTGGATATTCATATATCATGTCAACATTCTATCTGCCTTACAGTACATAAGACATCCACAGAATTTCTCTAATTTGCCCCATCCTCAGCTGCTCCTCATACCTCCCCACTAAGATTGCCAACACATTGATTCCTCCTCCTCTATTATAGTCCTTCATGTTTTTCTTGGTTTTATCTTCACCACCAACATGAAAGGATTCTATGGAGACATGCTGGAGTAGTTCTGTTGTTTCCAAAGTCTTGAGTATCCCCCTTAAGGTATTGTCCTGAAATAGGTTAATAAGTTTGTCATCTTGATTCCTTTTTCAAGTCTCACAGCCATATAATGGGGCTAACCAAGGTTTGATGAAGGCTGCTTGGGTTGGTTGCATTCCACACTTGCTTCAACCAACTAAAATCTTCCCTGGCCATTTTCATTCTAGACAATGTCTTCCATTCTACCACTTTGTTTTGAAACCATTGCAGCCAGGTAGACAAAATTCATGAGATCTTCTAGTTCTTCTCTATTTACAGTGATAAGATCTTGTTGGACATTATTAATTTGCATATTTGGATTTTAGCTCTGTTGATCAGCTTAGTCAATTCTTCTAATTTTCCTTTTTTTTTTCTACATGTGTTGACATTTTGTAGACATCATTACAATATCATCTGCAAAGTCAAGATCATCTAGCTTTGAAGTGATTTGACACTGACTGTCTGTATCACAATTCCTGACACTATCCCTCATGACCCAATCTATCATCTCTTGGAATTGAAAGCCTGATGTGTGGCATCCCACCTTAAACCAATCACTCTACGTACCCCCCTCAATAACAGTACACCTGAAACCATTGTAAAATATTTTTACCATGTTGATGATCTTTGTGGGCATTCCATAGCTGGTGAAGACCTTCCAGAGGCTTTTCCAATGTATGGAACTGAAGGACTTTTTTTAGATGCCATTTTTAATTTAGATAAAATTTTGCAGTACAACATCCCTTACCATTTGTTCACCTATTAATAATGTTACCTGGGATGAACACCTGCTCCATTTTATGTTTTCCATCCCCATACTCTATTTTTAACTTTTCTCAGTCTTCTGTCCAATCCTGTTTGGGTTCTGTCAATAATGACCTCTCCTAAGATCTTGTTTACTACTAACAATTTCCCTCCAGTTTTTGCACATTCACAGATTTTTTTTTTTATATTTATTTTTTTTTAGTAGTTTTGCAATCAAACCTTTCTTCCAATCTTAGAGTAGGGTCTCACTTCTCCAGATTTTACTTAGCAATCTCACCATCCACTTTCAACAACTCTGCCATGACAAGTTTGATTCCTGAAGTTTTACCATTTCTTAGTCATTTGATGATTTTCTTAATATCAGTGGGACAAGGCTCATTGCTCCTGATCTGTGGTTTCCTCTTCAACAAGTGGTTTTTCTGGTTCTTCTCAATTTGAAACTTTAACATTTAGTGTTCAACTCATCTGGTTCTCCTTTCTTTGTATCTTGTGATGATAATATTAACACATTTGTCAAGTACTGCAGCACTGCTTCAACATCTGGTTATGCAACATACTAAAGAGTACATACTGTACAGTAGGTACCTCCACTCATTCACTGAAAAAACAGCATAGCATGATGTTTAAAGGGCTCAAACTTGATAAAAACAAAGTTTGTTATTATTAAGAGAAAAGATCAAAGTTTGTTGTCATTATTTTATCAAAAATTTTTAATCCTTTCTAACATGTTAGAAATATTGGTTTAAAATTCTTTTTTTTTGTCAGCAATTCACCCAATGTTTACTACAGGTTACTACTATGGCAAACATTAGTCATCTTTTTGGCATTGAAAGACACATTAATTTGGAAATTCTTGCAAAAATCAAATAATAATCTGATTTTAATGTAACTTTCAGGACTTATACACAAAGTTATTTATGCAATTATTATTTTTAGAAAATCTTGGTTAAAAATAATTTTTATTTTTACATCTGTCTGCCCACCCCTCCCCTTAATTTCATGAAATTTCTAGAAATTCAGTACTGATCCAAATTTTAAAAAAGTTTTTATTAGTTAAATGCAAAACTCTTTGGGGAATGTAAATTTTGTCATTTTTTTTTTTTTTTTTGTTGTTTTCTACAGAATCACTTTTCCAAAAATCTGCTCCAAATAGTTTTACTGCATCTCTTATTTTACTATGCCATTTTTAATTTAGATAAAATTTTAATTGATTTTCTAAATAATATATATTAAGGATGTCATATTCTGAAGAAAAAAAATTTAAATGAATAATGAATTTTTATAAGAATTTTTTTTCCTACTTATAATGATTTATAAAGTTTGAAACCTGTTCTAAAATTCTTCCAGTTACTTAGTGTCTTTGGTTATTCATTTGTTAAGTAAAGACTATATTTGAAAATTGAAAAGCTTAATACAAATCATTTAGCATTAATAGGTCACGTGTTTCAGGGGTTGTTCCCCTTATGAAATGTTCATTTGGGTCATGTCAGTTCTGATCTACCATACTTCCAGATGTGTAAACTGATTGATGACAGAGCTGTCCTCACTTACTTGAAAGGTCAGTGAGTCAGACCTCCCTGATGAAGAAATACTTTTATTCTAAATTTCATGCTATAAACAAGTAATATTTGTTTCAAATCAGATTAATTTAACTTTAAATCTGTTAGTTTTTCAAAAATACCACTTCACAGATGTATATTTTATTTTTGCAAGATTTTCAAAATTGAGAATTAATTTTTGTTTACAAATGTTTGCTCAAAAATGACCAAAAAAATTGAAAAACTGTTAAACATTTCAAAATTTTATATTCCAATGAATATAATTTCAGCTTGAAATGCATCAGAGTATTTTGCATACCGGAAATAGTAAATTTAATCATCTATCTTTCAATTAAGCTAAAATTAAAGCTTCAAGAAAACGTTTTATTTTTAAAAAAATTCAATTTAAAACTTAGGTATGTCTCAAAATATCGGCTCGGAACGAGAAAATCGGTAGAGCCGAGTTCGAATTCCAGTTGAATTCCTTGCATTCACATATGCGCAAATACCCTTGGGAAAGGTATTAATCCGTCTATTCCTTCCAGTTATGGGTCAAATAACAGGACAGATTGGGTTCTATAGCCTTGGTCGGCAACCAGTCTACCGCAGAAAGCAATGGCAACCTACTGCGGGATAATCTTCTGCCCAGTTAGTCATGTCTCTTTCGAGACATGATCGTCCAAGCATGTATCACGTATGGCACTTAGCTGACTGATGTATCAAAAATGAGTACAGGTACCTACTGTACAGTGTCCTCATATTATGTTGTCTCATTGTATCCATCTCTGATGCAATATTTTATATCTATTGCCTTTTGTCAGCTCTTATACTCTATTTGACTTTTCTATGTTTATTCAGGTAGTATTCTCTCTGTTTTTGACCTTTTGTGACTTGTTACTACAGATCTTTTCATTGGTATGGTTTTTTTTGTCTAGTATCAGGCTTAAACTTGTAGCACCCGTCCATAGTTTTCTCTTCATTTTCCACTTCTCCAGAACTTGGTTTGTGACCTCATTGTAGATTTTTGCCAAATTCTGTTTGTCTTTTTCAACCTCCTTGGTATCTCTTCCAATCTCACCTTAATTTTCCAGTGCCGAAAAGTGATTCCATACTATATTATTATATCATGCTTTATACACTAGCAAATTCACCTTATTTGTATCTCTGTCTCTTCCCAGTCTTGTTTCTCTGTGCTTTTCTTTACTTTGACCTCATGGTTGTACTGAACAGCCAGTTGTTACTACCTGTATCTGCTGATTTCATCACTCAAGTATCTTCTATCAAGTTAAAAAAGTTTCTGCTAATCAAGTTCTGATTAATCTGATTCCTCATTTCATTTTTGTAGTCATGTCATCAGTGATTATAAGTATGCCATGTCTTTAATCAAGGTTTTTATTTATTGGTAGAACTCATAATTGTTTTGGTCATCTGCAACTTGCATGGGGACATTCACATGGATCATGGTCATATTGGTATGCCTTGAGTAAAACTATTTTTAGAAGTGTCTTGTCAATGGATATCCAGTCTATAAAAGCTTTCTCTGCTCTGTCAGGTATAATAGTGCTGGCACCTTCTCAATGAACACCATCATCTCTTTCCTTTTAAATAATTTTCTTATATTGTTTTGTCCAGTCCAGTAAATTTTGTTTCAGCCCATTGCAACAATGCCTAGTTTCTTTAACTCTCTTGTTAATTATCATAACATTGCTTCCTTGGTATAGGGTTCTGAAATTTCCATTCTTAATTCTTGTCTACTGTTTAGGATGTGCTAGTGTCCTTATTGGTCTTTGGCTGTCTTTCATTTTGGCCTAAATATGTCATACTAGGTCTCTTTGGCTGGTTTATGTTACAGTGTCTTTATTTAGTAAGGAAATATATTGTTTGAGATTTTGTAATCTAATTGTTCCAAAGGATGTGAGGATTGGCCCTATGCTCAACCACTGTTCTCTGAGAAAGATTTGGTTTCTGTTAGGATTTTTCTTCTCTTAGATTACCATGTCCCACCCACCACTAATGAGTTTCATCTGCCTGGGTTTGAAATCATTGTTTCTTCTTCTGAGGGATTTCATATCTTCCCAACTTAACAAATCCATTCTGCAGTCACTCTTGTCATGACCTTAGGGGTTGTCCCTACAGAAACATCCAGATTTGTGGTATGCATGTGTAACTACAGAATTTACTCCAGCCCCACAGACACTTTATGACAAATCTGGAAGTAAAAGATCTCAAACAAGAAATAAGTCAACATTTACAAGTGGTTTGATACAAATATGAATCAAACCACTCATAAAGTAAAAAGGAGATTATTCACTGCTTACAGCACCAAACAAAACATATATGCATATTTGTAAAACCGAAACATGAACAGCATAAAAGGCAACCTACCGAATAGGCAACTATTCTGCAAACAAAATATCAGCAACAACTACCAGCAGAAAACACAAACATTGGCTATACATCAGGAAATTTGTGTTTGGTACAACATTGTTTTCATGCTATGCAGACACTTTACCAAGCTATCACACTTCACACTGGAAGAAAACATGACTAAAAACTCTTTAATCTTCTGTTTGCTTGTGACAGTAAAAAACAAAATAGGATGCCCTCTAGAAACACCAGAAATCATAGAAAGATGTGCCTACTATACTGTTAGATGATCCAATAGGCAAACTATCAGTGACATTAGGAATGTGCAGATAACCTTATTCAAGAAACTGAGAAATGGCAGGCAATGAACTTCGGAAACCAAACACATAATCATACATCTGATATTCTAGGATCAGGCATGGAGGTTGGGGAAAAGATAGCTTCAGGTAAACAGGGATGTACAAACTAAACAGCATGTGTTTTGGGAGAAAGATGTACATGCACCTTGATGTAGGTTTCACTTGCATTATAGAATGGAGAGTATGCCACCAGAACATTGTGAAAAAGTTTAGGAAAAAAAAACACATGCACACAAAAATTAAAACATCCAATGAAACAAAATTTATACAAGTAAAATCTTATAAGATAACCAGAAAACTCGACTCATAAAAAAGAAGAAACTTTTATTTAAAGCATTATAATTAAATAATTAAAAAAAAAAAAAATGCTGTTATTCTTGAAACTGGTATTTTCTAAATATATGTGGTGTATATGAAACCTATTTCAATCATTAGTCCTTTTTTTTTTTTTTTGTGACATGAGAGAAAGAACGTGTGTGATACAGGTATACCTCAGTATTGGATGCTAGATATGTGAAGTCAGTTTTAGTTACCTCCCTTCATCTATTTTCTTCTTTCACAAATGGTAGTACCGAGGCCGTCGCTATATTACGTGGTAATATATAGGCGGTCTTGGTAGTACACGTTTAACTTTTTTTTTATGTATTTAATTGACTGGATAAGAATTAAGATTATTTATTTATTTATTTTAAGGTGGTTAAAATAAAAATATTTTTTTAATTTTTCACATGCCTGTCTTGTGATTACTGATGAAGTACTTATTGTATGATTATTCAATTGCCAGTTACTCGTAAAGCATAAAATCATTATTTTTGTACTCTATGTAAATAAAATTAATTGCAACATTTACTGTAAAGGAAATAAATTTCTACTTATTAGTTGTGGTTTAACGAGTGACTTTTATTGCTTATGCAGAAGGTGTGTCAGTGTGATATGTATGTTTTTTTTTTGTTTTTTTTTTGTTTCATCAGTCCTAAGTAGCATTGCCTTCGATTTATGGAACAAACAACAAATTATTAGGTGAAATACTCTAGCTCTAGTGAAAAGAAAATGATAAGTCTCTGTCAGAGCAATTAGTTCGTTGTGGAAACGGCAAGCAGCAGTCACAAATCATGCGTGTAAGCTTTAAGAAGCGCATTTCGTTTTAACGCTCGTATTTACAAATAGATATAAAAAATGATGTCAAATTCCTTGTCTGGGAGTAGTGAGCAGAATTTTGTGGAACCATTGTGTTCCTGGTCTGTTGATGTGGTTGCTTCTCTGTCGCTATACTGCTTGTTTAAATGCTAATTCTCCTCTTTTTATATGTTGAGATAAGCTCGACCTGAGTAAAATTTTAAATTCTCTAACTTTTGTTTGATTGGCCAGTTCTTTTGATTTTCTGGTTTTGTTTTTGTTATTTTACTGAAATTATGTCTGTGCATTGTTTACATTACAGTGTCTACAATGTCTAAATTAACTACTGTTTTAATCCTGGCTACATCTATCAATAGGGGAAATATCTTCTTTTTTTTTTTTTTTTTTGAGGTGTGATAAGGCCCCCTTTAAATTTTTAGAAATTATTTTGCAGCAATTTATCAATGCTTATACATTTTTTATGTTTTTGCCATTTGACATGGCATACAGATTTTAGTAGGTATATTATGATTATTGTCATTCGTAGTTGTCTGTGGAACATATTTCTGTTTGGCTGGTTGCTGTTAGTGTTCAGTGTTATTGATCAACATACACTGGTTTTTAATGAAAAAGGAGTCGGCTTAACAAAGAAATGAAGAAATGTGTTTTGGGATACTGCCAGTTCTCCGAAAGAGTTCTGGTCAAACTGAAAGGGAGACTGTTCAACATAGCAATTGTAGTCATATATGCACCAACAACACAAAGCCTTGAGGAAGAAATAGAATCTTTTTACTCCACTCTAGAGAAGGCCAAGGCTTAATGTAAAAGCCAAGAAATCAGGAACATCATGAGAGATTTGAATGCCAAAGTAGGCAAGGAGAGGGAAGGTATGACAACTGGAAACTTTGGTTTAGGAATCTTCAACAAATGAAGAGAAAAATGGGTGCAATGGTGCATAGCAAATGACCAGGTAATAACTAACACCTAGTTTCATGAACACCCACGATGTCTATGGACATGGAGAAGCCCAGGAGGTGACACAAAAAACAGATAGACTACATAACCATTAACAGCAGATTCAGAAATGCAGTGGTTCAAAGCAAAGTTTATCCAGGTGCTGACTGTGGAAGTGACCACATCCCAGTCATCTGCAAATTAAAAGTGAAACTCCAGAGATTGAAGAAGCCTAATGCAGCAACAAAACTGATATACAACGCACTTGTGAATGACCTCAAACTACAGAAAGAATACACTAATGGCGCGAAAACCAAATACGAAGAACAAACTAGGAAAGGACGCTCAAAATGGGACTTGCTAAAAGAAGCAATACTGACATCAGCAAACAAAATTGTCCCAAAGGAAAATAGGTGCAGAAAGAAAAACGAGTGGATGACGGAAGAGATTCTGGAAATGATGCAAAGGAGGCAGAAAATGATATCAAGACATAGAATGGAGTACAGGGAACTACACAAGGAAATAAGAAGAAAATGTAGACAGGCTAAAGAGGAATGGCTCAATGACAAATGTGCAGAAGTAGAGAGATTGAGCAGGAATAATAAAGCAGACATGCATGAGGAAATAAAAGAACTGACAGGACAAAAAACCTGCTCTTCAACAGGATGTATAAAATCTAAGGATGGAACAATCATTTTGGAGAAAGAGGAAATACTCCAACGATGGGAAGAATATATAAAAGATCTTTTCCACAACAAGAGAGAGCAACCAATAATATGCAAAGATGAGGATGGACCGGAAATATTAAAGTCTGAAGGGGAATCTGCAATAGCCAAAATGAATAGAAAAAAAGCAGCGGGACCAGATGGCATAGTCATAGAGCTGCTGATAGCCCTGGAAGAATTTGGTATAGAAAAAATTACTGAAATAATAAATGAATTTATAATAGTGGGGTTATACCAGATGACCTCAGCAAGTCTATCTTCATAGCACTACCTAAGAAGCCAGGAGCAAACGAGTGCAAACTCCACAGAACCATCAGTTTAACGAGCCATATAACAAAACTGATCGTCCAAATCCTGATGACTAGAGCGAGAAGCAGAATCAGGAAAGAGATAGGACAAGAACAGTGTGGTTTCGTTAAAGACACGGGAACAAGGAATGTCATATTTATGATTAGGATGCTCTCCGAAAGGGCAATACAAATGAAGAAGGACTTATACCTCTGCTTTATTGATTATGCAAAGGCGTTTGACAAAATACACCACAAAGAACTGATGGAGATGCTCGGCAGCCTGGACATATTTGGGAAAGACTTGAGAGTAATCAAGAATCTTTACTGGCAGCAAACTGCTTGCATATGGACAGGTAATGAATTGAGTAGATATACAAAGATAGAAAGGGGCGTAAAACAAGGATGTGTCTTTTCACCAGATCTGTTCAACTTGTACAGCGAGAATATTTTGAGGACCCTAGAAATTATGCCTGGATTTGTAATCGGAGGCCACAATTTAAACAACCTAAGGTACACAGATGATACAGTGCTGATAGCAGACACAGAAAGGAAACTACAAGACCTCCTACAAAAGGTAGCTGAAGAAAGTAACAAGAAAGGACTAGAAATAAACTGCACGAAAACCGAATGCATGGTCATCAGTAAAAAGGGCAGCCCAAAATGCCAAATACAGGTCGGGGATACTAGAATCAAGCAGGTACAAAAATTTAAATACCTGGGAAGCATTATAACAGAAGAAGGAAAGTGCGACACCGAGATCCGAAGGCAAATTGGCATGGCGAAGGAAGCATTCCAGAAGTTGAGTAAGGAAACGGGACAATTTCGCTAGAAACAAGGAAGAGAGTACTGGATTGCTATGTGCTGTCTGTCCTTCAATATGACAGTGAATCCTGGACAATATCATCAAAGATGAAGGAAAAACTTGAAGCAACTGAAATGCGGTTCTACAGAAGGATGCTGCGAATATCATGGATCGGGCAAGTGAGCAATGATGAGGTCTTGGAAATGATGGAAACAAAAAGGAAATTAATACTGAGCATCAGGAAGAGACAGCTGAAGTTCCTGAGACACGCAATGAGGAAGGAGGGCTTGGAGAATCTGATACTAACAGGCCAGATAGAGGGAAAAAGAGACAGAGTAAAGCAACGGATAACATATTTGAAGGACCTAATTAGGTGGATGATGGAACGAGGATTGCATAGTGTAACAGAAGGCGTGCTCAGAGCCACTAGGGATAGGGAAACGTGGAAAGCCATGATCGCCTACGTCCTGAAGAGACAGGGCACATAGAAGAAGACAATCATATTGTGTCTATGATTTTTTATCAGCTGTACAATACTTTTCAACACATGTGTACATTGTAAATTGTGGAATAATTTTTTGGCACAAAAGCTTTTTATTTTTTATTTTTTGGTGACGCCTTTTTTATCAGCTATCTGTGGTTCACTGAACCACAGATAGCTTCCTTCTCTCTCCATTCATCCAAAAAATTCAATACTGCGGTTCATCAATGAATTGGTCTCTTCAACTCCTGGCCTGTTCTGCTCCACATGATTAGTTTGATCGCAGACAAGCAAAGATTTGTTGTCAGTATCCCCACCGAATAGAGTGAAAACATACAGTAATAAAAAAAAATAAATACAAGATGAATTAAGGAAAAAAATATCACAATTCATCTTGATTCTTGAGTATAATAATTTTATTAGTAGCGTTTCATGCAGGGTTGTTAATCTAAATTATCCACAAATCAGATGTGACGTTGGTTAAACTGGTAAGGGTTGGCTTGTTTAGTTGATTTTGGTAAGTCTGGCACAAGGCTGATGTTAGAGTTAGGCAGTTAGCCATGTATTCACTTTTATTGGTGTCTGTCAAAAACTGGTGTGGAGGTATGAGGTGGTTGGGAAATTGGTATTTTCCTCACCTATCATCTTCACTGCCATTGGTCTTAAAAAAATATTATTTTCCAAAGTTGGTAGTCTCCCTTCTCTTGGGTAATGGTTGCAAGCAACGCACCTCCTACAACTTCTTCCTCTTTTCTCAGCAGGCTGATTGTGCCCACAACCCTTTGGTGGGTGCTGGCAAGTTCTACCACCCCATCTTTAATGCTTTCTTTAAAAAAAGAAACAATTATGGTTCACACGTACCTTTCTTTTGGTATGAAATTTTAGTGTGTTAAGCTGGCCCTCTCAGGGCGTTATTATTCCACACTTGCAACTTGTTTTCACCAAAACAAATTTATCAGCTAAATATTTTTCTCTTCATATGACTTTGGATACTGAACACCTGGTTTTTCATTAAGTAACTTTTTCACCTCTTAACTGGCACTTAGGGTTTTTACGGTTTTTATCAGCCAACTTTCAACACCTAAATTAGACATTGTCCCCTGCCAGACATCTGACTTGTTATCATAATTTTCATTCTCTGGGAATGGTTGTTCATATATTTAACCCTTTTCATGAGAAGTTTATGAGTACATTTTTTTAATTATATTCAAATTAAAAATTATTATTAATTGCCAGCAATCAAATAGTGTCACATTTCTTTCTTACCCTTCCTGTCATTTGCTTGTAAATGACATCTCAGATTCCCAATTTTACTAATACACTATTTGTCATGCATATTAATTCATGAAGTACTAATAAAAAAAAATGGTTTTCATACAGTATTTAAGAATGTCTTTCCTATTTTCATCTTTACATACAATATCTTTCTTTTTATGCAATGTTTATAAAGGTTCTTTCCCTTCTCATTTTTTTTCCCGTCTTTTCATTGTGTGTGTGTGTAGGATGGTTTGTTCCTTTTGGTTACCATTCTTCTCTCTACAGTAGGAGGTTTTTGTTGTTTCTTGACAGGAATTGGCTCTTCTTCTATTTCTGCTGCTAAGTTCAATCTCCTCTTCTTCTTGATTTGATTTCTTGGGCAAGGATCACTGAGCGGTATCCCTCAGTGAATCTTTGGTGAATGTGCAACATCACATTCACCAAAACATTGTTAATCCATTTCTCACTATACGTTTTAATTTTCCATATCACTGCTACTACTGCAGCAATGATTAACAAAGTACTTGTCTCTACTGACCAGTTCATCATGATTATCTTACTATTTCTCCAACCCATAACTTTTCCTAAAGTATTTAATCTATCTTTTAACTGATCTATGTTAATCCTGTCTATAACTCTGGCATCTGTTCTAGGTAGACTCTAGGGAATTTATTCATTACTGGCTTCCATAAATAACTGTGTGCAATTACTTAAGATTTTTCAACTATACCTATTATCTAGTCTCTCTTCATACTTCTCTTTGGCCTGGTTATATGGGGGTAGGGAGATGGGCATTCCAAATATCGAACACCCCAGAGGTATCTTTATTAGCGATAAGGATGGTTTCACTCTCAGTATGTTAGTGAATTCTCCCCCACATACCCTGGACAGATTGATAGGTTTCTGAATGGCCACTACCCAAACTCCGTCAGATATACTGATAGCTTGCAGTAACATAGTATTTGTCACTGTTTCTATTTGGCAATTCCCCTCAACCCCTTCTCTATTGTCTTTAAATAATTCGAGTATACATAACCTGTGCTCACTTGTCACATATATAGGCCTCAGTGAGGTACATGTTCCCAAGACATCATGCTTACACTTCCTGGCTTCCTTCGTTGTCAACATTATAAATTTTGTCTTGACTGAATTCAAAGCTATATACTCTGTCTCAGTCTGGTATCTCACCACTGCTCCCAGGCCCTGCTCTACTTGGGAGTATGGAATAGGTGTTTATAACCTGATATATCTGAAAAAGACTGTCTCTGTCTAATAATGGAATGGACACCACAACCAATAGTTTATTATCTTCTAACAAGGTTATACAACCCAGTGCATTATAATATTTCTATAATTCCTTGGTGGGGTCTATGGGTAGCCTCAAATGATGGAGGAATTCAGTTTGTATCTTTAGTAATAATTCCTTCAAGTGTCCAGGAGTCACTATGCTCTGAGATAGATGTCCCAAAGACAACATATCCAACTGAGCCCTCACATGCTCCAACAAAATTGTCAAGGACTGACTAATTTGTCTCACTTTGTTAACAATGATTAGCAACTGAAAATACTGTTGTATAAACCCACCTAATTCCTCTAACTCAGATGTCACAGCCTCTGTACTATTAGTTATTTCCTGTCTTAGTTCTTTTAGGTTATTTATTAACCAATTGATACTGGCCCTATTCTTGGCCAATTCTAACCTTGTCACATTCAGTATTGATACACTTTCTCTGGCCACCTAGGCTAGGATTGTCTAATCCTTTTCTACCATCCCCAGTTTTCTCCTCACAACCTTAATGTCATCATACTGTCCCAAACAGGACATTTAGTGCTTTCCCAACAATAGGGACCACTGCTCTCCACTGGGCTTCTATTATAGCTGTTTCCAACTCTAAAGAGTACATCAGTCTAAGATATCTCCCTTTTGTGAAATAATTTTTTGCCACCTTTAACTTGGCTAAGCCCAAACTTTTTATCTCATCCTTCAGTTTGTCCAGTAGCTACTGTTCTAGCTCTTTTATCTGGCACAGCAATGGCCTCCAGCCAATTCATCAGCCAATCTACAAAGCTCATGATGTAATTTTTACCTCTGACACACCCATAATTATCTTTTCAAAGAGGATACTTGGGACATCTATCTCTTCTAATGGCACCATTCTCTGCCTCCTACTTTGCACTTGACACACTACACAACATTGAACATAGTCAGTAACCTCACTGTATAACTTGGGCCAGTAATGTTCTTCCTATCAAGTCATAGGTTTTATCTATCCCCATGTGGCCCAGCTTCTCATGACATTGTTCTAATATCTCCAGTCTCAAATCCTTTGGCACATACAGCTTAGATCTAACCCTGTCATCTCTTCTTGAGAGATAGTATAGCCTTCTTTCATATATTTGCAAACTTGGAGGTCTCTCCAGCCTCTACTCTTTTTCTAAGAGTGGTTATCTCGGTGTCTACCTGTTTCTTCCCTATTTTTTCTTTCTAGTGGTGGTCAGTGACCACCTGTGTATCTTCTTCATCCATCTCTAACACAGGGCAGTTTTTCAATTAATTAGAGTTAATTACTCCTATCTGTTAAGCTCTTTCATGTACTCCTGGATTCACTCTCACAGATTCCCTCTCCAACCTTCAAGGTATTCTAGAGAGCAGATCTTCTAGCCAGGTACTCATATTTTACAGTTGTAATCGCTTAACTTCAATGCTCACTGCTGTATTTTTTGTTTGACTACTCTGCCTCCAGCAAATATTGGAGAGGTCTATGGTCAGTTGTTATGGTTAATGTGATTCTGTTTAAGTAGTAGTCTAATTCTAGAGGGCATACATGATATCAAACACCTCCCTTTATATTACAGGCCATCTCTGCTGGGTCTCTGAGAGCTTGTGCGACAGGAAGTTTATTGGTACTTCCTCTGGTATACCTGGCACTGCACCATCCTTTTCAGGACATGGCTGAGTGAGGACTGCCCCTTTATACTGCTTACTGGTATCCATGTACAGAACCATGGGCTTGCATGAGGTTAGCAAGGGCACAGCGGTCAGTTTTTCCTTCAATATATCAAATGTTCTCTGGTAGTCCTCTGTCCATTTAAATCTGGTATATTTCTTAGTTAAGGCTATCAGAGGATTGGCTATTCTGAAGAGTGCCGGGATAAACTGTCTATAGTATTGTATGGCCCCTATAAATCCTCTCACCTGTCTTACTGTTTTGGGCTCAGGCCCTGATAACCTCGACTTTCTTTAAATCAGGCTAGATCCCCTTTTCATCTATTATAAAGCCAAAATACTTTGTTTCTTCCCTCAGAAATTGGCACTTTGACAGCTTCAACTTTAACCCATACACTCTTAATTGACCCAATATCTGTTCCAGGTGGTTGGAATGTTGTTCTTGTATTTCTGAGAACACCAAAATGTCATCCAGATAGGCCACTGCAAAGTTCTCCCCCCCCCCCCGAGTACTATTGACATCAGTTATTTAAAGATGCTTGGAGATGCTCAGTTGAATGGCATAACTCTGAACTGGAACAGTCCTAGATGGCATGCAAATGCAGCCTTCTCTTTGTCTGTCTCCTCCAGGGCTACTTGATCTTAGATATAAGATGGAGAAGTACATGGTGTTCCCTAACAAAGCCAGTATATCATCAATCAATGGCAGAGGTACTGCCATCAGTCTGGAAACTGCATTCAGCTTTCTGAAGTCCATGCAGAACAGGTGCCCACCCTCTTTTTTGTTAACTACCACTATTGGAAAGCTCCAGGGGGATTCTGACCTTTCTATCATTCCCATTTTGATTATATCCTTAACTGCCTCATCTACCAGTGGTCTCTTGTGTATGGGTGTTCTATAGGGTTTCAGCTTAATTGGAGGGTATTTAACTGTATTAATTCCCATCTTAACTGTGCTAGTCTGGCCCAACTTTTTATCTGATCTGGTCATCATGTTCTGGTTAGCTCTTAGCAGAGCCTTTACTCTGGCCTTAAATCTGTCAGGGGCCACTATTTCCCCATTTTCTACGTCTTTCACCTGTTTTAAGTATCTCTCCTTTTTGTTCATTTTCACCTGTTGCAAGGTCCACAAAGGTATGACACTTCTTACCTCTTCTCCTTTATTTTCATGGTTTTACTGGCCTGATTTACCAACAGTATGAACATTATCTCTGCATCCTCCACCATTGCTTCATACTTTCTTCACTGATATCTTCCTCTGTGGGAAGCAACTGAAGAACCTGTCATTTTATCTTCTTCCCTGTCAACAGTTTGCCTCTTCCTGACTGTGCAGACCTGAGGGTAATTTTATATCTTCCTCTATTACCACTTACCTAGACCCCTTAGGTGGACCTCCCCCCAATGCCATCCTTTCACTATTTACTATTAACAGTGAAGGGTTGAATTCTATGCTGGCTCCACGGCAATCAAGCCAGTCCTCCCTCAAGATCACCTCCATGCACAGATATAGGGTTGCATAAAACCTCTGGACACTCCTCATCCATACTATTTTCACTAAGAGGTTCATCATCCCCTTTATCTTCATGGGGGTCTTGTCTGCCTGGGTGATTTCTATATCTGCCTTCTTCATCCAACACTTACTCCTCAAGCACTAATATTCTTTCTCTCTCTCTCTCTCTCTCTCTCTCTCTCTCTCTCTCTCTCTCTCTCAGTAATGAGACTGACGCCCCAGTATCTATTAGGGCCTTTACCACTGATCTCCTCTCTACTACCTTACAAGAAAGCTTTTTTCCTGTGTCAATATGAAAATCACACTTGCTCTTTTGTCTCCTGAGACCTGGGTTCTCCTTCCAACTAGCCTGGCAGTAGGGCATTTCTATCATTATTTTCATGAGAACTTCCTCTTGGATTTTTCTCTCTTGGTGCCCACAGTTTATCTTGTTTGTCCTTTGCTGCTGAGGACAGCTTTCTTTCAGGTGGAATGAAATCTGAAATGTTTGCTGTTTGGTTATAGCCTTTCTCCCATGGAAATGATGGAAAATCAGTTTTCTTAATGATGGTAGTACATAAGGATGTGGATTGCTCTTGGTAGCATCACAGTAATATGCTCCATTCCTGAAAGAGACAGGAAATTTGATAAGTTTTTAGGTACGTGTTTTTCCACACTTGCAGAAATTTGTTGTCTTTCTTTTGTTTCTCAGCTATTACTGTAAAGTTGAAGTGTCAAATTTTGCATGGCATATATTTGTTGAATGTTGTTTGTAAGTGGTTTATGATCTGTGTACATTGTGAATTCATAATCTCACAGAATGTGCTTGAATTTTTTGACAAATAAACTGTCAGTAATTTCTTAGAACAGGCTGTATTTATGTTTTGCTCTCTTTGGTAGCAATGTCTCTAACTATAAAAACATGAATAAACACAAACATAGATTTATAGATCAAACAATAACAACCATTTAATAGACAGAACCCTGACACTGTGGGAAAGGAAAAGGTTGGGTCTCTGTCAGAGTAATTAGTTCATTGTGGGAACAGTAAGTATCAGTCACAAATCATGTAAACTTCTTTGGAAGCAAAGTTCTTGTGTCAAATTCCTTGTCCTGGAGCAGTAAGTAGAATTTTGTGGCACTAGTGTGTTGTACAGATGTATTGTTCCTGGTCTGTTGATGTTGCTTCTCTATTGCTATACCACTGTTTAAATGCTAATTCTGTGTTAGTTCTCATACCAAATTCCTTGTCCAAAAATAGTGAGTGAAAGTTTGTGGTGTTGTTCCTGGTCTGTTGATGTAATTGCTTCTCCCCTGTTGCTATACTGCTTGTTTAAATGCTAATTCTCCTCTTCTTATTTAGGTAGAGATAAGCTCAACCTGACTAATATTTTTAAATTCTCTATCTTCTGTTTGATTAGCTAAACATTGAATCCTTAATTTTGATTTACTGGTTTTGTTATTTTATTGAAGCTATTTCTGTGCATTATGTTACAGTGTCTAAATGTTTAAGCTAACTAATGCTTTACTCCTGACTACATCCATCAATGCACAGGGAAAATGTCTTTTAAATTTTTTGAAGTTTTGATATTTATTAGGCTTTGTTGTCATATCTATGTTTAATTATTGTAGAGAACTAGACAAGAATGGTTGTTACAGTCTTAAATTATTAAGTTTTTTTTTTCTTGGAGATCCAGATCTCCAAGAAAGATAATTCAGTAATTTCTTACTCAAATTTAATGTTTTGAATATTTCTTGGAGTAAATTAAACTGTTATTTAGAATATAAGGTAGGTATTATTTCTTTTTGTTTTCTGAAGAATAAATGAAATAACATTATATTAAAAGAAATTTATTATGCAAAACATAAATTTGACTTTTTGGCCATAGTTAACAACCTCTTTGAAACACTAAAACCTATATAAACCTATAAAAATTCACGCACATTCTGTGAGATTATGAATTCACAATGTACACAGATCATAAACCACTTACAAACAACATTTCAACAAATATATGCCATGCAAAATTTGACACTTCAACTTTATTTCTCAGTATACTTTCATATTAGACAAAGATAATATTATAGCTTATACACTGTCACAAATGACAACTGCAAAATTGACCTCAGATACACAGTTACAAATAGCTGAGAAACAAAAGAAAGACAACAAATTTCTGCATTCACTACTCTTGTTCAACCTGAAAGAAAAATGCCTATTTTAAAATTAAAAAAAAATGTATATCCAAATATTTGATATTGTTAGTAGAATAAACCTGCAGCAATTGAAATTTGTTTAAGATAATTAAAGGAATAAAAAGTTAAAATTGGTTTTATGGGTAGCTATGTTGAATTAACTGAAAAGTTTTTTGTATATTTGTCATTATACGATTTTGGAAAAAGTTTAGTTTTATTTCCATAGAAAATGTTCTTTTGATTATATTTACAAATGTCATATCAGTATGCTTTAAAAAAATATTTCTTAGATTAAAAAAAATATTGTAGATCAAAGAAAATTACCAACAATTTCAGTAAATAATTCAAATGTTAAAAAAGTTTTGTATAGTATATAGAGAATATAATCGATTCATTCATGGCTGTTCTTCAGGTTCAAAGAAGGCTTTTTGTTGAGCAAGTGGATACAGAGTTAGCTTGGCAATCCAAGTCTGGATGTGTAGTGGTTCTGATCAATGCTAATGTTGCATGCTTGCACTGCTCTCTTTGAGTAGTGAGTTTCTTTGCAGAGGCTTGGTAGACAATATCTTAGCAACATGTTCCTCTAGCTCTTGATCTTTCAACAGATTAATTTTGCTTAAATCTTTAAAACTGACCAAAGAAATGGTATAATGTCTTTTGTCATATAGCATGTACAACAGGAAATACAATTTTGCTTCATGTGGATAATGTGACAAGTGCATTGGGCATATACTGTGATGAGTATTGGTTTGTTGCTGGTTGAGTCCTCATGGTCCCAAATTTCAAGGTTAGTGATGTGATTCCAAGTATGAAATTAGGAGCCTACATGTGAAACTTTTCCAATTTCTTAATGTGTCTGTGAAACAGGGTTCACATTTTGCATTTATAGAGGAGAGAAGGAAGGACCTTTTGTATTATACCCTTAATTTCATTGACAGGCATATGTTGTGTTAGTCAAACACTCTGTTAGAGAACCTCCTCATTGCCTGGATTGCTTTGCTGATTGCTTTGCTGCTTGAGTCAAAAGCTTGGCAATAGACTTTGTGAGACCAAGATCTCTGATCAGGTCATTGAGGTTTTTTTTGTTGGGGTAATATGAGTTTTTTTCCTTTGCAGCACGTCTGTAATCTTTATCAATAGAGAAGTGGGTATGGGGAGCTCAGGGTACTGTGATACTGGGGTGATGGATGACAGAAGGTCTGGATATATGATGACAGGCACATTCTTGCAAGTTTTGAATGTTTCACTATACAGAAGAAGCAATTGCTTAAGTGTTCACTTGGTTCCCTCCAACTTCAGGTTTCTATTTTCCCTTCTGTATAAAAATAAAAATATGAGTATAAAAATACAAATATATTTCATCCAGTGTTATTGAAGAATTCTCAAAAATTACATTTAATTTCTAAAAATTGTGCACTGGATATGTAAAATTCTGACTTTGGATTCCAATTACAAAATCTTGAATACTAAACATCCCTAATATTCAGTATTTTTATTGTTCGTGCCAGCGATCCAATATAGAGAACATTCATGATGGACATTAATGCATGATTGTTGAAACATTTAATGCATGTTTTTCAATAACACTGGTTTTAAAAAATAAGGGTAAAAACTATTTAAATTGAAAAAAATTTCAAAACTTTTACTTAAAAAATTGCACTATCCAAACAAGCAAAACTTTCCATCTTACCTTCTGGAGTTCTTTTGCAAGTGAGATGAGTTGCTCTGGGCTTGTCTTGATCCCAGACAGAAATACCAAAATATGCCTTGTATTGTCAAAGACACTAGAACAAGGAACACAATATTTATGTTCAGAATGTTATTAGAAAGAGTAATAAAAATGATGAAGGATGTGTACTTGTGTTTTATAGATGTATGCCATAAACACTTGTTAGAGATGCTTGGCAACCACAACATATTCGGGAAAGACATTAGAATAATCAAGAACCTATACTGGCAGCAAACCACCTGCATACAAACAGAAAGTGAATTCAACAGATATACAAAAATATAAAGGGGTGTAAGACAAGGATGTGTCTTCTCACTGGATCTATTCAACCTATACAGTCAAACAATTTTGAGAGCTAGAAGTCCTGCCAGGATTTGTCATTGGTGGCCACAATCTCCACAATATAAGATGTATAGAAAACAGTGCTCATAGCAGATACGGAAAGGAAAATACAGGACCTCCTACAGAAGGTAGCAAAAGAAAGCAAGAACAAAGGACTAAACATAAACTTCAAGAAAACTGAATGCATGGTCATCAGCAAAAGAGGACTCCAAAATGTCAACTACAGGTTGAAGATTCTAAAATCAAACAGGTGCAGAAATTTAAGTACCTGAGATGTGTTCTAACAAAGGATGGAAAGTGCAACACTAAGATCCGAAGGTGAATTGGCATGGCTAAGGCTGCATTTGAAAAACTAAAAATGCATATTGAGAGACCAGAGAATTTTGTTGGAAACAGAAAAGAGTACTGGACTGTTATTTAATATTTGGTCTCTTATATGGCAGTGAATGAAAGAGAGACTTGAATGCCAGGTGCTTAGAATTTTTTATGCTATGATGATATCTATCAAACAACAACTTGCCTGCACTTAAAAATATCTAAAAATAAGCTTATGTACCCTGTTTTTATACTGTCATCTATGTTTCCAGAATGTTCTAGAAATTCTTGCAAAGTTGCAGTGTATTATTGTGTATATAAACATTTTTTCCTTTTTTTTTTTCAAAATTTCATACAATAATTTTAGCACCAAGGAAATGAAGATGATTTTAACAAACATTAATTTTAGTCATCAAACTTAGATTAAACAAGTAACAGCATTGATTTGTAATATTTTAAATTATGATCATATACATGGTGCGATAGATAAATTGTCATCTAATTTAGACAAAAATGAAAATAACACTTGACATCTCATTTTAACAGATATATTTACCAAAATTTCACAAAAATATTTTTATATACTAAAGAGTAAATTTATTCAGTAAAATTGCTATTGGCTTCAACCACAACCTCTAGAATCTCCTGCATCTTTTCTGGACAATCTCCTTATTTAAGTTAGTGAAAGTTGCCATAATCATTGCCTTCAGCTCATCAGTATTACAAGGAGTTTTGTTGCTCTCTCACTCAATTGCACCCCACACATAATAAGGGGTTGCAGTCTAGGGAATTAGGTGGCCAGATGTAAGAGATATGTCCTCACAGAAATTGTCTGACAGCCACGACTGGGTTCACTTGCTTGTGTTCATGGTACAGAGTCTTGTTGGCAGACATAGGGTCTTCTACTCTCTTCACCAAGGGCAGCACTACTTCCTTGTGGCACTTGATGTAAGCCTTCATGTTGAGTCTGTGGCCCTCACCAACAAATTTAGGAGTTCTTTTCCTATCAGAACTATCAGAGAGAGTTTTTTTTTTTAACTGCTGTACCTTTGTAATTGCCATTAGATTCCACCAACTCATTGCTCAAGCACTCTGAAACATTTGTATTGGAACTTCTGGTGCAGTACAGCATGCTGTTTCTGAATATCTGGTGGAGTGATGGTGGTCATTTTCTCACAGACAGAACCCAATTGAACCTACTATGCTGTGCAGTCAACAAAAACAAACAAGATGTATATTCAAAATTAAAAATATAAAATGGCAAGAATTTACTCATTGCACAATGTATAGTGAAAATGGAAGTGAAAAATAGATTATTAAAAAACAAAAGAGAAAGATTTTTGTTATTGATTTTAACTGTGATTGGAAATCATTCAAACAGCATCTTAACTGTGTAAGAAAGATGCATTTTGCTGTGCATTTCAGATGCTCTATATTTTTATTAGGGTTTCATACTGGTTTATCTTTTTGAAAAGAGCAGGAAAATTATGATGCCGATTTCTTCATGTCAGGAAAAGAAATATTCTCAATATTTATATTTCTAGCACTACTAGAAATATAAATTTATACATTTGTTTGTCCAAGTAGAAGAATACTAGAAAGTTTTACTCATCTGGTGGTGGTGGGGTCAGGTGGGGTGTTGAAAAAAAGTTTTTTTTTAACTATATTTATGTAGTAAGCTCTTCAAGTTCATAAAACAAGCTGGCAATGTTTAACATTCGTATCTGCAAAAACATATTATGTGCAATGAGGAAGTTAGAAGCATGTTTTCGCCTCAAAAGCCTTGGGTCATGACTAAAATAGTCACCTTAGAAAGGAGAGTAGTATGAATTAGGTCACCGGGTCAGGTTCTAACCTTCCCAAAAAGAGATTAAATAGCCTGGTGCCTATGGTTACAGTGAAAAGAAGGAAAAGACCAGAGAAAGAGAGGGCCAATGAATATAGGCCCCTGTTTCTATATAGTCAGTCAGTTAAGTGCCATATGTTAAACACATTTGGGCGATCATGTCTCGAAAGAGCTGGGCAGAAGATTATCCCGCAGTAGGTTGCCATTGCGTTCTGCGGTAGATTGGTTGCCAGCCAAGGCTATAGAACCCAATCTGTCCTGTTATTTAACCCATAACTGGAAGGAAGAGACGGATTAATACCTTTCCCAAGGGTATTTGCGCGTAAGTGAATGCAATGAATTCAACTGTAATTTGAACTCGGCTCCCCGATTTCTTGTTCCGAGCCGATATTCACTGCACCACAACACACATCCATTTCTATATAAAAGGGAAGAAATAGTAGAAAACTCTAGAGTTGTTGAGCTACCGGCCAAGCATGACCTCTCTCGGCTATTCATTCAAGACCTTTCCATCAAGCTACCAGCCAAAATTCTCCACCTCTCCACACAAAGACCTTTCTCAACATCCAGTGAATACCCCATGTGCTGCCGTGAAAGGTAAAGATTGTTTTGTTAATCATTCTGATCAAACCTTAGCTGTATATAGTTTTATATATACATATATATATATATATATATATATATATATATATATAATCTTTAGCCAAGTTGAATGACCTTTTTCCATTCTGCCTAAACTTCCTCCAAATATCTTCCTCGTTAGACTCACCTCTTATTTTCCAGTGAATATTGTGTGAAACTAGTACAAAGTTGAACCCGTTCTAGTGTCTGGTATATTATAGTTCTGTCACCTTAGTCCTGTGTGTTTGCTGAATATTTTTGTGTGTTATAATAAATTTCCTTTCTGTATAAAATTATCTTGAGTTACAGTTTAATTCACTCCCTTCAGCATTATTCCAACTGAAATTGTATTTTTATGTGTTGCTGACCCAAACGGGTTCGTAACATATGTTAAAAAGATGTTTTGTTCTTTTGTCACCACTTTTACTATACTTTCTTAGCATTTTTTATTGTTTTTAAAAGCTATTTTTAGACTTTTAGTGAAACCCCAACATAGAAAATTAGATTATACATTTTTTCTCGTGAATTAGCAAAAATAAAAAAAAAACACTATTTTTGTAAATAAACAGTTTAATAAATAAATAAATAGTATTTTAACGATTTTGTTAAAAATATATAAATCCGGAATATTGAAGTTATGTCATGATATCGAATGAAAAATGTCCAGAAAGTGCATTTTCCAAAATTTATACTTAGTGAATTGTCATTATGACATGTCACTAAGTATAAATTTTGAAAATATTTAAATTTTCTTGTTCATGGACAGTTTTATAAATTCATGAATGAAAAAATTTTATTTTTAAAATTGTTATTTTTTCATAATATGGTAAATGTTATCAGTTCTCAACTCAGTATCTATGCTGATGACTCAACTCTTTACTTCTGTCTTAATGTTAAGTCTGATCAATTTGATAATATCAAATTGACTGCTGATCTTATTGCATCCTGTCAGGCTAATGTTTTCCAATGACATGAAGTGGAAAGATTATACTGAATCACTTGCTAGGTCTGCTGCTTGGGAAGTTGGTTCACTGTGTTGTACTAGACATTTTAAGAATCCATCTTGCATATTTACCATTCGTCCATACTTTGAATATCTGATAAAATCCAAAGAATCTACAATATTATTGGTTTTGACCTGGCATCTTGGTTTCAGTCACTCTCCTACCACTGTAACATAGCTTCCCTGTTTTGGTGAACTTTGCATAAGTGATACCTAGACTTTATGAATTTAAGCGCAGTACTAGATCGGCAGCAAGGTTTCATAATTTTACTGTTGAAATGGTTGGATTTGACTCCTGTGCTAACAGTTTTTTTTCTCGTACTTCTCATTTGTGGGACTTTCTGGTTCCATACTTTCCAGTCAACTTTGATCTTCAATTACAAGGAAATGAGTAACAAAAATAATATTACATTATAGTTAGTTCACATATTTTTATAAACTTGTAAATATAAAATTATTTTTGTAAATAAACATTCTAACTAAATTGTGTTCTTTTGTTGTCAATTTTTGATAAAAAAGAAAATGCATAAATCCAGTTTCATATGTTTGGGTTTTATTAAAATGTCAAAAAATAGCTTGAAATGAAAAATTACCAAGCATGTATACAGTAATATTGAGGCCCAAACCCATCCTTTTGACATACTGTTTTTTGTGGGGTATATATGTTAAACTTGGCCAACATTTTTCAAAAGAGGCTCATTTGATAGTAAATTGAAAGTTCCATATTTTGCATTGATATCCAATGATGAGAACATTTTCAAATTTATGCACACACATACAAATGATGTTAATTACTTTTAATGAATTTTCAAAGAAGCACAAAATTGTATATGTAAGCATCTAATAACAAGTAAAACACATTTTCGTATGATCAAAATTATTTACCTGATGCAAAGTTGACTGATTATTGTTAAAGAAGATGTGATGAAATAGAAATGCTAAGTATTAGATTCTTACAAAAATAATGGCTGATTTAAGAAACATAATTTTATTCTTGAAAAAATTAACTGTAAAAATGTTGAAATTAGTTGAAATTAGTCAAAATACAAGCCTTGAGCATCTATTCCCCTCTACTATCAATTGATGAGATTATTTATTCTCTATTGATAAAAAGTTATTGGCTGTGGTGCAATGAAATCTTTGAAAGCTGATTCCACCTCTGGTCTTGACCTAAAAGTTTTACCATTTTAAAAATGTGCTTAAGGGATTAAAAAAATGATAATCAGTGGGTGAAAAATCAGAATATGGATGATGTGGTAAACTCTCATTCCAATGTCATTTTTGCAACATGTGGCCACACATTATTGTAGAGCAGAATTAGATCATGTCAATTCACCAATGCAATTCTCATTTTTTGCAGGCATGCATGCATTTCAGGAAGTTGATTGCAGTAAAGCTGATCATTAATGCTCTGATTAGCTTCCAGAAAGCTGTAGTGGATAACACCAATTGCAGACCACCAGACAATCACCATAGTCTTTTGCTGATGCAACTTTGGCTTTGGGAAATATTTAGGGGACTCATCATGATCAAGCCATTGACCTGATTGTTTATAGTTATCATAAAGGATCTACTTTTCATCACAAGTGACTATTCAGTCAAGGAAGGGGTCATTGGTGTTATGCAAAAAGAGCATTGAGCACACTTCAAAATGCCTAAGTTTTTGATTTTCATTGAGATATGAGGAACCCATTTATTGAGCTTTTTCACTTTGCCAATACACTGAAAGTGGCATGAGATTGTTGCAATGCTGACAACAAGCATCTGAGACATATCTCTGGTATTTTGATGTGGGTTTTGTTCAACAACTGCTTGCAATTGTTTGTTGTCAAGACTGCATGACTGTCCTCTACCTTCTTCATCTTCAAGGCTCTTGTCACCAGCACAACATTTTGGGAACCATCTTCATACTGTCTGATCACTTGTGGATCCCTCTTCCCATACTCTCTTGATATTGGCAGGCATTTGGGAGGCACAGTGCCCAAGTTTGAATTCATGCAAAAAAAGTAAACAAAGATTATGTTTTGTCATGTTTATAATTAAGTGTTTCTATGCTTCAAGAATATTTCTGTTCGAAAATAAGTTAAAAATTATTAAAGGGCACGCATTATTATGTACACCAAAATACACCTAATATATACCATGTGAAAATGTCTTTTCAAAATGCACTACTTCGAGTGGTCATTATTTTTGTAACAATGAGGTTGGGAAGTAAAGTTTGTCATTTGTTTTGTTGTTTGATTATATTGAGTATAGTTATAAATATAACTTTGTGTTTTGATCCTTTCCTTTCAGAAATATTTAATGTCAAAATGGTGTAAATTGATGTGATACATTAAAAAGTGCATCTGAGATCTATTTGAGACATTTCATGCTTTTAGGAGTTCAAAAATGTTAAGTTTCAGAAATGGCAAGAAATATTTGTACTGTCTTAAGTACCAGGAAATGCCAAATTTCATCAGAGAATCTTACCCACATAAATTCCGATCAATAATCACATTCTTTTAACAATGCTGTAATGCATAAACACAACTCCTCCAACAATCATAAATCACCTCCAGGAATTTAGTGTCAAATCCTGGCCTGGCAGTTCCACATAATCTAATCTGTTCTCAATTTAATTAAAGAGTCAATATTTGTTCATAATTAACAAGACATATTACCAAACCATTTCTAGAAAGAATTATAATCATATTTTGCAAAAGGAACAATTTTTATGACCCAAGAAAAGTCTGTGCCTATGTCAAAACTAAGATTATACTCTGAGAATGTTTTATATTTGGTAGAACATGAAATGATGAATAGTAATGAAACATTCTATTCTGAGGGAGAATCTCATCAACTGGAGGCACTAAACCAGTCTTTGTGAAAAAATTGAGCTTTACTGAATAATTGTAAACTTGTGTTACTCCTACATGCAAGTGAGAAAAAGATTTTGGCTCTTAATATGGAAATTTTTCTTCATCCAATACTCTCAACATCAAAAGGACAGTGAAAGTTGTCATATTTTGAAGTCAATCATATTCAAAAGAAAAAGGTATCATAAATTTTGAAAATTGGCCTTGTCAAAAACTGTTGGAAAGTATTAAAAAGGAAAGTGACTGTTGATCAGTTTAGGATTACCATAGAGACTGAGTGGGTAAATATGTATCATTCCTTTATTTTGATTTTATATTCTGTAGGTTATTTTTGTCTTTTAGAAAACTTATTTGGTTTTCTTATAAAATACTTAAAAGATTTGCTCACTATAAAATTATATAATTTGTAATGTTTTTCATACTATCTACCTAAAATATTTGCTTGAGACTGTATTTTCTAAAGGAGTAATATTCAGCCCATTAGATGAAAATAAATAGATATAGTGTTTAATATATTAATGGAACATCTACTCAAATACGAGTATCCATTAAAAATAATGTTTAAAGTGATAAAAAATTCTATTGGATTAATAAATAAAAAATCCATTATTTCTTTAGAAGTTGCCTTGTTTACATTTATATTTGAAACTGGGCATATACAAAATTTTTAACATCTATGATGAGAAGAATTTCACTTAAAGGCACTATTCAACCTTGCTTGGTTGGCAAAAGTACTTTGTGGCTGATTCAGTTAAAGCATATCAGATCTAATTATGGTTTTCTCTTCCCAGGGGGACACAGGTTCAAGCACATATTTTTCTTTCATATGATTTCTCAAATATTGAGACTAAAATTAATGAGCGAAAACATCATTTTATTAATGTTTTTCTCTTCCATTTAATCAGTGTCATACATTTAAATGATATGAAAATGGCTGAAATGTTTAAATTAATTCTTATTTAAATTTTCATTTATACTTCAAATCTTTTTTTTTTTAATTCAGACTCAAAGAAAGAAAGAGAATCTCGTGGTTTGTTGAAATCAGCTGTTCAAAGGTGAATACTTCTTAATTATTGTGTTATTCTTCATGTATCCCATGTGTGTGTCAGATTTTGTACAACTTTCAGATTTCAAGTTTTTGAACTGATTTACAACATGAAAAGTTTGGTAGAAGTTTTTTTTTTCCTTTCAATTAATAATAATGATCTTCTTACAAGATTGTTGCTTGGATTTAAAACAATGGTTTACTGATATTATGGTGTTATTTTAAAATTATAATTTTTTTAAAAGGAATCAGTAACTTTTCTCCCTTCTTGACTCTTTCAGATTAATTTAGTCACCTATCAGCAAATGTGGCAGTGAACTTCACTTATAGTTATTGGCTTCCATTTTGTTTTGTTTCAAAATTTTATTTGTTTATAATATTAATTGCTGAGAAGAAACTATGTTTTACATGCATTCACCTATATATTCACATCAAGAATGGGTTTACTCCTGTGCAGAATGCACTCCAATTATTAATTAACTGAATTAATTTGGCCTTGTAATCTAGTGTTACATAAACCTGAAACATTTAAGCTTACCACTGGGCAGCAGGCCACCTATTCTGAATTTCTATCTCAACATTTTCTCTGAAAGTACTTTTGTTTTGATGTAGTCTCTTTTTTAATTCTATGAGTTTTTAAGGGAACAATTTTAATGAAACTTGAGTATTTATTGAATAGTTTTCAACTTAACCCACTTCTCAAAATTTGACTGATTAATTTTCAAAATATTTTGGATGTTAATTTTTATTAATTTGAAAGTATTTTGGTTATTAATATACTACATAAGTTAATAGGTGCAGATCAAATGAAATCTTTTGTATAAAAATGTGATCAGCAAAGAAATAGCTATATTTTTCTGACAATGTATGTAGTAGCATAAAATCAATATTTTGAAGAAAAAAACTGCGATATTTTGTGCTAGTTTTATATAAGAATTTTTTCATTATTATTATTTTTTAAAATTTTGTGTGTTTAATGTGTCAGTATTTGTATTTTTTCTTTTTTTTTTTATAGATCTCTTTCAAAGGATACTGTCATTATTGTGGATTCTATGAATTATATAAAAGGTAAAATATCAGAATTAAAAGCTGGGCTTTGTCATTCAAATATTGTTGTAAATTTTTAAAAAGTCATCATATAATTTTGACTGAGATACAAAATACAAAAAATAACCTGACCTTTTAAAAATAAATCTTTTGCAATGCAGCATTCATTTAACATTTGTAAGATCTTCCTAGACATCATATACAGGTTGATAACATTTTAGTACTGTTGTTGAAAATACTTAAATTGCTTTTACTTTTAGTTAAATCTGTTTTTACCTATGGGAACTGTTTAAAATAATATGATATAAAAATACAATCCAGAGTGTCACATTAAAATATGTACACTTAATTGGAGTAGAAGGCCCTCCTATCACGCATTTCATACTACTACTCCTTCTTTTGAACAGGAGTTAAGGCTCATCTCTTGTTTCCTGTTTAGGAAGGGGTTCTCAGTTCTTTTCCTCTCCTCAGGCCATAATAGTGGTGCTCTCCTGAATTTTCTGGGATGAGTGAGGACAGTGGTAATATTTCCTCATACTGAAGGTACTGAAAGAACTGTGAAGAACCTGGATATCTCAAAAGCATTTGAGGTTTGGCATGTTGGCCTTCTGTGCAAGCTACAGGGCTATGGTATAACTGAGCGTTTGTTTGATTTAATCCAATTGTTCCTATCAAATCGCATAATGAAGGGCGTATTTAACAGGCATGCTATCACATGAACACAGGTGTTCCTCAAGGCTCTATCTTAGGTCCTACGCTTTTTCTGATGTTCGTCAATGATCTTCCTGATGTAATCAGTTCCCAAATAGACATCTACGCTGATGATACCACCATTTACTCCCGCCTCAATAAGAAATATGCCAAAGATGACAAAGTAAACCCCGCTGCTGCTCTTGAAAAAACCCTCCAATCTGTGATGGACTGAGTTGAGAAATGGCTTGTAAATTTTAATGCTTCCAAAATGAAGTTGAAGTTGCTCCCTATTAACCACTATAGACAAACTCTCCAACCTCCCATCAGTATGGATCATGCTAGTCTCCCAGAAAGCAATACACTGCACCTCCTTGGTTTCACTCTACCAACCTCAAGTGGAATGACTACATTGAATCAATAGCTATATCTGTTGCTAGGAAGATCAGGTCACTGTGTTTGGCCAGGAAATTTTTCTCATCAGAATCCATCTTGCATATTGAATACTGCTGCCACATCTGGTTGGGTGCTCCTGCTATTCATCTGGAGTTTTCAACAAAATCCAAAGGAGGATCTTCAATTTGGTTGATCTTGATTTGGCAGCATAACTCCAGTCACTTTCCCACCAATGAAATGTGGTTTCCCTCAGTCTTTTCTTCAAATATTTTCACAGGTTCTGCTCTGACAAGCTTATCTCCTTTGTGCCCCCTCTACATGAATTTCGTTGAGCTGACAATTTGATCCCACCCTTTTACAGTCAAAACTGTCAAATGCCGCTTCTACTCTTCCCACCTGTATACTTGTTTCCCTGATAGCTACAATTTCCAAGAATTTAAGAATTTCCAAGAATCTCAATTGCTGTCCTTTATCTCCTTGCTTCCCATCTTTCTCTTATCCTTTCTCTGACACCCCCTATATCTTGTTCCTCTTTCTTTTCATTCTCCTCTCATGTAACTCCCTGCACACCAGTGGCAGTACTGCCTTCCTTGAGGTGAAACGATTATAAAAAAAAAATGTCAAGTATGTTTCTTGAAAATCTTTCTTAAATTCATGCTTTATTTTCTTCATTATTACATTTCTTTTGTTTTAAATTATTTATAAAAAGATAAAATTATTTTTGATTTCTTATGAGGCAATTTACACTACTTAACTGGAATGAAGATTGATTTTTTTAATGAAGGGAAAAATTAATTTTTAATTTGTATCTTTTACTCTCCACTGACCAAATTGATATGAATAATTGATATTCTCTTTACTTTTCCTTATCTATCTTTATATATATTCAGCTTCTACTGAGTTCAATAATAACTGTAATAAAAATTTTACTCATACAAAAACTCAGTCATCATTGTCATTTTTGCTTCATATACAAATGTACTGGCAAATATACAATTTGTATTATAGTTGATTGTATTTGGTCTATGACATTCCTTTTTTTTTTAACAGGAAAATAATAATCAGTAAAATTATTTGATTAACAAGAGAAAGTAAACATTTTTTTGCTTATAGCTGATTGACCCTGTTACTTGATTTCAGAAATGTTGTAAATGAAAAAAAAGTTAAAAACCAATTAATAATAATGAGTGGGTTGATACTGCTTTTTGTATACTTTGAAAATACTTTCTTCTTTTTGTGCTATGTCCCTTCATGGACTTCCACTTTGCCCTGTCTTGTCGTTCTCAATATTTTTCCTCTTGGTATCTCTTCCAAACCCCACTCCATCATCCATTTACTCAAGCCTATCAAATATGTCTTGCACTGCTTTTCCCGCTGTCTCTCTTTCCCTCTATTTGACCTCTAGGCCCTCTTTCCTCATTACATGTCCAAGGAATATCAGCTGTCTCTTCTTGATGTTAAGTATGAGTTTTCTTCTCATTTGCATCCTTCCCAACATCTCACCATTGCTCATCTTTTCAGTTCATGGTATCCTCAGCATCCTTCTGTAGAACCACATTTCTGCTTCCTCAAGCCTCTCCTTCATCCTTGAGGAGATCATTCTGCCATACCGAAGAACAGATATCACATAGCAGTCCAGCACTCTTTTCTTTGTTTCCAATGAGATTTTTCTGTCTCTCAGTACTCTGGTTATCTTTTGAAATGTCTTTGGCCATGCCAATGTGTCAGATCTCAATGTTGCACTTTCCATCCTCTGTCAGAAAATACTTTATATATATTTAAAAAAAAAAAAAAAGAAAAAAAAAAGAAGAAGAATTGACATTCATCATTAACAATGTAAAGAAATTTCTGATCAATTTAAATATAACTTTAAAATCAGTAACATACCAAATATGTGTTATTTCCCTTTGTAGGATTTCGATATGAATTATATTGTGTCTCCAAATCCACTGCTACTCCACATTGTGTGGTAAGTAAAGTTGAAAACATTTTCTTTTTTTCTTTTTCTCCCAAAATACAGATTTTGCTTTCATTTTTAAATGCTTTTTGGCATTTCAGTGTTTATAAAATTATTTTAACTGCACCATCTTAAGATGAATTTTATGTGGATTATTTGTTTCATATAAAATCAATATTTATGTAGCCCATTATTCTTTTACTTCAATATGTCTGTATTGTATTTCAATTAATAACCAGAAATAAAATCCATACCAGCATGTGATACTTGCTCCAATCTTGTCATTGTAAAGAATTAAAGAATATTTTATTATTTGTTTTTAAAAATATATAATTGTTCAAAATGTCTACCAAATTTGATTCTTCTAAACTGACCATGTAGTACGTATTTTTTTTTCTTTAGTTCATTATCATCCATGGTATAAATGGCAGCTTCTAATCATAATAATCATATGAAATTCTATAGTTTTTATGACACTGATTTTTTTTTCTTTTTAAATTTAAATTATTAACATAAATACATAAATTATGAACCTGTCATCAAAATTGACATCAGAAAATGTGAAAATACTTTTGACAGGGAGTTCTTAAACACCAGGTGGAGGATTGGAGGGGTCTAAAAGATAGACTTATCCAAAAATATTTACAAAAACTGCTCACACTTCTAAATATCCATTTCAATATACATTTAATGAAAATATACTAATTTATACTACACCGTAAATGTTCTAATAAAGTTTGTGGGAATTATAAAATTCCAATTAGTTGTGAACATGCATGTACATATAAATTACTATAGTTTAGTCAAATTCAGTGAAAACATTTCCAATTACAACTGCATTTTCATTTGTATCTTTGGGTGCAAAGATTTATGTCATAGAGGAATATATTATGCAAGGGCAAACTTTATACTGTCCATCTCCATCTTGAAATGGAACAATAACAATATAGTAATCATTATTAAATTAATTTCTAATAAATTCTAATATGAACTAGCCAGATTTTTATGCAAATCTGTTATGAATTAAATTAAATAATAAATTCATATATGTAAGTACAATTTTTAAAAAATGAATAAAAATCAAGTAAAATTTAATGTAAGCATCGAATCGAGTAAAACTTTTTAAAAACAATTCTCTATAAAAATTTCAATGTAAATTTTGGTTTTCATCAGAATTGGAATTGATAAGATTTAATTAAATTTTAATTAGAGTAAAGGGCAGGGTAAATTCCTCAGCAAAGTTTACATTACAGACTTTTAGATAGGATATTTCAAACTCAGACTGTGTGTCACTTATTGATAAATTGCACAGTGAGTGTTCCTTTGCTTGCTTTAAGGTTAAACTTTATATGAATACAAACTCAAAAAAAAGCCTTTCATGTACATTAGGAAAAATAAACTTTTTAGGTATCTTTAAAATATTGGCATGTTTTTCATCACACAACTCATTGATCTACCACTGTATATAAAAAAGGTAAAGAACAAATTTAATATTCTTTTTAAATTCTAATATTTATTCTAGAGATGAAGTATATTAATAAGTTTAATACCTAATTCATTGGACTTTCTAAAAGTAATGCTCATCTTTTACTTAAAACATTATTTTCAGAATGAAAATAATGTTTTATGTACACATGGTAACTTGTGACAGAATAGAAACACTGCAATTCTTACACCTTCTGAAAAGCTTGTGATAAAGTAAAAATAAAATCTAAAAATATATGGAAGACTGCAATAATGAATGTATCATTTGTTATGATTTTGAAATTAATCCCGTTGCTATTTGTCACAATAGTTTCTTTTATCAAATAAAGACATGTTTGAAGAATCAGAAAATGTTAAGTTTAATGCCATTTTCTAGTGTGGACCTTTTTTAAAAGGATTTTATTTTTTCCCTTTTAGCAACTTTTAGATTATTTTTGGTATGGATATACAAAAAGGATATGATTCTGATATCTTGTTTTGCATGACTAATATTCAAGAGTATTATGATATTAAGCTAATTTCATATCTCTCACTCAGTCAGTTTTTGTTTCTACTTTGTTGTTTGACCTCACAGGTAAATAAATGTTGTTTTCATACTGTTTTAAGTAAAAGGGAAGCATCACTTCTAGAAAATCTAATTAATTTTAACTTTAATAATCAGACTTCAAAACAAATCTTTAGGACAAGTATTAGATTTTAAAGAGAAATTTCAATTTGTTGTTTACATTTTTAATGCACAATATCAGCTTGATGAGTGACAACAAACATGCCAACATTTTAAACATGCCTAAAATGGCTATCTAAACTTATTTATAAATGGAACTTTGTGTGTGTGTCTGTTACCTATAGATTCTGAACGGCCGAACCGATTTTCTTGAAAATTTACACAGTTGTACTATAAGCATCTGCGAGTGTTCTTAGCTAGGTTTTGTGTCAAGGTACCCCTGATAAATATCGTAAATCGAAAAAATCAGGTAATACAAGGAGTGGTCCGATTTTAATCAAATTTGATACACTCATAGACAAAGACATAAGGAACAATATTCAGAAGTTTCAAGATTGCAGTTCTTACAATAGTGCAGAAAATCGATAATATATATATATATATATATATATATATATATAGGAAAAACTACTAAAAAGTTGTAAGTTTAAAAATGTATTTTTTGACAGTATTTATTTATTTCTATTATTATATATATATATTTGATATTTCAGACCGACCTCGGCCTTTCAATGCTATATATATATATATATATATATAAATAAAAGGCAAGATGTTTGTGTGTCTGTCTGTTTATCTGCCTGTATGCCTGTATTTTTTCAGCCCTTTTATTTTAGTTTTTACTTCGGGTTTGGCTCTAAGTAGGTATAATTGTAGTTCTTAGTCTCAGCCATGATACCATTTACTCAGAGGACTTATTTAGCCTTCAAAATTCAGTTTACAACGAAAAAAGCTTATTTGATATCGATACCAGGAAATCAAAATTTGACTTACATCCATTCATTTTTCTTTCAGTCTACAGTTTTGCTTTAACGGGAAACAACTATTGCTTTTTAGTTTTTTGTGCCAACGTCCAAAGAGTCTGAGCTCCAGGACCAGGGATTAGTTTTAAAGCTTTCATTACACCCGAGCAACACCAGGCTATATTGCTAGTTTATACATAGAAATTAATTTTTCTTTTAATCTGGATTATCATTAGACCATAATCTTCCAAATAGAATTCAAATTTAATTTTAAAGAAGGCATTTAGATTACTTAAAATGCATTTTTTTTTTATTTTTTAGAAAGACTGGCAGTACCTAGTATACAAAGATGGATTATGCTGCATTAAGGGTTTAAATGAATTAAGCCAATGTTTGATTAAATAAGTTAATAAGGCTTCATATTCAAATAATTAAAATCCTGAAATGTTAGGTTTGTTTGTTATTGTCATGGTGGCATCATCCATTTCAATGGATTGAACTCTTCCTACAACTACATATACTTCCCCTCACAAGAGGGGGACAGATCAGCATAAAGCAGAAGAGAGGGCAATAGGCAGAGATAGCCAAGACTGCTACCATATGACCATTGCGAGTCCCAGTTCTAGTATTATTTCTTAACCTGTATTTATCGGTCTACTAACAGAGTTTCACGTATTGTATTTTGCTGTGCTTAATATATATATCGTTATTTCCTATTTTGGTTGTTGTTGTATTCTTTCTTGCTGGACTCTTAACTGGGTCCAGGACAGTTATCCACTTTTTTAACAATGGTATAGATTTTAATTAATAAATTCACATTGATTACTTGCCCTTCAAAGATATCACCAGCATTTTATTTACATAGACTATAGCACAATAATATTTTAGATAGATGAGAAAACCTTAAATCTAAATAAGTTACATTTATTAAAAGTATTTGTTTTATTTCAAATCATTCCTTAGCTTAATGTTCATAGCCTTTTCACTATTACTTACAAATGCAACTTTGAAAGGGATTTTAGACACATAGCAACCAAACATGTAAAAATTCTTCTGCAGATATAAGCTAAACAAATGTTTTATTCTTGAAGAATTTGATTTAAAAATAAAAAATAAATATGATTTTAAAAATCTTTACACATTTACAAAACAAACTGAAATTGTCAGAATTTTTCTGTTTCGGTTGGAAATAAGTGGCAAACTGGAAATTATGAAATGACCTTGTCAAATAAAACTAGAGAAAGTATGAACTGATATATTTTGAAATAACTCAGTTTTAGAAAGGACCATTATACTAATATCAGAGACAAGTTGTCTATCTTGTGGCTGAGCTAGTTGCATATCTCACCAGTGTTGAGTTAGTGTTGAAGACCAGCTTAATGTCAGTATTTTGAATGCTGATTTCCAAGCAAATCAAAGAGAAAAACAGTGCATTAAAATCTTCAACTTCCACATTTTGTGCAAAGTTAAAAATATCAATGCAATAAAGGTTGGACACTTGGCAAAATACTGGATTTGGTTAATATTTGATATTCAATTAATTTTCAAGTTTGGACTCCTGGCTCTTACAAGACCACATTTGACTCTTGCCACCTATCCAAAATAAGGGAATAAGGTGCCAATCATTTTGAGAACTTTTAAAGAACATTATTTAGAGCTATTATTTTATGGACATTGATATTGTGTGTAAATTTTCTGTTAAGATATGGCACTCTGATGAGTTCATATTTATAAAAATGCATTTATCTTAGCATATTCACCTAGAAGAAAGAAACAAAATGTTTATGTCAACCAATGAATGTGCTTTGATCAGCTATTATATGAGTAAGTTTGATTAGAATCCCTTATTATAGTTTGCATTTTGTCAAAGCATTTGCAATCATATGATATTGATAAAAAATCTGTTTTTCTTTAACTATGATATGCTTAAAAAGAAACTTTCCATGGAACTGAACAGAAATATCCACATCTTTTTTGATTAACGTAAAAAAACAAGCAAACTGAATAATTCTGTAAATATCCATTTCCTGATTTAAACAATTGTTAAAATTAGTTCTCAAGAAAATAACTGCTTTCCTTTACACAAAGATGGCTGCTAAAAAGAGATAAACTGATCATACTTTTACTGATAAAAGAGAAAATAAGAAATGCTTCATTGTCAACTATTGAAAACAATTTTGTTGCTTCAAGAATGCATGAAACTTCATTCAGTATGAAATAACAGCCAGACTGTTATTTGGAAATGAACTGGAAATTGAATATTAAATGCCTTCTGCTACAAGACTATTTTTGTGGAGTTGTTCATTATAGGTATAACCTTTATGAAGTCATACACAAAACAATTTAAGCTAAAATATGATTTTTGTTTTTCTGAACACAGTCTTAATCATGATTCATGAAAATTCTACATATTTGCTGATGACATAAAATATAACAATCTTATTTGTTATATGTGGTTATTGCAAGTTTGTCAAGTACAAAACTATTCTAGAATGTTTTTCACAATCTCATCTGGAACGGACTCTTAAGACAGTATTGTTTTTCTTCTAAACCAATCATATTTCTGTTGATTTACCAATTAGCAGAAATATACTTGAGTGTGGCTAATAATATGTGCTAACAATATTGGTAAATTGTGTTTTGTTTTTGAATTTTTCTAAACACTTCTTGCTCTGTAGGTGCATTGTGCCAGCAATATTCAACAATGCTTAGAATGGAATGAAAGCCGTAATCTTGCTGACCAATACTCAACAGAGATGTAAGTTTGTGAAAATTTTTCCACTTATAAGTCCAACATTTTCAAATGTTAGAAAATATAGATCTGAATCATAATTCTTACTTTTATATCTCTTTATATGTGATGCCTTCTTTATCAGCCTATCATTCATGGAAATCACATATAGCTTTCTTTTTCCTCCAGTTGTCCAAAATGTTCAATATTGCAGTTGATCGATGAATTGATCTTTTTGACTCCTGACCTATCTCCATGTTGTGATTAGATTGATCATAAGTAGGCTAAGATTTGATTCGTCATCAGTACTCCCACATCAAGCTGGTGTGAAGAGGTACAGTAATAAAATAAACACTCAAAGTAATATGAAGAAAAAAATATTACTATTTATATCAAGCATTATATACAGTAGTTTTGTTAGTAGCTGTTTACATGCAGGATTGTCAACCTAAGTTGTCCCCAAATTGGACACAACACTTGGTTAAACTGGTAAGGGTTGGCTTTGTATATTTGTGTATTTAAAGAAGTTTGTTTAGTTGATTTTGGTAAGTTTGGCTCAAGGCTGCAGAGTTATGCTTTGACAGTCATGTGCAGAGTTGGGCGATCTCCTGTCTTTATATTAAAATATTCTGTTTGGAGTCTCTATCCGATCTCTCTATTCATTTTGTGCATTCATTTTTATTGGTTTCTGCCAAAAACTAGTGTTGGGGTATGGGGTAGTTGGGAAATTGGTATTTTCCACACCTATTGTCTTCACTGCCTTTGATCCTGAGAAAATATTATTTTCCAAACTTAGTAGTCTCCTCCTTATCAGGTAATGGGTGTAGTCAATACTCCACCTGCAACTTCTTCCTCTTCCTTTTAGCATCTTCCACTGACACTCTGCAGCGGTGTGGACAACTCTTTTGTTTATTTGGTGGGCTGCCTGTGCCTGCTTCTCTTCACTGGGTGCAGTCAGGTTCTCCTCCTTCATCTTTACTGCCTTTAAAAAAAAAACAACAAAAAAAAAACTATCGTTCACATGCGCTTTTTCTTTTCTTTTCTAGTCCAAAATTTGAATACAATTAATTGGCTTTCTCGGGGTGAATATCATTCAACAAATTGTTAAAATTTTGCAATTTGTTTTCACTAAAACAAATTTATTAGCTGTATATGTTCTCTTTGTCTGGTGTCAGATACTGGACACCTGGTTTTTTCACTAAGTAACCTTTTCACTTAACTGTCACTTTGAATTTATACATTTTATCAATCAACTATCAGCACCTTATCCGTTGTACAAATTAGATATTGTCCCCTGGTGAACGTCTGGTTCGTTTTTATAATTTTCAATCTCTGATAACAAATTATGTTGTTCTTTATATATTTAACCCTTTTCATGAGAAGTTTATCAGTATATTTCTCTTTATATCCAAATTAAAAATTATTTTTTAAGTACTAGCAGCTAGTATCACATATATACCAATTTCTATATAACATTTCTAAACCCCCCCACCCCAATCATTTGCATTTGATTTGTAATCTGAGTTTTAAGGTGTTACAACACAATTTCTTACAATTGATTCCTTTTTATATATGTGTGTGTGTGTGTGTTATTAACGAAACTGGTTATAAACAACCGACAATTTGAAATGATCTATTTGAACATTATTTTTGATTGATACTCGTATTTAAATAGATATTCTGTTTATAATCAAACAGTATCATATGTTTATTTCTACTGGCCTGATTATTTACGATAAATTTTTGTCATTCTGCAGGATTTGAACCTGTGACTCCTATCCATATAGGGAAAGCCACCATGTGATCTGGCGCGTCTTAGACCTCTCAACCACTAATGACAATCAGTCTAAATGAAGTCAAATTAAGCCTATAACACAATTTTCAAATTCATTGTAATAACCATCTCTGCTCTGTGATGTTCCCCCCTCCGCCAGATATGCCCTACATCATCAAACCATTGATTGTAGTAAATGGTACAATGCTGGGAGTTGTACTTCCAAGGTAAAGAAAAGTGTCAACAATATCAAAGGATAGTGCTCTGGATGCAAAGATTTTCTCATGCATTAAGATGGAAAGTGTTGCATTTGGAAAGCTGGAAACATGAGTCTGGACAGATAAGGGTATTAGCATTAAGACCAAAGTTGATATCTACAAGTCTTGTGCCCTGGTATCCTTACTGTACTCCTCTGAAGCTTGGACAACACACAGAAGACCTATTAAATGGCTTAGACACATTTTCAATGTCAAATGACAGTCATATACACCAAACAATGCTGTCTTTTGAAGGAGTGAAACATTGAGTATTGAAGTTATGATAATGCTGAATCAGATGCATTGGGCTGGGCACGTCGTAAGAATGTAGGATACTAGACTCCCCAAACAGCTTCTCTATGGAGAGTTATTAGTAGGGAAGTGACCCTAACACAAGCCGAGGAAAAGATTCAAGAACTGTGTCAAGGATAACTTGAAAGCAATGCACTTGGATGTTAATTGGCATGAGAAATCGAGCTGAATGGATACACTCTATCGGGGATGGATGTTGTGCCTTTGAGGTTGAAAGCCTTTAATGTGTTCAGCTGTAACATGAAACTTGCAAGGGTATCACTTTTGATAGGAACATACCAAATTAGAAATGCGATGTCTGTGGGCACGTCCCACTATCACAGGATGGCTACGTGAACTCCAAACAATCAAGCCAGACAAACTTGCATCTGCGTACAACAAGCAATACCTGCATTGTTTGCAAGATTTGTAAATCTGCATTTAGTCTGAAGAGACAGATAGTGGTCCATGAAAAAGGGATAAATCCATTCAACCCAACCAAGATGATGGAGTTCTTATGTCATATATGCCAATGAAGTCGAATGTGAGTCAAGATTCACTTGCAAGCTTATGGACATTCAAGTAGAGAAGTGGAAGCTACTCTGAATGAAGATGAAGAAACAGCAATTATCTAACAAGATGTAGCAATTAACATCTATCTCTGTATGATCTATTTCCTTTTATCAAACATTTCAAAGGTAATTTTTTTATTATTAGAACTTGTAATGCATGTTTTGATATATTTAATCTTTGTTTCCAGACTTCATGAATTAGCACAGCGATTTGAAAGTCCCAACTCCCAGAACCGATGGGACAGTCCTCTATTTGTGATTCAAATTGATGATGAAGTGCCTTACCAACAGATATCTGATGCTCTCTTCTTACGAAAACCTCCACCCCCAAATATGTCGACTCAGTCAGTAAGTAAGCAGTTTTGTTGAATTGCATGTGTTTAAGTTTTTCAGAATTATTTTATTTTGCTTTTTTATATATGGATTTCTAATGATGTCTAGGAAAGAAAAACTGGCTGGAATTCTGAATATTTTCTAATTTTATATGTATAAGCAAATAACCAAATATGGAATACATAGTTTCCTTTTCTTTTCAATGATTTTATTATATTTCAGCAACCATTGTCTTCCACTAACTTTTTGTATGAATTGGATTGTGTCACTCTGAGTACAATTAAGGTGAGCATAACTTGTGCTTTTTTGATTGCTACCATTTCCACATTTGACATGACTGCAATGTTGAAAGATAGAATCAAATGAGTTTATTGTGCCATCATAAAAGGCAAACTTTATAAACATGTTGACTGACCTACAATAATTGTTTTGCACATTGATGGAATTTGACCTCAATTCATTGTTTTGTTATTTGATGAAAAAAGGGAATAAACTGGATTTTTTTTTTGTATTTTTCTTAGCTGTAAAATACAAAAAAAGGAAATCCAGTTTATTTTTAGATGAATTCAATTGGCTTGTTTGATTTGTGTATGTATTTGGACCTGAAGCTTTTTTTTTTTTTTTCCATTTTTGAACTGAAAATATCTTTTAAACAAATTCTTTAATTTTGTATATGAAAATCTATTGTCACCATACTTTTTTTTTCTTAAATCCTTTGCATGGTTTTTCTCTTGACAGAATGAAAATTAAATGACTCCACCATAACCTTTCTAATTAGTTTACACAATGTTCAAAGATTCTTTGTTTCTTTGAAGGCAATTATGCAAGCCCAAACAACAAGTGTAGAAGGAGATTTGCTGACCATTCCACATGTAGAAGAAAAAGTATCCTTTTACCAATAAAAATGTTTTGTTTCTTTACATTTTGTACTTCTTGATTAGAGTTAATTTAACAAGTATAATTTTGTAATAGAAAATAGGTTTTGTGAAATTGATCCAGAAAAGAAACCAATCAGGAATTTACATCGAGACCGAAATCTGATCTCAATTGGGACTAATGCATATCATTAAATTGATGGCTATAATAAACTTCAAATTTCTTTTATTAAACAGTGTTAAAATATTTCAATTTTGAAAATTTTTACTATACTGAATGTTGATCCCTTCTGTTTCTCTTGGTGTTGGCTATTTTAATGAAATGAGTTTATATAAGCCACATGTGCTGGATACATGGCTTAGTTTTACCTTGTACTGTAAGATTTAAAAAGTCTCAGTTAGTTCTAAAGTGAACTATTTAAATAACGCATTCATGGAATTTAGTATGCTAAGATGCTCATCCTGACAAAGAGAATCCTTTTTATATAGCAATAGCAAAATGTAGTTGGCTGAATGGAGTTTAAATCAAGAAAGAAAATTAGTAATGAAATGATAATTTGTTGTTTTGCCAGCTGAGAATATTCTTATATCAACAAGTAATAGAGATAAAACCAACCTGACTAGCCTAAAACACTTTGTGCTGTCTACCTGAAGCTTCTTATCCAAATCTTGTTTGTTCTGGTATGGCCTGTGCACCTTGTAAAGCATATATAAACCCTGAACTCAGATTATCTACAATAATCAAATAATTTTATTTTTGAAGTGATTAAAATAATTAGTCATATATCACATGATGTCGTGATCCTGTTTATATGAAATTTTTAGTTTGTTCAAAATGATTGAAACATCTTCAGGTGAATCAGATACCCTCCCCACAGAAAAGTTTAGAATCTTGGTGTAGGTTTTTTTTTTTATATATAACTAATGTTTGTCTTCTGAATCTAATCTATCAATCAACTTTCTGGAATCCTAATAACCTCCAGAAGCATGTAATACTGAATTCAACAAGCCAAACTAGTTATTTTCAGATTTGCATAAGTCTGATGCATTGCATAATTACTTGAACCTGCTATTATTATTATAATACTTTCTGTATTCATTTTTTTTTGTCACATACTTTTATCATATTAAATTTTACAAGTATTTTAATCAAAATTTAGGAATCCATGCTAAAGAATAATAAAAAGCATTTTTCTAGTTTTAATAGTAGTTATAACTTCTAATTCAAAGACATTTACTGGTTAAATTGTCATCTTACATTAACTGAAATAGACTTGAACCATCAATCTTATATTTCTCTCTTCCCTTTTGTTCAAAATTTAGAGTATTATCAAAGATCAGAATTTATTTTAATATTCCTTCTTCTTGTATCATTCCATGTGCACAACAAAGCAATATACTTATTTATGTTGCATATTTTTATGTTTGTTACTTTGTCCTACTCAACTACTGCCATTATTTTTTGTTGTATCATTAAATATATATATATATCTCCAGATGAAGAGAAACAATAGGTTTAAAATCTAGAGTTCTCTGGCATTTACTGTTTTTTCCATGTCACAATGTAAATTAATTTAAATTAAAAAAGAAATTTAATTATAATATATTGAAAACAGAAATAGGGTTTGTTTCAACGAGAGAAATTTGTATAGGTGAAAAAAGTGGCACCAACATATGCAACACTCACACTAGCATATCTAGAAGAAAACTTATAGGACACAAATATGGGGAAGACATAAAAACAGAATTCACTAAACCATGGAAAAGATATCAAGTAGATTGTTTCTTTAAGAGATCAACATGGGGAGACATAAATAAACTACACAAACTACTCCTTAAATTCACACTAGAATATATCTATAATGAATTGTCATTTCTAGACATACTCATAAAAAACAATTATATCATCACAGACATTTACCATAAACCCACAGACACCCAACAATACTCAAAGTTGTCTAAAATCCATCCTCTACTACCTAACATGACAAATTTGCACAATATAAAATATGCTTAGAGGAACTACAAAAATCAATACAAATAAGAGGATATCCTAATCCACTAATAAACAAGGGTTTTGAACTGGCAGATGAAATACCATTAGAATCTCTCCAGAATCAAGAACATAAAAAAAGATACGTAGAATTACTCAACAAAAAGGATAAAAAATAATTAAAAGCAAATGCCAACCCCAAAATTTAAGACATACTAACCTCATCAAAAGTCGATCAACACACAACATAGGGGGGTCACAAAATGCACCAAAAAAAGGTGTGGGGTCTGCAACATAATAATAGAAGAAAACAACTTCAAATTCGAAAGCACAGCTACATTCAAAATAAAAAGATATTTGAGCTGCAACTCTAAAAATGTGATTTATGCAATGAATGTGCAAAATGGGGGGGGGGGCGACACTAGGCCTGAATAAAAGAGTAGCCCTGCACAGAAGTAACATTAAACTAGCCGATAACAGGAAATTGTATGTTTCCCAATACTTAATCAATCTAGTGGAGGTAAATTCAGAACAATGCCCATCTACCAAAATGCAGACTATGACTCACTCATGATGCATGAAGAAATATGTATAAAAAATACAAGCCATCCCTTAACAAAATAACCTGAAAAAACTCACATACACACTAAATTCAGAAGCTCTAAATTAAAAAAAAAAAAATAAATTTTGCAAGCCATTGTGAAAAATAGTAATTCTGCTATCATATTTCTTATCACTAAAAAGTAGAATTGCACACATGCAAATTAGATCAAAATCACTGAAAACAAATTTTGTGAGTCAGTGTAAAAAAAAAAATTTCTGGCCAATGAAACATGAGCGATTCTCAAAACAGAAAAATTTAACAAGCCAAAAAAAAAAAAAAAAAAAAAAAAAAAATAGCCATCAAATGAACATATATGAATATGAACTTTCTGACCTGTTCACCAACCACTTATCTATATATACATAGTGTTTTTGGCTATCAGAAACAAATGGATCTCAATATATAAAGTCACAAATTTATTTACCTGAAGAGATCAACTTTGAACTCAAAACAGGTGTAGCAACACAAATACCATTATGGACACTTAATGTATTATACAAAAGATAATAAAAATAATAATAACAATAAATCTACACTTGAAACAAAACACAGCTTCTCACACTTTTTCACATACACACAGACATATAATTATTGACTTATTTTTTGTTAAAGCACTAACAATTTTAATTCTTGCACTTCAAAATTTGTTTTAATTTTTATAGGCATTTAATGATGACTTTTAATGTTTTCTATTCCTCATATTAATGAAAGAGGATAATATTACCCAATGCTAAATCTAAGTTTGCCAAAACAAAACCTTAAAATAATACAAGAAATATTATCCCTATTTTAAAATGCTATATATACTTTCCTCTTGTGCATGAAAGTTAATTTCAGTAAAATATTTTTCAATGATTGAATCATTGTATATTTATTGTAAACTATTAAAATTACTGAATATTTTGCAGAAATATTTTGATTATCATATGAAGTTACTTTTAGAAAATAATTATATCCCCCTTCCAAAAAATACACGTAATAAACATTAATGTCATTTCATAAATAATAATCTTTGATTAAATCGATTACGTTGAGGAAAGATAGTGACTTCCAGAATCTGATCATTGGATTGGTTAGGTTAATTGCTATTATGATGTATTTTGTTTTTAAAAAAAACTTTGCCAGATTATTACTTGATGGTAGGACTTAGTAGTATTTCTACTAAAATGTTCAAGTTAATATAACATTAAATGATTTCTTCTTTAACCATTACATCCAGATCTGTTTGAATCGGCATTTGACAGCCTCAGAGTTGCATAGACATAGACGGCAATTTATTACTTATACCAAGATGCATCCAGTTGAAGATACACAAAAATTAGCAACAATGTTTGTCTCATACCTCAACACATATATTACTTGATATTTTTGTCTTTCAATAAATTATATTTTAATATTTATTTTTGTCAGCTTTTATTCAATATGAATAATGTGCTTACCAAACTGAAGGGAAATACTTTTGCCACCTTAATTGGCAAGTATGATTAATATAATAAATGTTGCCATTGATAATTCAGTGTTTTTTTTCTTTTACTTACATTATTATTTAACACAATAATTATTTCTCTTGCAAGTAATTTTGACAACAACCTATCATAATTTAATTGGTCTTTTAAGATGCTGTATTTAGAGACACTTCTTTGTTTCAAGAATAATTATTCACTCTCTAATCTATTTATAGATTATAATTTATTTATTTATTTTTAGGCCACTGTTAATGTGGCCTTATTTCAAATATTTTGTTTGAAATATCAATGCAGCCTTTTTATAAAATTTAACTACAGTCCTAAATTAAATGTCAATATTTAACAGATGTTTGTTTTTCAACTACTCCTGACAATGTAATAACAAATGTGGAAAATTATAGAATCCTGAATTTAACAAGATTTTTAAAGATTTCTATGCATAATATCAATTATTTTTTTGTCTTTTTATATTTTTTTAAAAATTATGACCTAAAAATCAAGAGACCACCATTGATTTGCAGTACAATTTCTGAATTTTCTTATGACAATGAAATATTTTCCAATTTTGTAAAAAGCTTAAAAAACATTTTTCTTTCTTGTGAAATATCAAGAGACAATTTTCTAGCACAATGTGTAAAACTTCCTTAGTGGCTGAGGGAATTGAAGCCTGAAGATTTCACAAGGACTCATTCACTTGGATGACTGGCAAATATTTTCTAAATTGCCAATTCATTTGTAGTAAAAAGTAATGTTATAGGATCTCCATATTTCTTTTTTAGTTAGAAGAATGCTTACAACCAAACAAAAATACTTTATTTTTGTACTAAAAGACATCACAGGTGTGCATAGAGATATTTGCATTTTTTATCTAAATTGCTTCATGTGAGATTTCAAGATTAGAGGAAAATTTATGAAATATTTGTCACAATTTTATGAAATATTCATATTTCTGTAAAATTTACTTTTCTCATTTATTGAAAGTTAAGACATAAAAAAAGTTTAAATGTAAATTAGTTGCTGCTTGGCTGTGCTGGCCTATTAATATTTTGTGAAAAGTAGGAAATTTTCATTTATTGGAAATGAACATAAAGATACTAATGGCATTTTCTCATGGACACTGCCATTTTGATTTTGATCTGATACTGTGCGGTAAACTAAATGAACAAACCACAAAATAGGTCATATTGTACACTACTATATGTCTATACTAGTTTATTAATAAACACAAATCATAGCAGCCAAAATATGTTGACAACAGGCAATGTAAAATTCATAAAGAGTTATAAGTATGTGTAGCGGAAGTGTTAATAAAGCTTGTTACTTTTTTTTTTTTTTGCTGGGTTCCTTAATCTTGCTTCTATAAAATTGTTTTGGAAAAGAAAATGGATTTTTCAATTTTGAAGTCCATATCTACTGTTCAAACTGCTAAACTGCTTTTACCTAGAATATAAAAAGATGTATTATTTATTTTTATAAAAAACTAGATTCAGTTTTAGGAGTTATGTCTGGCCAATGTGCTTTGTGTGTGCTTTGTGGTGCAGTGGATATCAACTCGAAATGCGAAATTGGAGAACAGAGTTCAAATTACAGTTGAATTCATTGCGTTTACTCACGTGCAAATACCCTTGGGAAAAGTACTAATCTGTCTCTTCCCTTCAGCTATGAGTCAAATAATAAGATGGATTGGGTTCTGTAGCCTTGGTTGGCAACCTACTGCAGAAAATCTGCCTATTCAGGCATGATTGCCCAAACGTGTATGGCACTTAACTGACTGACTGACTGAATACTCATTAATTATAAACCAAATTTCAAGTAACAGTTGAACAATACATGTTCTAGATTAGCAGCTGATCCACAAGCATTCATATTTCTTATTTTTTTGTTAAAATTTCATGTTGCTAAGGGATACTAATAAACTGACTTTACAAAGAATTATTTGCATCAGAAAATATTTTATCAGTTTAATTTGTATATTTGCATATTCATACACTATGTCCAAACGGAAAATTCCAGGAACTTCTTTTTGCATGAATACGAGGATAGCATTGAGATGCTGCATGAAAATTGTTCCTTCTTTTTGCATGAATACGAGGATAGCATTGAGATGCTGCATGAAAATTGTTCCAGAAACGCTCGTTTTGGAAAAAGGCAAAAGTCTACGGACAAGAAGCTAAAAGGTATTCCTGATCTTGTTTTATTTTTATCATCGAGATTTTATACCCATTCTGAATTTATTGTGTGTGTTTAGGCAGCAATTTTTGTTTTTATAGATCTTTATTGGAGTAGATAGATCTATCTATCGCCCGGTTGACACTCCACCCACGTCTATTGAACAAGTTAAGAGGCTCATCCCTTGTTCCCTGTTTAGGATGTGGTTTCCAGCTTTCTCTTTTCCAATCTTCTCACTTTGTTTATTTTTTTGTTTTTTTTTCTCAATTGGAGTAGATAGACTAAACTATCGCCTGGTTCACACTCCACCCTCGTCTATTGAACAGGTTAAGAGGCTCATCCCTTGTTCCTTGTTTAGGATGTGGTTTCCGGATTACGTAGCCCCCTGCACATCAGTGGCGTTATCGCCTTGCTCGGGGTGATACGATTTTTAAAAAAAAAAAGTGTGATATTAACCTTGGAGATGATACCAAAATATGTTGGATTTTCTATTTAAAAAAAACCAAAAAAAAAAAAAAACAAATGTTTTTGCTGTCATAAATGATAGTTGTTCTGGTCAAATTCAACTTTCAAAGTTGTTGGTATCACAATAGTCTTTATGATTTGTATTGCAGCCACACAATTACTTGGAGATACTTGGAGATACTTTTGACTCCCAAAGACCAAATTAAGTTAAATGGTTCTGGATGGACACTAGAGGTTAAAATAGCCAAATGAAAGAAAACATTGTCTAACTGAAAAACAATATCAGATAACATTTCTACTACTGTTAATGTGTGTGTATGTTCAGTTCTAGTGACCGAGTTTTTGTATGAATAACTGCAAGACCAAGTAATAGCATAGATTATGTGAAGTTAACCATTGAGGTTAGCAGAGATTGTAATTGAGTAGAAATATAGACTCTATATTGAAGTGTAAAAATACTGCAATGGAGGAGGGGAGATCTTACTTTGAAGCTAAATGTTAGGACCTCATCTGTCCTAACATTTTTCAAGTAGGACTTTTGTATTTTCTTTAACTTTCGCCATTTGATCAGAAATGGTTACTCTTAAGACTTTTCATTTGTCAATGAAATAGAAAAAGATTAGTTATAGCTTGGGATTTTCCATTTGGCTCTGATGTCTGAACATGCACACAAATTATCACAGTAACATGGATTTCTATGAATTCTTAAAATTTAGTAAAAATACGTCAAAGCTTTCCTTAAAATTAGATAACTTTTCCTTGAGCAATACCAAGTACTTCTGCTAGTTTAATTGATAAAATTTTTCATATTTAAACCAATTTCAGAAGTGGCAAATCCAAATCTTTTCCAGTTCAATTATATTAAAAGGTACTTTGCATTTATTTCATATTCAAAATCAAAAGAGGAAATATTTTTGGAATTGAAAATTTTATATATGTGAGAGAGAGAGTTAAGAAAAGGCCAGTAATTACGGGAAAATGGATTATGAAATCTTATCCTACTTAATAATTGTAATTAGGATAAGATTCAGGTGATCTCTGAGAGCACACCTTATTTGCCTGTAGACAACCCTGTAAAACTTGCAGAAATTACAAAACAGTGTGCCAATCGATTTCTTAATCAGCAAAGCATTTTATTTAGTGGGGAAAGTAGGAAAATAAAGTTTGATTGATACCAGCTATTTTTTCCTAATAACCAACCCATAAAGTGTATTTATTAAAAATCATTATCACATGAATTGGTCATTTAACAAATTCCCTTCTCAATGATCCATTGTTTAAATTGAAGCAACAAATATTTAAAATTTTCAAGAACATTATATGTAATATGAAGGAGAATATAATTCTTGCACAAACAAAAACAAAGCAATATTCTTTGTAGTTTTTTTTTTTGTGTTGTGCAGAAAGAAAAAAAAATCAGTTCCTTTCACAGAATAAATAGAAAATAAAGAGGATAAATGTTAAAAACTCCAACCATTACAAAAGAAAACAGACATAGAAAAAAAAATGCAACACAAAATATAAGTGCAAAGTATGTCTTATATTTATAGTTTAGTCCAAAAGAATATCCAGATTTCTGTCCAAATTATTCACCGTGTAAGTCAGGTCTTTCTGTTACTTTGTCAACACTAATGGTCATGAATGTCAGTTAGCACTGGAGCTTTTCAGTTGGTGTATCTGAAGAGAGAGAGAAAAAAAAGAATTACAAAATTTTTAAATGAGTTATGCAATCAACCTCAAAATTATTTTGTTGCACAAAGAAAAAGAAAAACTAATGAAAGCAAACTTCAGTTTCTGAATTGATAGCAATAGCAATAACAATTTTGATTAATTTCTTTTAAAATTTTCTTTCAAACATTTACTAAAATAGCAGAGCAAATTTGAATAAAAATAAAATGTGTAGAAAATTGAAAGAAATGCATCCCTCTTAAATACCTTAAAAACACATACACCATATGTGTTGAAAGTAAGACATTAAACATAATTCCAAACCTGCATTTCTTTGTCAATGAACTCATTTTAAATTGATTGAAATAAAAAATACATTATAATTGGTTTTAAATATTTCAATGTAAGTAAATGATTATATATTAAAAATGCTCCAAGCCATAATTAAGCCTGTATTCTATTTAAAAGCAAAATTATTAAATGGTAGTATATTATTTTATGGAATTGGCAGAATTTAAACATCCAAAAAGAAAATTATTTTAGAATAACATTTTTATTTTTGAAATGGGGAAAAAAAAAAAAAAAAAAAAAGAATTAACTTAAATTTTTTACAACTAAAACTATCCCTTTTTGCTGACAGATGTAGCACTTGAGATTGTCCAAGGAGTTTCACTGAACAAGTTTTATATTCTCAACAATAATTATCAGTTTTCAATGTGCAGTTACATTTATGACAATTTTCTCTGCTTGGTTTTTGTAAAAAGACCAAGACATTTTTACTGTATTAGTGCTTATAAGAATCCTTGAAAATAAATAATACCTATATTCATTTCTAGATTAAAATTATTAACTGTATGTGAATAAGTATTATTCACAAGAAAATGTCTCTGGAGGATCTTAGAGAAAAAAAACTCAACAAAAAAATTAGATTGGGTATCTTCTACGCAGTTAAAATAAATCTTAATTTTTTTCTGCTCAAGTGAAATTTTCAAGTGCATATGTCATGACAAAATATTAAGTACATGGACTATTCTCTACCTCCTTCTCTTTACTAAACAAGAAAATAATATCTAACTCTTAATTACAAGTGATCTAAGAACACTGGTTTCAGGAGAATTCAAAGAGAGTGATTCAATTTTTATTCTAATCCAAATTAGAAAAAAACGTTTTACTTATATTAATTATAAGCATTTAAAATGGTTCAGAAAACATTTTACAATCTTAAGTCTCTAATGAACAAGTAAAATAAAAAATGTACACACCTCCTCAACAAGACCTGCAGCAATTGTATGCCCACTGTAGCGCACCATGAATCGGCCAAGTTCTTTAAAGTCTTTATAATGTTCAATGCATACAGGTCGCTCAAATTCCAGTTCAACAACTGCACTAGAGTTTTTGCCCAAGCACCTGGAAAAAGAAGAGAATATGACAAAATTTGGGAGAATGTGGAGTCTGGAATTTAGGCTTTATTTTTACTAACAAAGAATATACACGCTTTGGGTGATCATGTCTCGAAAGAGTAATGACTGACATCCAATTACTTCTAGCCAGGATCGAAACCCAACCAAATTGACATCAGTCGGTGATTCTGTCACTGAGCTATGGACACTAGAAAAAGAATATTATTCTGCTTAAATCTTTAATTAAAAGAGGAAAAACAAATAAATATTAAAGGTGAAAGTTAGGACAAGATAACAGAAGTTTGGAATCCAGAGCCAGTGAGATTGGCTGGCTGTGTTACACATTCCAGAAAGAAGAACACAGAAGGTAGCAAAACACAAGTTTCAACTGACAATACTATTTCTATTCAATTGAATGTATTCTTAAAAGTTGAAGTTTTTAGTCAATGAAACTACCAAAATATTTTCTTGACTTGTTTTTAAAAAATTATTTTATTATTACTCTAATATTCCTCTAAAACACTGTTTACATTAAGTATAGTCAAAAAAGTACATAAAAAAAACAAAAGACATGCAACTGCACAACAAAATCAGAAAATATTCAATACATTGACCAGAATAAACTTTAGTTTTTCTTTCAGAAAAACTCTTGGAAATCAATAAAAACTATAAGTTATTTCATTTATACAGGGAATTATCAAATTTATGGTATTGTTGATTTTAATGCCTCAAACAATTTCTGCATTCTAAATATTGAATTACTTTTCATACATTTCTTTGCCACATCTCATATTCTGGTCAAATATGATGAATGTTATGAAACTCTAAAACTAGAAAAAAAACCAGTGACAGTAGCCAACAGTTATTTAATGTAGAGGGATGAATGTTCCCAGAAATCTAAAGAAGGACATTTTTCTTCTTTCTTTGAACTTATCTCAAAAATTCAAATATGACTGGATTCAGGAATTAACTAGTTTTTATAGATTAAATAAATTATATTCATTTCAGAACCTCCTCCTTTTAGTTCATTTTTAATGTAAAAAATATTCAAATTCTAAAGAAGATAAAGTCTTATTTTTAGTTTATAAATTGTAATTCTTATTGATCACAAATATTGAATTATATTTAGCTTTTATTTAGTGGAAAAATGTAATCAGAATATGAAACTAAGTAAAGAAACTATGGAAAGTAGCTCAGTATCTGAAATTTTGTTTCAAGTATTTTTTAATGTTCAAAACAAAATTTAATAAAAGTTCAAATTTAGTCAAAATGTGACTTGTAACAATTTTCAGTTTAAATTTCATTTTATCAATTTATATCATTACTAAAAAAAAAATCTATTTGTTATAAACCAAAACACAAAAATAAATCAATAATTTACATAAAAAATATCAAAATCTGTATATTTTGCAAAAGTTTAAATATCAATAATAGCAAATATCAATAAGAACCATACAAACAAGTCTTAATTGTCACCCTGGTCATCTTACCATCATAATCTATAGATTTTAAAAAGTTTTTTTTTTCTTTTTATTAGACCCAGCAATTTGATTACAAAGCTGTAAAGAATATTCATATATTTTGTTTCAAGAATCCTGAGGAATTGGATTCATTTTGAATAATCTTAAAAATATTTAGAAAACTAAATCTAATTGCAAAATAGTAATGCCTTGTCATAATTACAGCTATTTTCTTAAAAAGATTTATATAACCTGAGAATAAGATGTTTTCTTTAGTTTATTTTGTGGTTTTGACATAAACTGTGTAAATCAAAGTAATCATTTTTATTTATAATCATTTTGACAGGAAGGAAAATTGTCATTGACTTGTAATGCAATATAAACAATATATTTGAGTCAAAGAAAATAACATCTTGAGAATGGAGGGTGTTCCACTGGGCTTAGGGTGGAAAGATATATTATATGAGACTGGCCACTGAAATGTTAACACGACACATGGTAAACTTAACTCACTTTATAACAACTACCTGCTGGATCTGTCTTTATCGCAGCATTCTGTAGGGGGATCAGAAATCCTTACAATCATCATTATTGATGTTGTTATAACAGAGGATAAAATTAACCAAGTTCAGCCTAATCTGTTGTATTCACTTTAGCACTAATGCCTTTTGAGAAGATAATGAATCCACTTTTTCACTCTCAGCTATAGGTTAAATAGTAGAGTAAACTGGGCTCTCTAACCATGGCTGGCAGTTATTCTAAGAGAAGGACTACTTTGAATTCAAACTGTAAAAAGTAAAAGAAAATTACTCTCTTATATTTCTTAAGAAGTCCTGGCAATTTTTGATCTGAAGTGAGAATTTTCCTTTTCTCAAATTAAATCTAAGCAAATAAAATGCAATAAATCAGAAGTGTAAAAGAATTTTCATTCCCTTAAAAGTTAATTTGGCATCAGACATATTTATTAATATGATTAATCAGAAAGCAAACAAGGTTAGCCATTAGTTAAGTACCATACATGATACACCATTGGGTGATCATGTCTCAAAAGAGACATGACTGACTGAGCAGAAGATTTTCCCATAGTAGGTTGCTATTATTTTTTGTGGTAGATTGGTGACTGACCAAGGCTAAAGAATCCAATCTGTCTTACTAGCTGACCTATAGCTGGAGGGAAGAGACAAATTAATACCTTTCCCAAGGGTATTTGTGCATAAATGAATACAATAGAATTAAGTTCTTTGATTTCTTGTTCCAAGCCAATATACACTGTCACAAAGCACATCCTTTTTCAATTAGTAAGTGATAAGCTTGACATAAAGATAACATCAACATTGCATCAACTTTCATCTTTGGAGGCATGTTCATAAAAAGAGATCATCTCAGAAATACAGAAACTTCAAAATCATAACAAAACAATCAGATTGAACAAAAAACAAAAAAAAAATTTTTTTTACTAACTTGGGGCGACTCTTGAGAGTTTCTCCAGTGCTTTTATGCACCTGTGCAATGAGTCGTTTCCAAATGACTGGTTCTGTAACAGCTTGGTAGTGGAATACACTCTGCAGATAATCAAGTCTTTAATTGTTATAAATTTAACAACAGATTAGCAATGATAGAAATTAAATGTAAAAATAGCTTTGTACAAAGAAAAAGTTTTTTTTTCTATTTCTGATTACAAATCTCAATTATGTTTCATGATATATATTGAAATGAAGTGATTATAGTTGAAGGTATATAAGCAGGTACATTAATCTCCAGTACTTCATTCTGATGTGTCAAAGGCTGCAGTTATGATCAAGAAGAAAAACTAGAATAATTGGGCTGCTCACGTTCGATTGGATTGAGTACCTATAAGCAGTGCTAAAGAAGAGGACACTTATTGAAATAACAAGTGAACAGAGGCTTTTCAGTACAAGCCAACAGAAGGGTCACTGAGGCAAAGAATTGCAGATAGCATTAATCAAGTTGAAAGAGAAGAGTTCTTGTTGCATCTGGAGTGGCATAGATACAGGCCTGTTAGAGGAGCCATGCTAAATAATATCCATTATTGAAAGAGTATTCAATAGGAAGGCAAGCATCAAAATTAGACCTAGTATCAATGGAATGAAATTTTTTGGTTCAGTAAATTTTGTTTTCTCCTGAATAATGTGGAGAGTAATGTACATGTGCATTGGTATCCTGAGGAAATGATGACTAATGTAGGGAAAACAACAAGCTGGTAGAGGCAGTATGATAGTTTGTGTTCTCTTGATAAACATTGGCTCTTATCATTCACGTAAAAGACACATTTTGAAGTACAATTTCCTACCACCTGTGAAGACCAGGTTTACCCATTCATAATAATAGTTCTTGATGATGATGATAGTGGCCTCATAGTTCATTTCAGCAGGACAATGAACTTTGTCATTCTGTATAAGTTGTAAGGAGATTGCTTCAGGAACATGAAGAAAACTTCATTGTGTTACCCTGGCTACCAAATTCTATGATTTCAATCACAGTATTTATTTATTTATGGGATGTTTTAGATCAACAAGTCTGCTCTGAAGAATCAGTTTCAACAGTTAAAAAACCTGCTCTTAAGATTCTGACATCAAATCTTGTAGAGTTCATACCTGCTCAGCTACATGAAGGAGCAATACTTAATTAGGTAGGTAGTCATCAGGTTCTGACTTAAAAATGTATATTATGCTGATATTTTTGAGAAAGGTAATGGAAATAACAATTTATTGCAATTATCATATTTTTGTATCCTACAATTGTTGTATTGTGTGTGCATGAGTGTAGGCAACATTTAATTGTTTAAAATCAAATGTAACAATTGTATTTTGAGTTTGCTAGCAGGGATCAGATACTTCATTAACAAATCTAAAAATTGTTTACTAGCTGCTATTCTCAATTTTTGTCTGTAAAAGTAATGAATTCCTTGTGTGTGTAAGTTTTAATTATAAAGTTAAGGCTGAGTATATATAATGAGCCCACATATTTAATGAAATTATATATAATATAGTATTTATCACTTAAACATTATATTTATTGGATAGCCATATTTAAAAAGATGCTTTGTTTATTTGTTAAACAGTATGTTTATTTATTTTCATCTACCAGCCTGAATATTAGAGAAATCTGATTAAAGATGCACCCTCTGGCAAGATTCAAACCTACATCCCCTTAGTGGGAGAAAGTGTCATTAGATCTGGTGTTCTTTAAACCAACTTGGCCACAAAGGGTCTTGTCGATCAAACAAAGCTGAATAGTGTCTTTAAGCACAAATTTCTTCAAAGATTCAGTTTTGAATCCTAACATAAACAAAGCAAAGCTCAATTGGCAAGACTTATTCAAATGAGTATCCACTAAAATCATTTGAATTAATAAATAAATATCAATTATTTCTTTAGAAATATAATATAGTATATAATAACACAGATCATTGATATAGTATATAATAGTAATATATTATAATATTATATGATATTAATAAAGTATATAATAAAAGAGATTATTAATACCTAACAAAACATGTCAAGTAAAATAGAATATAGAATTTGTTTTACCCTGATTAGTGATCTATCTGCCAATCTTTAATTTTTTAAAATTTATTAACTAAAATATTTTAAATAAGCAATACTTACAGGATAACCTCTTGTAATTGGTACTTCTATATTGAAAACAACAACTTTGGCTCTGATTCGAGTAGTACATTTGATGGGGTTGCTCATATCACAAAGGAAATTTCCTGCAAGAAATGTAGGAAAAAATGTCCCTTATAAGAATGAAAACAAAACTCATTTAAAAACATCTACGCACGTTATATCCAAATAGAAATAAACTAGTGTTGAAATGATGTTTCTTCAACTCTAGGATCATTGCATTGATGGTATTAATTTTTACCAATTTAGAAATGTTAGATTTCTGTATAAAATGAGAATTTCTGATAATTTATTAGATTCTTTTTCAAGTTAAAAATTAGTTCTCAATATAAGTAATTCCTTCATTTATATATTTTACATTAACTAGCATTAGTTTCTTATTAGTCATAATGAATTTAATGCAACATTTTTCATAGTCTTAATTTTCAAGGTAAATTAAATTTATCATGTGCTTTGTGAACGCCTATTAGAAAGTGTGCAAACACTTATTATACATCCTTTCAAATTTATACACACAAAAAATACAAATTATTTTGCAAACAAGTTAGAATCTATTTATTAGGGAAAAACAGCAAGAAAACAATTGAATCCTAATACCTTTATGTTTAACAGAAAAAAATTAAAACTATATAAAAGTCATTTGTCTCCAAAATATGTATTAATTTTTTTTTTAATAATTATGAAATGAAGAATATTCATATATAATTTTAAATTCAGTCTTCAGCAATTTTACTTTGGTAATTATAATAAATACAGTGAGTGTTACTGTAAATATTTATCACTCATGCAGCTTGGTTTCTCCTTAATGAAATATTCAGTTTTTATGGTAACAGAAAGTATTATCTGAATTTAACTAGATGAAAACACCTTATGTTATCATGACAACAGAATATTTCATTAGTCAGTTGGAAGAGATAAGGCTGCTAATACATTGTTTTTTTTATTTCTTTTAACTTTAGATATTTTTATTTTTAATGATAAAAACTTAGAATTCTTTTTTACATGCAACAAAAGAGTTAATTGTATACATAAAGATCCTAAATTGCACACATGAAGGAAACCTAAAGAAAATTACTTATATATTGTTGCCATTTGTTTTGACAGTATAGCTAAATAAGTAATTCTAACAAATTATAATACATTTACTGCACATACTACCCTGAAAAATGCTCCACTGAAGGGCCCGTAGGGCACTTCAGACCACTCACTAATCCATGTTAAAGTTGATGTCAAACAAAAAGGTATTTGCTGATATTCCATTTTATCTTTCAGAATATGAAAATTGACTGGGATAGCTTCAGGTCTTTGCGGAATCTCCTCTTTCAGTATTCTTGAAAAGAAGAGCTTCCAGAACTGCCTTTCTGGAATCGAAATATTTATTTTACAGAGAAAATACCAACAGAAACCAAATAGCCAGCCTTGATTTGCACCAGAATGTTCTGCAGTCATAATTCATCAAAGTCACAATTACTATCTCTACTACAAAGAATGGTGTAGTAGGACCCTTGCTGCATTCATAACTAACCACAATCATTGCAAGAGATTTCTAGAAAATGCAAAGAGCAGCTATGCATAGTCAGTCCAATCCAAGGTTGAAAACAGAAAAAACTTTGTTTCCATGAGCTCTGAAAAATGTTGAATAAAATTTTCAATAGAGGCAAAGCATTAGTTCTTACTATCAGAACTAGTCCTAAGGTTATTTTATCCTTGTCAGATAAGGTAAGGCACTTTGCAATGAACTTTGCCATTTAGACAACAAGACCTGACCCCAGTAGCACACACTTTATAATATCTCTATCATGGGATGGCAAGTTTTCAGACTTACTAAAAGCCTTTATTCTAAAAAGGCTACTAGTTCAGATAAAATCCAAGTGGTTGTTCATAAGAATCTTAGCCTAGAGTTACCTGCAATCTTGGCAAGGAGAAATGTTTCCCAAGTCTGTATAACCTGCTTTCAAGAATGCAAGTCCTCACAATATCAACTCCTCTGCCTCCCTAGTATCATCATCAAACTTCTTGTGCCTAAAGTTGTTATTAAAAGCAGTTCTTCAGAAGCTGATGACATCAATGCAGGTGTTCCTCAAGACTCTTATTGGTTCTACTCTAGCTCTGCTTTATATTAATTATCTGCCTTAGAACATTCATATATCTTTAGTGAATATTTATGCAGATGATGCAACAGTATATTCAGAGCATACTCTGATTTTTGCCTATCATGATGAATTGTTGTTCTCTCAAAGAGTCTCCTTGAACACCTACTTGGGACTCATTCACCCCAGATCTCAAGTAGAACTCATATAAATGCTGGGGCATTAGTTGGTTCCTTGTATTGTTCTAAATACCTGACTCATCCTGTTATGCTTCATATTTACAAGAGCCAAATCAAACCAAAAATGGAGTACTGCTGCTATATCTGGGCCAGAGATGCCCAGTTCTCACTTTCCAAATTTGATAAGAGTTCAAAAGCATTTACACGGCCTTGTGGGTGATAAATTATTTTCCACTCTACAACTCCTTTCCCACAGACAAAATGTTGTAAGCCTCCTGCTACTCTTGCTATTTATTTACATGGCAATATTTTGATGAGCTACATTCCTTAGTTGCACATGTCCTAACCTTCATAGCTAAGACCCACAATGCTAGGTATACTGGAGGTAAATTATCCCCATTCCCTTAGTATTCAATTAGTAAAATGTAAGTTTCATTCAGACAGACTTTTTCCAAGAACTATTACATTATTACATTGAGGAACAGACTTCTGAAAGGATACTTCTCTGATCATTAAAAGCTCAACCTCTTCAATTGTTATCTCTCTTCATTACCTGCACTTCTTACCTTCTACACTTACACTCATACAGCAATCTCATTCAGTAACCCTGTGGCTTTTGGCTCTTGTTATGAGTGAAAAATTAATAAAAAAATAAAAACAAAAATACAAAGAATCTGATATACCAAACAATCTAAATGTATGATTTAGGGAGAAAAAAGAAAAGGCACAAGAAAGTGAAAGCAAAGACCTAGAGAACAATGAGTATGATTGATAATAAAGTTGTACTTACCTACTGACACATTATTGATATCAATTCCAACAAGGGTTGCATTAATGTGGTCACCAGCAAAGGCACAATTTGTGGGTTCATCACTGACTGTGATACCTGGATATGAGGGGAAAAAAATAAAGAAAAATTGGGAAAAAGGGATTAAAATTTAGAAGACAGTCACAGATATATAGTAAATACAACTAAAAACACATTTGATTAACTTGAGATTTTATCCTGTATCACTGAGTCAATCAAGTAACAAGTGGATTCACGCATACATGTATACACATCTGTATAAATATAACTATAATTACACAAGTACACGAGCAACTTTTTATATACCCCTATGTATGAAGACAACGTACGTCTGTGTCCACTTAACTCCCAAACGAGATGGTATATTTTCTTTTCATACGTCTTAATAAACATTACCCATAAATGGATGGGTTGGTTTATGGGGTCACACAAACACCAGTATCCATGGAATTAGAAGTTTCTTCAGAGATCAACCTCTTCACAATGGTCTGAACACTCCCAGCCAGATCTGATGCCAATGCTGAAGTCCTGACTCTTTTCCTCTTTCTCTTTTCTTTCTTTTTTCCTTCTTATTTTTATTTTTATATTTTTTATCCTTCTTTTTTATCTTCAGTTAAAGAAAATGCTTCTTTTGGCAAAATTTTTGTATCAAATGGAAGGAATATTGTATGGTCTGATGAAATGAGCTAATTAAGCTCATAGAAATGAATTATAATTTATAACCAATTTAAATGACATGTTGACTTTTTCTTTATATATATATATATATATATAAATATTGATTGTTTAATACTTAGTTTTTGGTCCTAATAGGGTTAGACCAGTACACATTTGTATTAAAAAGTGTTATATACAATTATAGTGTAGAACTTTTGAATATTTTTCATTTATAAACAAGTTATTTCACTACCTTGGTTTCCACCATGAGTGGTCTCTTCAGGCGATTTTTAATAAATTATTAAAATGTTATTAAGTTATTAAAAATCGCTTGAAGAAACCACTCGTGGTGGAAACCAAGGTAGCGAAATAACTCGTTTATAAATGAAAAAAAAAAAATATATATATATATAATCTAAATGAAATCATTTAGATTATATACCCAAAACACAAAAATCACTGACAATGGAATGCAGATTTTACTGCAATATGTTTGTTTTGTAATTTACTAAGGTGATCTTACAAAAGGTTAAAGGTACTTAGGTTAAAAAAAACTTCTTTGATAAATTTGATCTCCACATGAAGAAATGTATTAAACAACTAGAGAGGATTAGTATGAAAGTAAGTAAAGAATATGTCTATATTATTCAATGAAATACACACACACACATATATATATATATATATGTAGGAGGGACTTTTATTTTTGAAATATACATTTTTAGTGATTCTTTAGTTGCCTTACCTGCCTTTCTATTTCTCTGGATGCCTATATTGCTAGGGATTCAACAGAAGATGTGTTTTTGGTTACAAAATGTAGTGATTTTGTTTATAAGTTTGGTTATTACAGGATTGGTCAGGTTTTTATGCTTCAGTGATGTAAGAACTGATAGGGAGTCTGAGAATATAATGAATCTGACTTACTATCTGTGATAATATTCAGCTAAGTCTATTGTAGCTTCTGTACTAAATATTGAGGATTTGTCAGCACTTTTGAAGTATGGTTTCATTCAGTATAGCTGCAAATTCAATTATCAACATTTTTGGAGCTGTCAGTGTAGATGCTTACAATTTGTATGTTTATGTAAGATATTATGAATTTCTTCTATGAATACAGATGCATCAGTTTCAGTTTTGTTTTTCAAGACTTAATATTACAGTGGGCTGTTTTATTGACCAGGGAGAAGTTTTTGAGAAGAGATTTGTTTATTAGAGAAGTTAAAATTGTTTTCTATGTGGATGCCAGGAGGTTTAATGGCATTTTCTTTTAAATTATATAATTCTTGAAGAACATAGTTGTATGCTGAATTACTTAGGCATGAACAAAGTTTGTTGTAATATTGTAATGCTAACTTATGTTGTCTTAGTGGTTCGTGTACTTTGGCATATAAGCTTTCAATTGGAGACATATTGTAGACTACTAGAACAAATCTCAGACCTTGGTGATGGATGGTATTAAGTTCTTTCACATATGATTTTCTTGTTGCATCATAGATAAAGCATTCATAATCCAATTTGGATCTAACCAATGCCCGATAGAGTTTCAGTAGCATCTGTCTATCATCTCCCTAGCGTTTGTGGGAGATGCTTTATTGCATTTCTCACAAAGATATTTTATAAGTGGTATGAAAGATGATTTTTTGTCAAAGATTATTCCTAGGTATTTGTATTGATCAGCTACTGGCACTTGAATCTTAATTTTAGATAATGCTTTCGAAGTTAGCAAAAGTGCATAGTATGAGTTTGAAAAATCTGAATAATTTTCTGTGACCCACTTGTTTACTTTATTGAGACACTGTTGAAGTTTCCATTCAATTGTAGAGATATTTTTCAATCTGTAACATAATCTGTCATATACATACAGTGAATAGTTAAGCATTTAATAATGCCATTTATTTTGATGTTGAAGAGTGTTACTGATAATATGCTTCCTTGAGAGACACCTATTTCTTGCTCATATATGTCTGAGAGTGTGGCACTGACATAAACATTAAAGGTTCATTCTGTCAGGAAGTTATTGATAAGAATTGGTACTCTTCCTTTAAGACCCAGTTCATTCAAGTCTTTCAGGATACCATACCATATCTCCATGAGGTATCATAAGCTTTTTTTAAGTCAAAGAAAACTGTTGTTAAATGTTCCCTCTTATGGTGTGTCATGCTATGGCTTTTTTAAAGTAGTTTAAGTTTTCAGTTGTTGAACTTAGTTTAAATTTTCTGAGTGCTGCCTGCCGGTTCCTTATGGCTTCTCTGCATTCATTGTTAAACCAGGGTTTGTTATACTTAACTTTATTTGTTGATTTTGGGATATTATTGTTTGCAATAGTTATGAGTGTTTTGGTGAAGTAGGTAATGTGATCTTTATCTTTAAGTATTAGTAGGCTTTGGCATTGTTTCTGAAAATCTTCCCAGTTGGCTTTTTGGAGATTCCAACGTGGTGATTTCTCTTCATTATTGGGTCCAGTGTTTTTTAATATAATTGGAAAATGATCACTTCCACACAAGTCTTCATATGTTTTCCATTTACAGTCTAGGTATATGCTGGGGTCACATAATGCAAGTTTTATTGCTGAAAAAGTTCCTGTTTCTGGGTGTAAGTATGTGTGGTTTTGGTTGTTGAATATACATAGGTTACTTTTGTTTATTTTGTTTTCTATTTTTTCGCTTTTCTTGTTTGTTTCCCTACTTCCCCATATTATATTGTGACTGTTGAAATCTAATAATAATATGAGTGGTTTTGGAAGTTGGTTAATTAGTTGTTCAAATTTGAATTCATTTATCGGGTCCTTTGGTGGCATATATATTGAGCATATTGTTATTGTTTTGTGCAGTGTTGCTGATATTGCAATTGCTTGCATGCTTGTATTTATGTTTATTAGTATTGATGTACCTCCTGAGGCTCTGTCAGTTTTTTTTATTTATATAGTTATAAGTTGTATAGTTTTTGATATTTATTAAATTGTTTTCTTTTAGTAAGGTTTCTTGTAGACAGATGGCTGTGGGGCAAAAGGTCAGCATTAATAATATTAATTCATTTAAGTTAGCTTTTGCACCTCTAATATTCCACTGTAAAATTTTGTTGGTCATGTGTGTCTGGTCTTTGGTCTTCTACTTCTATTGCCTTAGATCTGCTTGTTTGCTGGTAGATTTGGTTTCTATTTCCATATCTGCCAATTCCTTGGTTTGGTTTGTTAGATCTTATGTTTGACTTATCTCTGTTGTTAGAGGTTGATCAGTACATTGGCTTGGTTTTTATGGGGTTGATTCTTGTTGGAGAATTTTTCTCATTTGTCATTTTTGTTTGCTCAGAGGATGTTTTTTTTTGTATCTTTGTTTTTGTATAACAATATTTTGGAACAGTGATAATTAATTTTATTAATTAATTAATAACAATAACCGGAAAATTTTCTAATTGCTATTATAGATCATAAGAGAACATACTAAGAGAAATTTTCTTTATCCTCCAAATATGAGCAAAGGAAAACGGAGGTGATTAATTTTATTAACTAATTATTAACTGTAGTTGGAAAATCTTTATCTTTAAAAAGAAAGCAGGGACAAAAAATAACACCTGGTATTTCTCTATTATTGTAAACCCTGAAAGAAGAAAGAAAAGAGAAATGGATTTGTTTAATGTCATAGAGTCGATTTCGGCCCACCCATAAAGGAAAGATAAATTTAATTGTTATTTTTTCTGGGTAAAGGAAAAGGAGATTTCATTTTGTATCCACATGAATTGTGAGAAGAATTAGGATAACACTGGTCCCAAATTGTGAAAAGAATTGAGATAATGTTTTGATTCCAAGTAGAAGTAATTTAGAGAAAAGGTATTTTCACTGACATCAGGGTAGGAAAGATCACAAGGCATTCTTGCTGCTTGAAAATATAGGTGACTCAGAGAATGGATATTAAAAACAGGTGCGAGAAATTATTTGGGTAACAATGTCAATGGACCCTTGTCAACTTGTTTTGGGCGAAGTCAGTTCAAAAAGGTTAATACCTATTGTTTTAAGAAAAAAAATCCCCGAAATTGTTTCGTGAGAAAGAAAAATTTTGAGAGAGAAAATTCAGTTAAGTCCAGCCCAGAAAAGGGGTATGGAAAGATGACGTCATAAGATTGAGAGAAATTCCATTGGTCCTGTAAACAAGCCCCAATAGGGGGAGACGACTAACAATTGACGTCATGGAAAGACAACTAATCCCATTGGGTAAACCACAGGCAACAACGAGTAGCAGCTAACCTCAGGATTTTATTGGTTGCCGAGACAGGGGTTAGACACCCAGTGACCGTCAGTCCCACACCATGGCATGGGCATAAATACAGGGTCCCGAGGGACCAAAATCAGTTGGGTTCGAGTTGGCATAGAGAAGGTTCCGGAAAAAGTTCCAGTGGCGGTTTGAGGCAGTTGAAGTTCAGTTCCAGTTACCGGCCTAAAAATGTAACAGCAAAGATAGGTGCCATGTTGTTGGGCACCAACCACAAAGCCTGCCGGCCAACCTGAGTTAAAGACAGAAGAGAATTTCCAGACAAAGTTTTTGAGATCGACAACTGAATGCAGTTTCCAGTTGAAGTCGGAATGACAGAGACCGACAGAAGAGGCCTGATGCCGGCTAACCAGAGTTAAAGACAGAAGAGAACTTGCAGACAAAGTTTCAAGTGAAGTTGCAGAGATCGACAGAGTAGTTGCAGTTCAAGTGACAGAGAGTTCGATTTCCCAGTTCAGAGATGTAATGACCAAAGACAGTTCCCAACCAAAGAAGTAAAGAGACAGAGAGATGATTGCCATGCTGTTGGATGTCGACCGTAGAGAAGTCAGTCACCAATCAACCAACCAGAGTTAAGAGACAGACAAGAGAATTTGCAGACAAGTCTGAAATTGCTAACTGAAAGAGGATAACCCAGCACTTCAGCAGTTTCCATAACATTCTGGAAAACAAGCAACAAGTTGGCTAGACTTATAACAAACTTAGACTTCTGTTTTGAGCAGCGAGCAGCGGCCAGCCAGATTCCTCATTATTGCTGAGGAGAATAATTCGATTTACTTAAGAAACGTCTGTTCCGCTACCAGTTGATAGAAGCAGGGATGGGAAATTATTCAAGAAACTATTGTGTATAATCTGTATATAAAGACATTATTTTACAACACTTTTCAGTCGTCGGTCCACTTATTTTCCTTGATGCTATATTTCTTTCTTATATTACTCAATTGTGTGCACATGTCCTGGTTTGGTTTAGTTCAGCAGAGAGACAGTTAGTGGAGAACTCACATGACTACCTTGTGATTAATCAACACAACGTGGGACAAGGGAAAATACTGTGACAGATTCAATCTACAACCAGCTTACTGGATTGAAACCAACAGTGACCAGCCGGGGAGGTGCCACATTTGTTGTTTACTTGATTTTATATTTAGGCTTTTGTGGGGGATTGAAGAACGTACTTTATTTTGGGGGCTTTGTTCTTCAAAGCCTTCTGTTTCTAATATGTTATACCTGTTATGGAGGAGAATTAGTTGGTTTATTTGTATATTTGGATTGATTTGGTTTGGTTCTAATTTGCTCTTAAGGATTTGTTTCTGGTTTTGGTCACTTATCTGGTATTTAGTAGATGCTGTTATTTGATTTTTATTAGTTTCTTTTTGATTTTTTTAAAAAAATTTTTACAACTAAAACTATCCCTTTTTGCTGACAGATGTAGCACTTGAGATTGTCCAAGGAGTTTCACTGAACAAGTTTTATATTCTCAACAATAATTATCAGTTTTCAATGTGCAGTTACATTTATGACAATTTTCTCTGCTTGGTTTTTGTAAAAAGACCAAGACATTTTTACTGTATTAGTGCTTATAAGAATCCTTGAAAATAAATAATCCCTATATTCATTTCTAGATTAAAATTATTAACTGTATGCGAATAAGTATTATTCACAAGAAAATGTCTCTGGAGGATCTTAGAGAAAAAAAACTCAACAAAAAAATTAGATTGGGTATCTTCTACACAGTTAAAATAAATCTTAATTTTTTTCTGCTCAAGTGAAATTTTCAAGTGCATATGTCATGACAAAATATTAAGTACATGGACTATTCTCTACCTCCTTCTCTTTACTAAACAAGAAAATAATATCTAACTCTTAATTACAAGTGATCTAAGAACACTGGTTTCAGGAGAATTCAAAGAGAGTGATTCAATTTTTATTCTAATCCAAATTAGAAAAAAACGTTTTACTTATATTAATTATAAGCATTTAAAATGGTTCAGAAAACATTTTACAATCTTAAGTCTCTAATGAACAAGTAAAATAAAAAATGTACACACCTCCTCAACAAGACCTGCAGCAATTGTATGCCCACTGTAGCGCACCATGAATCGGCCAAGTTCTTTAAAGTCTTTATAATGTTCAATGCATACAGGTCGCTCAAATTCCAGTTCAACAACTGCACTAGAGTAAGCTGGATGATTTTCTTAGCAATTTAGATACTTTGTTTCATTTGGGCATTCATCTTCAGTATGATTGGGTTCCTTTATACCACATTTTCTACATATTCTGTATCCTCTACAAATTTCCCTGTGGAGCCCAAATTTATGGCACTTAAAGCATCTCAGAGGGGTTGGTATGTAATGGTTGACTTTTTGGATTATGTGTCCAATTTTGATTTCTTTAGGAATTGTAGGAGTATTAAATGTTAGAATATATCCAATACACATCGCACAGACAAAAAGGTGTCCCAACATTGTGTTGTGGTCTGACTCAAAAAACTGTGTTCCTAATAGAGTTAACAGTCTCTTGGGAAGAGAACAGGGTAGGGGCGCACAAGCTAAAGAAAAATTGATACGAGTCATTGCGTTCTGCATGTGTGGACAATGGTTGGAGCTGTAACGTGATGCCTATTGAGGTTGGGTGTCGTGGGTTTCTGGGACATTCAGTTATTTCTTTCCTTTCAAAAATAGGCATCAGTGGCCGAGATTTAAAAAGTGCTTTGCACCGCATTCGAACAATGGTACAGAATGCGTCAAGTTGGATTTTGTTGACATCAAAACAACAAGTAAAAAAATTTGCGCAACATCACGATCTAATATGCGCAAGTGAGATATTTGTGTGGTCATCTATAACGTTTTTTTTTTCTTCCTTCATGAGCGCGTTAATAACAGCAAACACGTTCAGGAAATTTCATTGCTGATACAAACTGCAAAGAGGAATGATCATTTTATTTACTTCTTTATGAGAATATACAAGAGGACAATCAACAAGTTTATCTTCATACCCTGCCTGGTGGCAAATGCTGCTGGTGGCACTGGGGGTGGCGGTCCCGCCATAGGCACCGAAACCGTGACATCACCCCTGGTCGGCAGCTGATGAAGACAGGGTATTGCATGTGCTAACACATGTATGTTACAAAAAAAAAAAAAGTATTTGTGGGTATGAGTTGACCGTTCCTTTTTGTGTTGATCTGGACATGATTTATTACTCCTTGTTTTCTCAAACCAATTTTAATTTCTTTGGTTGTGGCCCAGGTTAGCTCATGACTTATGATACCTTTTGATGTGTTTAGTTTTCATGGGCAAAGACCTTACATTGGTAGGTGTAGAATTTTTTCATTACTAAGAGATTTTGAGCATCTCTGTAATTATCTACAACTAGAATATTTCCATTTTTTTTTACTGTTTTGGGGTTACTCTTTTGGGATAGACTTTTTTCAACTAGAAATGGAAATAGTTAACTGATCTTTTTCCCTTCTAAGGTTTCAACAACTATGAATCTTGGTAAGTTTTTTCTTTCTATATATTCAGAAGAATTGTTTTTCTCTGATTTGGATTCCCACTCATTGTCTGAGTTAGAGACATCAGAAATATCGGAGTGCGTTCTTTTGGTTTTTCTATTGTTCTTTATCTGGTTTCTGGGTTTTTTATTGGGGTTTTCAGTTTCCATGTAAATATGTTTGATTTTTTCATCTTGCTCCTCACCATCCTCGGAGCCCAAATGTGGGAGATGTTGGGGAGGGAAATCAATTCGCCCTTTCATTTCAAGGATACAAAAAAGTATACTCAATTAGTTGAGTTTCCACTGTCATTTTCTGATTCTTCCTTCAGCTTTGTCTTCCCAGTTTTATAGAAACATTGGGTAAGGAACAGTCATGTGGTTTCATCTCAATAATTGATTGAACCTTGGCACCACCTTCTAACACTTACTTTGTTTGCCTGTGTTTGTGGTAAGAGTAAAAAAGATGTTATAGTATCTTTGGGTCTTATTCTTGTATGTTGTGGTCGAAATTTGCAAGTATAAGTGTTAGGGCTTGACATGACTAGTCAATTGATCGGCTCAAGCCTCTCCGACCGCCCGTCTAGCCCAGGTAAGGGTCAAAGTGGTGTGTTGCAGGACCACAACCTCTTTACGCCCAGGTCATGGTCTGCTCAACCACCAAGATCCCATCCTCAGGCATCAAGGGTCGCCACATTGAGGGACTTTTACTCTCTGCAGAGGTACAGTCAGTGTTTCTGAAGCTCCGCTGATAGGGCAATTTTTAGTTATAATCTGATTGACTCTTGCCACTGCCTTCTAGTACAAATTTGATTAAATTTGGTTGGTGTAAGTATGATTTTTTTTTTGTAGGTTGTGAAGTTATTGTGCTTTTGGTAGGTGGAATGGTACAAGGGCTTGACATGACTAGCTGATTAATCAGATTGGGCCTCTCTCACTGTCAATCTAGCCCAAGTAAGGGCCAAATAGTGTGTTGGAATTCAGAAGTATTCTACATAATGCCTGAAATACTCAACTTCCAGGATCCTGTTCTCAGGCATCACAAGTCGCCACCCATGGCAAATAGGTAGCCTTGTTGGTCTTACCCCTCTGCAGAGTTGCAGTCATCATTTTTGAGCGCTATACTTAAAATCTTTACTTGGTAACAATAAATGATATTTCTACAATCTTACATGAATGCAGAATGCACTTTGCAGCATACTGATGGTGAGTAAAACAAGAACTCATGAATGATCTACTGCTCTGAACACCTAGCAATAAAGCAAGACAGGTTGGTCATCAAGCAAGAACCCACATTGACCAGCTCAATTGAATAAAATAATTTTTTGGATATTCTTACCTCTGTCCTATTGTTGTTGCTATCTCATTTTATGGTAACATTAATTTTAGAGGTGGTGATTAATTTTATGTCAAGGTTGGACAAGTTTTGATGATGGCTGTTAGGAAGTTGTTAGGTCGGATTATGTATCTAATTTTGTTATGGTTGTTGGGATTATTATGAAAATGTTTGTATTTTTCTTCTATGAATTTTGTAGGTTTCATGTTTGGCATTGTGCAGGAAATAATTTGGGTACTAGAAAAGCTTGAAGGTGTTTTTTATATATTTCTCTCCTTTGGGTATGAATTAGAGGCTACAGATTCTAAAGGGTTTAATTAAAAGCCTATGATTACTCTGGATTTTGTTTTATAGTTGTAGTGGGAGTAAAATTGTATGAGATCATCAATATTTATTGGTTTTCAATAGACCTTTACTTGTATATCCTTGAGTGTGTATATATTAGACATTTCTCTCAAACCTGAGTAATAACAACAGTAAACACACTGATAATAATAACATATCTTCTACAAAAACCAAATTCATAGCAATTATACACAGGATGAATCTTCACTCCAAAATATCATTGAAAATATGCAACTCCCGTTGACTTAAAAAAATAAATTAATCATTTAATATACTAAATTTAAAACGGCTAACCTCATCATCAAAATCAACAATTCACTTGTGAAATCCAAACTGCAACAAACCAACATTCTTTACAAATTCACATGTCCTTTGAAGAACTGTGTTCTTGTTCTTAATTTTGTAAATAATTATATCGGCCATACAACTATAAAACTGACTTAAAGACTTATGTTACAGTATTCTCAATGGAGCTCAATTCGATCTCATTTAAACCCTATCCAGAATATACTTGTTAACAATACAAATGTCATAGCATCATCCATATGCAAAAAAAGACTAAAAATAATGGAACCCTTGTTATATATATATATATATATACTATAGTCATCCGCAGACAAATCTGTTTTGCTGTATCACAGCTCATCAGTACGGTTAGACTCTGATCACTTCCTAACCCAGGATTGAAACCCGACCGAATTGGCATCAGTCGGCGATTCTACCTCTGGGCCACGAGCGTCCAGTAGAAGAAGGCAGACTTTTTAGCACGTATATCATTATACACGCCCAATGGTGTTATATATATATATATATATATATATATATATATATGCATGCATGTCTTTTATAGAGATTTACTGACCTTTAACCATGGCTCGTTCACCAGTTGGCATGAGCATCACCGAGTCTCCATTCTGTATTGCTCCAGCACAGATCTTACCAGACACACAGAAACCACTACCCAACCCTTTGAAAATGTCAGAAATACACATTCGGAATGGAGAATCAACGGGACGGTCAAGACTACGGAACTTATCTGAAATAAGAACAAAAACTAATTACATAAAAAACTGGAAGAAAAATTAACAGAATTTAATAACCATCAGATTGGAGGCATTTTTTATTCTTTCTGTTGTCATGCAGAATTTTCTTTACTGAATAATATCAATCAGCCAAGATTCTTATAACACATCACTCAATAAATCTCAGGCCTAACTAATGAAATAACAACTTTTAGGCCAAATTCAACTTTATTCATCAACATATTCTCCTTCTAGGGTGATACAATGATTCCAATGTTTCTCTAACAATTCAATGCTTTATTTGTATAATGATTTATCTTTGGCTTTAAAATATGCCTCAGTTTCCAATATCACGTCTTCATTGGAGCCCAATCTCTTTCCCTGGAGCATTCTTTTGAGGTCTGCAAACAGCTAGTAGTCACTGGGGGTCAGATCTGGAGAATAGAGTGGATGCGGAAGCAATTCGAAGTGCAATTCCCGTAGTTTTGCATTGTTGCGATCGACTTGTGACATGGTGCGTTGTCTTGGTGAAAGATCACTTTTTCTTCTTCATTTGTGGCTGTTTTTTGGTGATTTCTTCCTTCAAATGCACCAAAAATGCTATTTAATATTCACTATTGATTGTTCTTCCTAATCAAAAAACAAAAAACCTTGTTCATCCCAAAATATGGAGGTCAAAACCTTGCCTACTGATGTTTGCGTCTTTGGTCGCTTTGGGCGGCTTTCACCTGTTGCTATCCACTCAGCGGACTGCTGATTTGACTTCGGAGTGAAGTGGTGGATCCATGTTTCATCCATTGTCAAATATTTATGCAAAAACTCCTTGTTGCATTGAATCAGTTGCAAACAATGCTCTGGACTATTGATGCATTTTTGTTTTTGATTGACTGTGAGTAAATGCAGTACCCACTTTGAACACAGCTTTCTCATTGACAAATGTTCAGTAAGATAGTGAATATACTGCCTTAGCATCATTTGTGTCTTTACAACCACATTTAAAGTTAGCATACCACTTCTTAACCATTGTTTCTGACAGACCAGAGTTTGAATAACATTTACCAGGCCATTGCTTTGCGTGAACAGTATTTTTTCCCCATCAGAAAGCAATGCTTTATCAACACACTGTTTTGAAAATTTGCAACAGTAGGTTCACTTAAATAACTGTAATTTGTAAACTAATAATCTGATTGGGCTCAAATTTTTTCACATGCCATTTAAAAGTTCATAAAAATCATATGGATTTTTTATTAGTGGCATCATCTATATGTCAGGCCCAGAACTTATTGAATGATGCGTTATATATGTGACATAATATCTGTGAAATATCTTGTCAGCCATTTCCAAGGTAATCATTGCTTTCACTGTCTTTACCATCAAGATGTAGGAAATAACAAAATTTGATATTTGTCTACAAGAGATATAGTCTGTCATAAACATGTTCTGTACAAAATGTTGCACTTACCAATCTGTTCCACCAAGCAGTTGCCTTTATACCATTTAGCTAATTCAGGTTGGGAAACTGATTTTGTCAAATTTTCACCATCAAGTCCACTGCAGGGCACAAAATGAACATCACCTTCACGGTAGCCAGCCTGTTTCAAAAATGTTCCTAGTTTTTTCACAATTTCATCATACCTATCTTGGCTCCAGTCAACAGTGTCCATTTTATTGACAGCTACAATTAACTGAGACACACCTATAAGAAGGAAAAAAAAATTATGGGCATTTGCAAAATGTATACATAGGAATTTTTTTTTAAAAAAGTACATTTATAATTGAGTGGGCATTGGAAAAAATTTTTCAAGAAGTCAGAAAAAAATGAAAATTATTTAAAGAGTAAAAATGTGGTGGATTTATGTTATAATCAATAAATAAGAAAAGAATAAATGAATAAAATTATCAGCAGATGTTAAAAACACAAAGACAAATTTTCAAATTTATAAGAAAAGCATTTTGAGTCATAATGTTATCTTGTTTACTACTTTTATTATTACTTCAGAATAGTTTATTTCTTCTATTATTTATCTTTCAAATATTTAAAAAAATACTCTCATATATTTGATAATTTTTTATACTTTTATTTATTAATGGACTTTTATTATCATTTAAAGTAATAATATTAATTCTTAAAGTGGCACATACTCCAACATCCAGTGTGTGTGTGTATATCTATATATATATATTATAAATTATATTTTAGAACACATACAGAATTTTTTTTATATATCCACTACAAATTGTACATTTGTTTCGACATTGAAAGTATAATGTCTCATCAGGCGGTGTGGACAGGAATGGAAAGCCTCTTTTCTTATATTTGGTCAGTCGTGTGTGGGATGTTGGTGGGGGTTAGTGATAAGGGAATAAGTCTTGTGGATTGACCGTTAGAATTTTGAAGAAAGTGGTGTGGGTAGTGGATATGGTTGATTAATGAACGTGAGTTTTGTAGACAGATTTAACATTAGCAGTTAGAATGTAAGTTTTTATTATCTTGCGACTAGACTATATCCTTTGGATTTCTTAGAGGAGCGGTAAGGGGTGGGATGCTTATTTTGTACAGAATATTTTTGTATTTAAGCAGAGTTTTTTTTTAATTTATCTAATTTTGTATATTTAACCTTAATTTTGGATTTAGGAAATAGATTTTTTCTATTAAATTTTAAATTTTAATTAGATCACCGTTTGTGGTAAGATTTAATGTAAGAGGTAAAATTTAATGTTAAAAATTTAAGGTAATAGGTAAGTAGGTAATAGGTGCGTAATAAGTCAAATTTTATGTAGGAGGAAAGATTAAATGTTTGTATTTAAGGTAATAGGTGAATAGGTAATAGGTGTGTTTGTATTTAAGGTAATAGGTGAAGTTTAATGTGTGTATTAAGGACAGTTTTTACAATTAATCTAATTATGTATATTAAACCTTACTTTAGAATTTAGTAAATCGATTATTTTTTTATAGAATTTTTAATTTTTTAAAAATTTTTAAAAAAATTAGATCACAGTTTGTGGTGTATGTAGGAGTGTTGTTAGTACAGTGAAGGTGTATCATTTCTAGGGGGTCCTAGTTCTGGCTTTTGTAGTATTTTTTAGCATGATTGTAAGGTTAGTTCTTTAATGTGTTTGCAGTTTACTGTGGTTTCATGCCTCTGGTTTAAAAGCTTGTTGTTATATATATATATGCAACTGATCACAATAGGCACCTATCCGCTTCTGCTCGCAGTGAGTGTAAGATGATCCTGAATAATGCCAAGCTGTTGTTTACTGAGAGAATGAGGCAGCGCATAGCTGACTGCAAGTTCGGCTCCAACGACTATTGGCAACTGTGCAAACGTGTACTGAACAACAGCAAATCCTCCATCCCCTCCTTAATCAATAAATTTGAGGTTCTCATGACAACTGTGGACTAGGCCAAGTGCTTTGCTTGCAGATTCTCATCATTTGACTTGTCAGGAGTACCCGCACCTGACTTCCCTCTTAGAACTGATGCTCAACTGAAAGATGTTTACATAACTCCATCTCTGGTATCTAAAATAATATCAAAGCTTGACCCCATAAGGCAACCAGAGGTTATGGAATTCTGGTAATTGTCCTGAAGAATTGTGCCCCTGAACTCTCCTCTATCCTCTCTAAATTCTATAATTACTGCCTTTTTGCTTCCTCTTTTCCTGCCTGCTGGAAGTCCTCTTCTGTTGTTCCTGTGTTTAAGAACTCAGGGGAACTTTCAAACTCCTCTAATTATCATTCTAACCGCCTCCTACCAATTTTTTGGAAAATGTTTGAGGCTATTATCAATGCTGAGATAGTTCAACATCTTACTGCCCATAAACTGTTCTCAGACAGACAGTATGGATTCCGCTTTACCAGGTCTATTGCCAATATACTAACGACCATCATGGAGCACATATACCAGGCCCTCAATAAGTCCTGTGAGGCTCGTGTTGTTGCCTTGTATATCTCCAAGGCTTTTGATAGGGTTTGGCACAGTGGCCTTCTGGCTATGGTATCACTGGATGCTTGCTTGATCTGATCCAATCTTTCTTATATAACAGCATAATGAATATCGTCTTGAATGAGCATGCCTCCACATCCTACCGCACGAACGCTGGTGTCCCTCAGGGCTCTATCCTAAGCTCAACACTCTTTCTAATCTTCATAAGTGATCTCCCAGACGTGATCAAATCCCAAGTAGGCATTTTTGCAGATGACACCACCATTTATTCCTGTATCAGTAAGAAATCTAACAAGGTAGATAATCATAACCTCGCTGCTGATCTTGAGAAGGACCTCCACTCAGTGGTGGACTGGGGTAAGAAGTGGCTTGTAAATTTCAACACTTCTAAAAGGAAACTCCTATCTGCCAACCATCACAGGCAATGACTCCTGTCACCCATAAGCATGGGCCAAGCAAGCATGGGCACATGACCAATTTAATAAACATCCAACCTTCTTCCTACTTCAAGGACACTCCAATGTCACTGCACCACAATAGCATATGGGAAGAAACAGTCTACTGATGGTATGATCTGTACAGGGAACTATCTACTGGCATGAGGGAGATCTCACCTTTGCTTCAAGGATGTCTACAAGAAGGATATGAGGGAATGGATATCAAGAGGAGGGAAGACATAGCTAATCGCTCATGCTGGAAGATGCAATTTACACTGAGGGCTGAAGTAAAGAGAGAGGAAAAGAGGTTTGTCACCAGGGAGAAGCATGCTCAAAGAAAAGAAAGCAACATGGAGAGCATCTTCACATGCATTCATTGCAATCAAGACTGTCACTTCTGTATTGGCCAGTACAGACATAACAGATACTATGCTGCTATCAGCATTTATTATAAACAAAGTTATTTTATACCTTTGGGAAGAAATACAACAATGTTACAATTTTTCTTATCAGATATAACAGTCTAGTTTCACTGAGCCATCAACTGCTGTTCTTGGACTCAAATGTGAATGTCCAATTTCTGCTGCAGTTAATGTAGTGAACTTCAAAAACTTATCAATATATAGTAACTGCTCACTTCTATTTTAGTTCCTTTATTGAGAAATATAGTTTTCATGTGATAAACCAGTGAGAAAATTTAAAGCATAAAATGCTTTGTATTTTTATATAATGTGATTATCAAATTATTACATTAGCATTAAATTAGCACTAAATCAAAAAATGTTTTTAGATTTTACCTAAAGATCTGGCGAGGAGGGCATGTTCACGTGTTTGACCTCCCGATAAAAATCCAGTTTCAAATTCACCTCGTGTTGCATTGACAACCAAAATAGCCACATCTGCTTGTGCGGTACCTGCATAGAAGAAATTAATTTCTAAAATTATGATAAATAAAATGAAAACAATCTTAAATCTACATATTTCTTTTTATACTTCAACTTGTTAAACTGCATGTAAGCATTTATTCATAAACATGCATTTTATGTATCTACGAACATAAGTAGTCTTCCAATTCTTTTTTTTTATAGGTTTTATTTGATATACGCACAAGACATGGAACTGTTAATTTTAATTGAAACTGAAAACAATCATCTTATTGTGATGCTTATCGATGTAATAATAATCAAACAAATCCATTATATTTCAAGTCACAGAAATTACACAAGGCTTATTAAATCATAGATGCAATTGAATATTTCATATACATAAATGTATATTCTTTGCAAATAAATTTTTCTACTTACATTTTTTAAAGTAAACATAATAGACAAAATTAGAAGACATTTTCTTGAAATCTATACAACATATTTGATTTGCTTAGTTACCAACAATTCAGATAATTGTAAAATCTCAAAGAATTAGTCAGCAGAATCAACTTTCAATATTCAGCATTATAAACATTATTATCTTTTGACTAACAGAGAAGAGTAAATATGCAAAAAAATATAAAAAGCTTATCAACTGTATTATACCAAACATAATTTAGAGTGCCTCCTGTAGAGTAATGGTTAGTAAATCATTTTGCTAGTGTAGAGGATTCAAACCTTACTGGGTGTAGTACAATCAGACGAATTTAAGCTTAGTCATTATCTTAAATATAATCATGTGATTTCAAACATTTGGTATTTATGCTTTTAATATCATTTGTTTTAACTTTCAAAATAGTAAAGTTTATATTTCTGTAAACAATGGTTACTTTTAAGACTAGGTTTCAAATCACTAAGGCAACCCAAATAAGATACAAATCAAAGATAATTTGTTGTTTTTGAATTTTTTACTATAGTGGATTTTTTTCACTTATGAAAGCTCTTTATTAATAACTGGTGTTGCCAGATATTGTGTTTGGCATTTCATTACTGTTAGAAAAATGTTATCATGAGCTTTGTTAAAAATAGTTTAGTAAAATGCTATTGAATGAAGATGGTTTTTGTAACAATATAACTGCTGTTTTATACAAGCAGTGGATCTAGACAAAATGCTTACTTTCTTTGAAGCCTTTTTACCCACTCCTCCACCATGATAGTGTTTCTCTTTTTGTTTTGTCTAAGGGCTATGAGGGAAGATGCAGCATAAGGAGTTGGTCTCTTGGCACTGAACTTTAATTACTTTCCACCTTAGAGCCAAAATATCCCTTTTTCCCCCTTAGAAATTCAACATTCAAACTATTTTTGCTACTGCTGCAACAATCAGCAAATGCTATCGAATGTTACTTGTCTGGTTACCTCACTATGGAACAATAGCCTATAAAGTAATTTTCAAGCCAATGATAGGGAGTTCAACAAAATGTACATTTCAAATAGCAGCTATTAGAATAGTTTGAATGTTCAACAGAAATTAAACTGATATAAAGTTTAACTATTTAGAGAACAACAATCAACTCAAGTGGGTTACAACAGCCATTATTTACTGCTCTAATCATGGCTTATTCCTTACATACAGATCATAATTTAGGGAATACAAAAATATTTTCCAAACTGATTTGGTTAAGCCATATGGTTAACTGGAGGTGAAATAAAGTATGGAAGATTCATAAATTGTATCCTCCTAAATCATTCTCAGACATTAATTTTAAAGAAAAGATTTTGAACTATCACTAGAGAAAAATCTAATCTGTTTGGTAACATCAGTTTTTAAAATTTGTCAAAAACAGTTTAAAATCTCACAGTATAATGTAAATTGGGCATGTTTGCTGTAATTTTGAGTTGAATCCCTAGGCCAGCCAGTGTGTACTTTGGCTCAGTAGAAATGGGGTGAGCAATAACTGAGCAGTACTAAAATAAGAATTAGACAAGATATCCCTAGGCTTGAGTAATGGAACAAGAACAATATATGTTGAATAAAGGATTCAGTTTGAATCCTGTAAGTTAACCAAATTGACATACACCTGATAAAGGCATGATGGCTGAAATGAAACATTGTGATAGCAACAACTAAAATGAAGACAATAGTTGCAAAACAGTACATATTATATGTAGTCTCCCTCCTATGTTCAGCTAGAGCACAAATATACCAACATAGTTTTGTATGCTTTCTGTTTTCTGCATAAAGAAAAAAAATCTTGTTTCTGTTAAATAACATCAAACCTTTTAGAAGAATTGATATTCCAACACATTGGTGATATAAAAGAGTGATTTTATATTTTCACTTTGTTGGCTGAAAAATATGGAAAGTATTAAATTATGGAGAAAAATAAGTAAAAGAATACCTTTAATTAGAAAAAAAAAACAAAACAATTTTATCTTGTTAAAAAATATTCCTGAAAATTTACCTGTAATCATATTTGGTATGAAATCTTTATGGCCAGGAGCATCAAGCAAGGTCACAGATTTGTGAGTAGTTTCAAACTTGGTTTGTGCAACATCCATCGTAACTCCTCGGCTCCTAAAATGGAGGATACAATAAAAATATTTATATTTATGTCAGAGCATATTTATAATAACAGTTGCAAAGCTTAATTCTCGTTCAAAATAATGTAGCAAACTTTTTTTTTCATTAATCATAAAATGTTAAGTTGGCTCTTTAAAATAAATCCTCATAAAAGAAAATATTTCAATACAACAGATTATTTTTAAGACCTTTCATGTTTATACCTATTTTTTTATCATATTGATTTTTATAACGAAAAGAAAATAGTAATAATTTTTGTTTTTCATTGAGTAATGCTAAATGGAAAGTGTGTGTGTGTGTGTGTGTGTGTGTGTGTACGTATGTTGTATATAGAAAAAATTAACTGAATAAATAAGTTATTTGGATTGTGGTTAACCACTACTGTATTTAAGTGTAGAAATAAAAATACCATTAAACTAATATCCTTTTTGATTTCTGATACAGTCAAATCAAAATGTCAATTTCATTGTTTTAAAATAAAAGCTTTGTGAATAAACAGTTTATAGTCTCAGAAGAATTCAGTTTAGCTATCCAAACAACAAAAATAGATACAAACAAATCTAATTTCATCTTTAAAAGAAATAACTTTTGAATAAAAGGCATGAAATTTGCTACATTAATTGCTTCTTTAAGGAAGATGTCATATGTAAACATGTTTATATAAATTTTTCCTTGGTGCATTTTCTTAACTAAAAATGAAAGAAAACCTTATGGCACCATTTATTATACATGTCAACATTCGAAGTAGTCTCATTAGCTGCAGTATGAGTGACTAACTATATATCGTAAAATAAATCTCCTTAATGAATACAGAATTAGTAATGATGTAATAAACTGATAGCAATAACAGTAATTTTAATAAAAAATATTTATTCCTTACTCAGTATATTAGTCAGTGTTCTTTGAAACAATAGAAATTTGAATATTTTGTATATGAAGTGGTTATATACAACCAACACATGGATGCATGTTGATGTAAATAAAGATCAATTATATCCAATGCAAATCCTACCAAAAATGATGATCTCACCTTTCTTCTTCAGTTTCATCAAGCACCCAAGCATAAGCAAAAGATCCTTTGCCAACTTTTTTTGATTCCTGTTCATATTTATGCATAGATCGTTTATTAACACTACCCAACTGGTAGAGAAGGTGACCCATAAGAGTACTTTTGCCAGCATCCACATGACCTAACAGAAAAAAAATAAAGATTTACAACAGACAAATTTTAAAATATAAAATGTAGGTTTTAAATAAAAGTTAAACTTTCATAAAATGATATGTCACACATGACATTCCTCAAATAGCTTGCCACAAGTCTGTATTTGCAGACAATACTGACATCTTCTTTGTGCACAAGAACTCGAAGACAGTTGAGAATGTTCTGTCTACTAATTTGCACATATTTCCATCAGTTGAAGTTAACAAGATGAAAACTGCTGGGAGATTCTTCCACCTTGCTAAAAAGTTTGCCAATCAAGAAGTATGTGCCTTCATTGGCAATATACAAATTCCTTAGAAAACATCACAAAGTACCTTTGACTGCAACCTCTTCTTCAAGCAATATATCAAAGCAGCTGCTACGAAAGTGAGCACATGCTACCTCTTCAGATTGCCTTGCAGTTAAGTTAAGCATTGAGGATAAAACTTTTACATCCTACACAGCCCTTCTCTAACTTTGTGCTTCTCAACTGCAAAGTACTGTACTCCATATAGTCCCATAGCTTACACATAAGAAAAGTAGATTCCAGCCTGAATAACTGTGATTGATTAGCAATGTGATCATGTCTACCCCAACAACTCTTTCCTATGATGTGAGACAAGCCATTGTTCAATAGAGCCCATAAAAACACACCCCACAGGCAAAAAGGAATTCCACCCGAGAGAGGCTGAAGTCATATAACCCACTATCACATTGCTGGTGGCCTTTTGTTGAACAAGACACTTCTGAAAAACAAGCAAACATGTTCATCACAATTAATGAACAATGATAGTCAACTAAATTTATTCATCTCTGATATAATCTCCCTCATTCACAAGGCCATGATCTACAGTGAGGCCATTGAATCAAAATGAATCACCTCCATTTGGGATATGAAAGAAGCAAGGTTCTAATGCACATGAGCAGTCTTGCATATGAACCAAGCAGTATTTACAAGAAACTACAAATTGTACAACATGCCTCAATGTGCACAGATATAAACATTCAAGGCAGCATGAATAAAGTTGATGACATTTTTTATACGGTTTACAAACTTGTAACATTAATATATGATTGTCTGAATTATATACGTGTGTGTGTGTTTTTATTTAAAATTAATTTACATTGCGACACACAAATTTGTATGTTTCAAAATTTAAAGTTTTTATTTCATCATCAGGCAATGTTAGGTAACTTTGGTGAAAATGATTTACATTTGGAAATAGAAAACAATACATTTGCTTATTAAAGAGTTAATATGGAGATGGGAAACAGAAAACTTAGATCTTATGGGTGTGTTTAATTTAACTAATCAGAATGAAGGTCGGCCTTGAAAATTTAAAATAAAGGTTAGATGTTAGGAGATGTAGGGTATTCATACATGTATCATATTTATGGCTAGACTGCTTACTGCTGGTAAACAGTTATATATATCTCTGTTCTTTGTTTCCTTAAAAAAACAAAAAACCTTTATTTTAAATCTGTCTTAAAGGGACTTTTGGTATGATTAAAATATTTTTATATTTTTGGGGGTTCAGAGTACATTTCTTTATCAATTCATCATGTATTCTTAACACATAGCAACCCTAAAATTTATTAAATTAATATTATCTATATCATACTACCAAACAAAGTAAAGGATATATAATCAATAGTTAATCAATAGGTTTATAAGAATTATATGAGAATTAGGGAGAACATTTTGCAATGTCTACATATGACAGTAATTTCATTACATTTATTTAATAGATCCTTATTTTTAAGAACCTTAATAATTGTATAGTTTTTCAAAGAGCATGGGTCATTTAAAGACTTACATATTCTTGTTTTTCTTCCAAATTTCCATCTTATTGTGGGGTTTTTATTAGTTTCCTTTAAGTACTAAAAGTATTTGAAAAGGCATGTTTGATTATAGTATTCATTGTTATTAACGGAAGAAATATGCTGGTAAAATCCTTAATTTAGATGAGTTTTTAGTGCTACCAATATAATGTTTTTTTTATTACCAGCATTTTCAGTAGAAGAAATAGTACATTGATAAACAACAGATTCTGTAAGGCATTTATTTTTCTATCAGCATTCTATAGAGTCTCTACAATTACATATTTCAGTTTTGGAATTATTCTTATTTTCATTTAGGTTAAGATTTTTATTTAAAATTTATCATTATGTTTTTTTTATATTTTTTTCTAAATTATCAGTAACTTAATTTTAGTGTATTTTTATTGAAAATCTTGCTTAATGGATTATTGTTTGGAAAATGTTTCTCCATCAAAGCAAGAAATTTTTGGCCTAATTTACAGTTAACCATTTGGTTGAAAGGGGATGTGTACAAAAATTTTCTATTTCTATTTTTTTCTTTGGGTATAGATATTCTCTTTTACATATTTAATATTAGAACATTTATATCCACTATTTTTTAAAGTATTATTATAAAAATTATTGTGTTTATTAAATACATCTTGATTTGTCAAATTTCTACTAATTCTATATTCTATGGATGAGAATACATGTTTTATAATGGAAGGAGGATGGTTAGATTTTGAGCAGATATATAAAAGATGTGTATTTGTATTTGTTTTATATGGTTGGTATATATTATTTACTACGTCTAATGTCACATCAAGGAAATTTACTTTTTTTAGGTTTGTATTAATAGTAACTCTTAAATTTAGGTTTTTAAGCTCTATATATATATTAACTTTTTATTTTTATCAGTCTTAAAATCTGTGGAATTCCTCATAACCATAAGGCTATCATCCCTGTATAATCGAATATCTTCTGTATTTATATCATTATAGACCATCAGATTATATAGAATAAACAATCCAAAAGAATTGGAAGACCTGGCAGAGTCTAGTGATCCCATTGTAATATCAAAATTTTTCCTTGAGTTATATTTTTATCCACTTTTCTTTATTATGAATGAGAACTGATTCTTTTGCATTCATAATGTTACATTCTTTCTCCGATATATCCAAGTAAACAGTGGCAAATTCCAATATAGCCATAAATAGTACCCTTGATATTGATGGATGGATGGATATATATATATATATATATTCAGACATCAGGGCTGAGTTTCTTGCTGTTGATTCCCATTATTTTCTCATTTATCTGGAGCTCAGTGTGATTTGGTATTTTATATGATCGATCATTTTTGTGATTTGTTGGGTTTTTTCTTCATTTTTATCGTGCAGGTGTTTGATTTTATTTATTGCTTTTTTAATATACATGTGAATGGATATTCACTTAATTGTTTTATATTGATATATTGAATAGGTGACTGTTAAATTGCCTTTTATTTGCTAGTTGGTTTGTCATTTAGATTGATTTCTTTTTTTATAATGACCTTTTTTTACTGACTTGACATTTTTTCTTTCCGTGTTGGTGTGTTTGACTGCTTAATGGTTTTATTTTTTAGGTCATGGTTGTGTTGATTTTCTAAGTGTCACAAGGCCAAAAGTATGGGGTACCCAGTGAGGATCAAACTTACTACTTAGAGTTGTAATAGGTTCCAGCGAGACAAGCTTGCTAACCATTACACCATGTCAAGATGCCCTTTAAGTCATAGTTATGTGTGACTTCTTGTGTATATTTGTGTTTGTGGGCTTTATGTATGGGTTATTTTTTTTTGTTTGGAGGTGGTTATATTATTTTCTGTATCTTGTCATGATTGAGTGTATATTTATATCTTTATTTGTATGTTTTGTTTTTGTTGCTATTTATGTAACAAAGTAGATATTTGTTCCTGTGTCTACATTTTCCTATTATCTCGTTTCTTTTATTTGATATTTTACTTTGGTTTTTAAAAGTTGATTATTGCTAATTTCTCTTTGAGGTATAATTTACAGTTTTTGCTATTGCTGCTGTGTAGTGGTGCTTTTTTTTACTATTTCCCATTTAATTTTCGTGATAATATCATGTGTGCATATATATATATATATATATATATATATATATATATATATGCATCGCTCATTCAGCAATGAATTAGAGCACTCTGGCTATTGGCAGTGTATAATGATAATATACACGCTAAAAAGTTTGCCTTCTTCTACCGAACACCCATAGCCCAGAGGTAAAATCGCAGACGGACGCCAATTTGGTCGGGTTTCAATCCTGGGTTAAAAGCAATCGGAGTCTAACCATACTGATGAGCTTTGATACTACGAAACAGATCTGTCTGCGGATGACTATTTACGCTCTCACACCCTGATTGAGCACTCTGGAAGAATGGTAGACTTTGAAAAACAGTAGCTACTCTGGCATGTACGCATCGCTCATTCAGTAATGAATTAGAGCACTCTGGCTATTGGCCATGTATAATGATAATATACACGCTAAAAAGTCTGTAGCCCAGAGGTAGAATCGCTGACTGACGCCAATTCGGTCGAGTTTCAATCCTGGGTTAAAAGCAATCGGAGTCTAACCGTACTGATGAGCTGTGATACAATGAAACAGATCTGTCTGCGGATGACTATATATATAGTATGTGTGTGAGATAGCCAATGTACAAAAAAGTTCATAAAATGATAAATACTTACCAATCACAACTAAATTAATCAACTCTTTACACCCTACTTGTCTCTTCTCATATTCCTTTTTCAAATCAAGCTTTTCATATTTGGATCTGCATTAAGATAAATATTTGAATATCAATAACAATTAAATGCAAAATATTTATATTTCCCACAAATTAATAAACTTTATTGAAATCCTATCATTACTGCTCTATCTTGTCAATTAAATTGAATTCTTGAAAGAAACAGATACTATAATCAAGACTTATTAAAAATTGATTTGTTGTTTATTTAGCTATTGGTTTAAAGCCTGCTTCATAAGCGTATGAGTTATCTCCCTTTTAACAAAAAGCATTTATTTGTAGCTGTTCATCCCACTATAAAATACTGAAATTTAATTAAGGCAATATCAATCAAGTTTATAGAAGCATTTTGACAATAAAGTATTATATATTACTGACCATTTAAATCCTTCACAAAAGAAAATGTACAAAAAAAAAAAGAAAAAAGAAAAAAGAATGCTATTTATTTCGTTTACCACCAACTCACTTCTGTTTAACAAGAGAGGAAACATTGTTTAGCAAAAATACAAGAAAAAGTAGCAATGAAATTGTTTCACAACGATAAAAGGAATGATTTTGGTATAATTTAGAAAACAAAATCCGATATTCTTACCGAGAGGAACTTTTTGGTATTCCAATAGGACGTTCTCCTACATCCCTGCGTGGAGTTCGCGGTGTCAATGACCCTTCTTTGTTGGGTGTAGTAGATCCTTCCTTGTTAGGAGTTGAGGAACCATCTTTTTTAGAGATACCATTTAACTGTGGTGTGACTCCACAAAGTTCAGCTGCCAATGTTGCATCCGTGTTGTTGGGACTGAGAGAAGCCTTTTTGGCAGGGAGTTTTTTGTCATTGGAAGGTGAAGTGGATTTAGAATCAGTTTTGATTTTATTGCTCTGATTGCCTCCAGGGTTGGTATCAAGGCTTAGCACAACAGCAGGTTTCATTTCTGGAGATGAGGTATCTTTACTAGCAGGTATTACTTGTGGGGTTGGAATATCCTTTTTGGCAGCTGAAATAAAAATTAACTAGCAAAATTGACGATAACTTTAAAATTATTTACAACAAAAAGAGAAAGAGAGAAAGACCCCCCCCCCCAATAAATAAACTCACTTTTTACTTTGATAAATATATTTTGATTGTTATTGTATTGAATGAGAGAATGAAATTGTACAATTTTTTTAGTATTTGTACCAGGCCTGAATGGAGCAACAGATCATTAAGCAGGCGAAAGTGAGAAACTGTAACAAATTCTGAGGCTATAGTTCATATATATATATATATATATATATATATATATTAAATTATAATTATATATATATTATATAAAATATTACTCTGCTAAATTAAATAAATGAATTTAACATTGAGTTCTCGAGTTCGTCTCTTTTGGGGTTTATTCGGATTACATATCAAGTGTACTATGTTACACACACACACACACAAATGAAAGCAATGTAAAAGAGTGCTTTTTATATATGTGATCCTATCTCATGGATTAGATTAGTTGCATATTTCCCATGAGTGCTTGGGTCTGTGTTAAAGTCCAGTTAAAAACCAAGATTTTTGAATGCTGATTTTCAAAGCAAGCAGGTTAATTTAAAAACTGACATACCAGAATCTTTTTACACTATTTTCCAACATGTGACCTTGTGCCAGACTATACAAAGCTTATTTTGAGGATACACATACATACTTTTTCTTTAAGGAACTAGCAAAGTATGCTTTAAAAATGATGGGATTATTTATGTATTGATTAGCACTTTTGCTTTCAATGGATTGGTATAGTATCTGTGCCTGGGTTAATTTAGTTAACTCTTAAATGAAAGAGTCTATGCCCAGGATGATAAAATACTGCACAATCATGGCCTTCTACAGCATATCAGTTAATTTTATCATGTAGAAGAATGCTGGTTTCATGGATATGTTGTTTGTAGGTCAGACATTCAAATCAGATTAAGAACTAGTTGTTATCTGTTGGCTTTAGCATAACAGAAGTTATCAACAGAGAAACATACAATTAGAAAAAGAGGGAAAACTACACACACTATCCATTATTAAATATTATTTCAAAAGTTTCAAAATGAAGTTAAAATGGCCATTTAGTTGTGACAATGTTTTATATAATTGGTCATGTCTGATTTTCTTAATTTAGTCACATTAACGATGGTTACATACTTTCCCCAAAAGGAAATTAGTTTGTTCTTTTTTACAACTTCTACTTTTAGTGGGTCATTTAAAGCTGAAACATATTTTGGATTGGAAGAATAGTTCTTTTTGTGCAAGTGAATATTGCATTAACAATTTTTTGAGAATAACAATGATTTCTCTAAGTAAAAGTCGTACTATTTAACACATAACTGGGGGAGAAGGTGGATTCATAACTTTTATGATAGTATTTGTGCATAAATAAATGTAACAAACCCAAATGGAATTTGTACTCCGATTTCTCATTTCAAGGTGCTATCCTACTAAAACAAAATTGAGTTTTCCAGTCTTTAAATGGGTATAACATTCAAATATATAATTTTCACTTTTCTTATTTTATAACTAACAAGGGATGGGGGGAACCAGAGTGGAAAGAATATATTTCTGCAGTTAATAAACTGAAACAATAATGAATTGGAATTATGATTAAAAATTCATAATTTTCTCTGATAGTATTTAAATATATAAATATTATTTTAACTACTTTCATTTTTGCATCATTTTATTTTCTAATGCATCAAGAAAAAATAAGTGAAGATGAAGAGGAAAGTTTTTAAAAATGAACAAGAGTATACTAAAAAAATTCAGATAAAATTTCTTTTATGATAAAGATTTTAGAACAGTTATTTAGCTGTAAAAAATTAATAATGCCTTTAGGATATTGAAAAATATAAAAGCTTTGTAATTGCCCTGCAAGAGTTTATATATGTATCATGATTGATTTGATGATAGATTGAAAAAAGAAACATAAGTGATGATATTCCTGAACTAGATAATTGGAAAGATAGAAAACAAAAATTAAAATCTATAGTAGGGATGAGATCTAGAGGAAAAAAAAAATGTGTGAAATAGATTTCATTAGAAATGTAAACATTTCTAACTGTCCTACAAGGATTTTTCAAATTTAGCATTACAGCTTAATTAGAATTCTCAAATCCTCCTTATCCACTAATTGATGAGCTAAAGTTAAACTGGATAAAGTAAATTTGCAGAAATTATTCTCAGCAACTGAAATCAGTGTGCAAAATTACTGATGAAGCAATTTAGAGATCAAAATGTATTTACTGTTTTTTTTTTTTAAATAAATTGAATTAGAGTTAAGTTACTTTTAATATTAAGTATATATATATATGTTCAAAAATATATTTTATATATATATATATATATATATGTATGTATGTTCAAACAAATCATTATATATATATATATATTATATCCATTTATTTATCTGTAATTTCAGATCACATTTAGCGAGGATAGCTATTTCAACATGTCAGTTTAAGACATGCATTGTCAACCCCAGTCAACCAAAATTCTTCTTTGGGCTGTTTCTGAAGCACACATTCAGTACATCATATCAAGGGATTTACCTGTGTACAAGATCTGATGGCAGGCTTTTCAATATCACCCATTTAGATCCAGGACTGAAGTACGGAAAGTCCTTATCAGAGACATGTTGTTTGCTGATGATGCATTATTAGCACCCTACACCTAGCATGAATTTCAGGGTTACAAGTCAAAAGGTCCAAGGACAAAAAAAAAAAAATCTATAGGCTACTCAGTGTCACTAATGTCAAACTTAAGTTTATTTACAAAAAGCATTTTTTGAGAGGGGAGAAACAAATCTAAAAGATGTTTATGGCTCTAAATATTTATTTTCATTATTTTAACTGATCTATCTTATTGTGTTCACTTTTTTTACTTTCAACTTCTCTTTAGTAACTATAGTTCTAGTATTGCAACACATGCCTGATTAAGGTAAAATTATATTTGTATCATATGAACTTTTTAATATTTGTTCTAAACGTGTGAAATGTCCCACTGATCAGTAAGTGTTTTTTTTTCCCAAGATATCATCTAATAATATGTTCTCTAATGATTCTGAATTGAAAATCTAAAAATAAAGTGGTATGCATTCATTTGTTTTTGTTTTATTTATCCATTTGTTTTTTGCTTTATTTATATTAAATGTTTGTCTTGTCCCTTTTATTCAACTGTTGACTTAATTTGTAGATGCAAGAATTATCCTCCTTCGCCAATTGGTACTTTTATTGTTTGGTGGAGAATTTAAATCATTGATGAAACCTTGTTTTTTTTTAATTTAAAAAGTAATTTATCAATGTTATAAATTTATTTTTTTCAATACATGCACAGTGAAAATTCAAAATCATGAAAATGTACAAAAATGTGATAAAAATTTTTCTTCTGTATATTTTGGATAAAAAATAGCTCAAATTTGTGTTTTTAACATTTAAGGAATTTTCAATTACCTGAATGAGTCATATTTTCAAAGATAAAATTCAAAGGATGCTTGAAGAAAAATTTCTCACTTTGTTTTATAGCCCCACCACACCCACAGAATGGTTTCTATTAATAATAAAAAAATCAGTAGCTTTATTCCCCAACAATAAATGATTTGGGGCCATAAACATCTTAACATCCAATTAAATTTGTTTCTCCCCTCTCAAAAAATGCTTACTGTAAATAAACTTAAGTTTGACATATTAGTGACACCAAGTAGACTATAGATATTTTTTTGTCCTTGGACCTTTTTGATTTTGGACGTTTTCACTTAGCACCAACTTCAGCCACTGATGTATCATTTTTTTTTTTTAGGCCTACAGAGACTTTGGGCTGACTATTAGCCTGAAAAAGACAAATGTCCTGGGTCAAGGTACTGTACCACCACAGGTCATCATCAGTTGGGTGCGGTCCATCAGTTTACCTACCTTGGCTCCATCATCACTGACAACCTCTCCCTCAACATAGAACTCTATAACAGAATGGGGAAGGTAGCCACAGCCCTTGCATGACTCACAACTCATGTTTGTACCAACTCCAAGCTGACAGTGAAGACAAAGATGGCAGTGTACAATGCCTGTCATCAGCACACTGCTATACGGCAATGAGACATGGACCAGGCAAGATAGGTGTCTGAACACCTTCCACATGAGAATTATCTGCCGCATACTGGGAAAAACAGTGAGGTCTTGTCTTGCATGGGTCTGTTCACCATGTTTACACTCCTTGAACAACACAGACTCTGCTGGCTAGGCCATGTCCACTGCGTGCCAGATGGCAGTATCACAAAAGAACTCTTGTATGGAAAGCTGGCCTCTGGAAGAAGACCCACTGGTTAGCCACAGCTGTGGTATCATGTCATTGTTAAATGTGATATGAAGGCTGTGGCATCAACATGAAGGCTGTGGCATCAACATGAAGTCATGGGCAAGTATGGCAATCAACCAGTTCAAGTGGAGAAGAACCCTCGCCTAACAGATGAGAGGAGGAGCAGCTGACACAAGCCACCATGGAGAGGTAGGTTCACAGAAAGCAAAGTGACAGACCAGAAACAGAACATAAATGTAGCCTCTGCAACTGTTACTCCTGCATCAGCTTCTATAGTCACAGACATCGATGCTCTAGCCAAACAGACAACTAGACAACCCTGACCAACGGAAGCTTTAGTTACACACACACACACACACACACACAAGCATTTCAATTGTATTTATTCTTCTTAGGGTGGTTTTAATTCCAAGCCCTTTAAGTTTATCAATTAGAATAATCTGTAAAAACTGTTTAACTTGCAATTAAATCAGAAATGATTGCAGTCTAAATTGATCTGATCAACCTTTTTTCTTATGGAACAATAGAACAAAAATATATAATCATATTATAATGACTTAAAATCAGAGGTGCAAGTGAAAAAAATATCTACACTTACAGCATACCCTAGTTCAGCCTAAAAATATCTATAAATTTATTTTTAGTAAGTTGAATATATGTTTAAATTGCATAGAATTATTGATATTTCTTATTACTAGTTTGAAAGTTAAATTAGTAACACTACAAAGACAAACTGCCTGCTTTATGATTGAGGTAAAATGTATATCATAACTGATTGGTGTTCAATTTGAGAAAAAAATTGATATTTCAAATAATTTTATGGTAGGTAGACAGGCCTTCCTTGTTTGAAAATTTTATACTGCACACTTCCTACAACTATTTGTCTTTGTGTCGTACAAAGTTCAGGTTAATTAAACATTAATTCTGTACACTATTTTAATAAATGCACTTTGCTGAATTAGCAATATTTGAAATTTCATATGTAACTAAAACATTTTACTCAAATTGTTAGGTAAGCATATTAAATGTAATAACATAACTAGAATTGAAAACTATGCCAACACATGAGGCTTCACGAAGGAGGTCCTGTTACAGAAATTAGAATTTTACTAAGATACACCAAGGAAATGTAATAGTTTGCAATTGCTTTTAAGTACAATATACAATCACTATGAAATTTATAACAAAACTTTAAATAAATGAAACACACAACTAAAATATTAAAAATAACTTTCAATTTGTTTTTAAAAGCAAATTTATAGATCAATGGTACTAATGACAGTAACCTTAGCTAATTGTAAAATACTTGTAAAAGAGGCAGTCAAAGAGTAACAAACTATTTATTGTCACTTCACATAGAAGCTTTGAAAAATTCCTGCCCAATTCATGTAAATATTTTGATAAAATTTCAGTTCTTAAAAGATTAAATGGAAGTTCATAAGAATGTTTTTCATCATTTTATTACTAGAATATAGACAGTAAATAAACATTTACTAATCTTATTTTACTTGATTATAAATAAATTTAAGAATTTTAAATATTATATTAAAAATTCTAAGCCACTTCAGAATTTGACAGGACTTGCATAACTTTATAAATGTTAATAATTTTAGATTCACCTAACATGAAAAACAGATTTCTGTCAACTTTGAAAACATTGTAAAATTATTTCTGTACCCTCACACAATGAAATGACAGGTTTGAAATATACAAAGTATGTAAGATGGAATCTGGAAAAATCACTTGCAAAACAATATACTAAACCACTGTAAAATCAGCAGATAACAAAGAAAAATATAGATAAGAGTAACTGAAAGATCCAGGAAACAGAAACTATATATACAAAACATCTTTTACAAATAGTAAATGTGCAAATAGCACAAACCTTTCTAAACATGTATGGGAAATTAAAACCAATAATCAAAATACACTGAAAGCATAATGGAAATAAGGAAGAAAGCCTACAACAATAAAACCCCAAACTAAACTGTCTGGAAAAGAAAATAGCTATAATCACTTCCCCAGACCAACACAAATTACTAAATAACTGATCAGAAGTCATCTCAAAATGCAGAGATAAAAACAGTTTTTACTGTTATTTAAAAATTGAAAACTAAAAAAAAATACCTTGTAAAATATCAGCATGAAAAATGCGAATCTGTGTTGTATATATATATATATATATATATATACATACTAAATACAACATAGATAATGTAACATACTTTAAAATAAATAATATATACAACCCTGAAAAAAAAATTAAAAAATAAACAAATTAACTACATAAACACAAGTAAACAAAATGTTATAATAATAATGAGCAAAAAGTTAAACAGTATACAATAGCTACAAATAATCACCTTTATATCCACAATTATTTCTACTCAATAGCCTCTAGAATAAATTTGAAATATAATTATCTATCATTAGAATAATACAATAGACCTTGCTACCCATAATGCGCCATTGACCAGCTTATATAAATTGTCAAGTCAACATACATTGTGAGAAGATTGCGTTCAAGCATGAAACAGACTGCCATTGCTTGGTTTTGACCAGTGTTTGCTTTTATATTTACATATGCTCTATCCCAACACTGAGCAATTTACCCATAAATATATCATACCTTAAAACATGTGTTTGTTTAACACACACACAGAATCCATGTGTGTTTTATACTGCAACTATGCTGAGAAAACTTTAGTTAGTTTCTGGGAGAGAGCATATGATGAACAGAACAAAACCAGTAGGCTTAAACTCTCAGTCATGATTTGTGATTTCATGCTAGCACAATGATCGACAAACAATTTTATCTAATTTCACTTGCAAGGCTTGAGTCAACCCATGGTATGGTTTTCAGACATGAAGTCATATTTTCTGAATAATTAACAAAATGAAAAGAAATACTTCTGTAAAAATTGTATTGATCAAGATCAAATTTATGGGTTCTTAATCATGGAGAAAAAAAAAGGTACAGAAAGAAATATACAATAAAAGATAGGAGCCACCTCTAGTGTGTATATAAACCAGTGTTCATAGTAAATGCAAAATATGTCATACTATGTTAATCTTCCTATGTGTGCAGACCAATTACATCTTTTGTATTTTGCATACATCATCAAAAAATGTGTCTACATAAAATGGTATAATCTATTGCTCATCAGTTAGGTGCCAAAAACATTACAAACTGTAGTAATTATCATGGAAATTTTCATTAACATTTTAAAACATTTAATAATTTAAACATTTTTTTAAATTTTCATTTCAAGAAAAAAAGCAAGAAGTTAATAAAAATGTAAAAAAATTACTTTTTTGTACAGAAAGGAAGTTTTAGACTGTTTTAATGTAAATTTTTATCAAAAATTAACTTCAATGAGACCTTGACCGATATTTGTCAAGATGACAAATATTTCAAAGACAACATTAGCCATTATAGGATTATATAATTTGATATAAATTAGTTAATTTGCTGGTTACTAATTCTAAAAAATATATTACTTTTTACTGATAGACCCAAATACATTTACTTATAAGATATCTGCTGCCAGTCAAGTTGGTATTGAGTCAGCTTTCTTTATGTGATAAAAAAAAAACCCTTAAATCTACAAGCCTCTAATGCAACAACTGAAATACAGATGACCAAAAAAATGACAACAGTATATTCCCAACATATATAATAAGTAATACTTTAATATTGATATAATCACAAAATAGATTATGGGATCTGCATGTTCAATAAAATATAGACAATTAAGCTTTAATAAAAATAATATTTTCTCATAAAACATTTTTTATCTCTTTAAATTCCAAAAGTATATATTTGAGAGAAAAAAAATTTCCTGCTGAATTTTGTCATTTTGAATACAATGTAAAATTCTAACTTTTTATTAAGTGATTGAATTAACCCTAATGATTAAATCACATATTAGATGCTATTTACTGGGTTACAAAAAAAAAAAACTAATTCATTTAAAATTTTTTTTAAAAAATTTGACATTAAAATTGATCAAGATATGTGATGTTTTGTTCCATATTTATACCAACTTCATATTGGGTTGGAACAGAAGTTTATAACATTTTTGATAGGTGGTATTTAAACATGCACTTTTGTTCCACATATGACTGAAAATTATGACAAATATATATATATATTCAAAAAAGTGACATTTTAATGTCTTTCTGTATGATTTGTTTGTGGATTGTGAATTTTAAATATTTCTAAGTTAAAGGTGAAAATAATAGAAAATGGGGTGCATGTTGTCATTTGATACTCTTAATTCCATAAAGAAAAAATAAACTGTAGAAACAGTAAAAAAGTGTATTGTTCATTGAAGTAGCTGCAATTTCTGTTCATAAGTGGTTCACTCGGTTCAGAAAAGGAAATTTCAATCTGGAAGACTGACAACATTCTGGCAGGCCTACAGTCGTTGATAATTAAATCAAAATGTTGATTAAAAATAATTCTGGTCACATTACTTGAGACAATGCAAAGATATTCTATATAGCTGATATGAGCACTGCAAGGCATTTGAAGACACTTGGATACATGAATTTTTACACGATTTAACAGGAAAAAATTCAATGGACTGCATTTCTGGCTGTTGTTTTCTACTAAAAAAACAACCTATTTGAATAAAAAAAGACCAAATGAAAAATAGATTGTTTGCAACAATTTGGAGTGAAAAATTGTTGTAAAGAAAACAAAACAAATGACTATTAACCACTCAAAAGCTAATTTGCATCTGAAGAAGGCAATGCTGAATATCTGTTGGGACTGGAAAGGCATTGTGCATTACAAGCTCCATCTGCGAAATCAGACATCGAATTCAGACATACCGTTCTTAGAGGTATCAATCGATGAAAAGTATCTGGAATTAGTCAAATAGAAGGGTTTCATCTTGCATCAAGACAATGTCAAATCTCAAGTCTCCTTCCAGACCTCGTAGAAATTGGTAGTTTCAATGGGATGTTGTACTACACCTACCTAACCTTACACTTTTGGATTACTATTTATTTGGATCTCTACAAAATTCTTTGAATGTGAAACCCTCCAATTCTCTGGCAGCCAGTAAAAAACACAGAGTAGTTCATCACCCAGAAAGATGTCAAATTCTGGGAGGATAGATTCATGAACCTACTTCAAAAATGGCAAAGGGTAGTGGAACAAAATGGTGATATGTATTTGAATAAATCTATGCATAAAAATTACAAACATTTGTTCCAACCTAAAAACTTCTATCATCTCAGATAGTATCTTTCTTTCTGAACTGATGTAAGTGCTTCCCCATCACCAGTCATTTAGAGAAATTTGAAATATTTTTAATTCAGAAAATTTTATAAAGATGGAAATAAAATAAAAAATAATAATTCAAATATAGTAGATGAGCAAAAAAACTTGTCAGCCAAACTGTAACAATTTTTGTCACATCGAAGTACTATGCATTTTGTTAACTGCTTTAATTAATTGGTAGTAGTTTTTGTTCAAATGAATTATTTGGTTGTCCAGAAAGACCTTATAACAGAAGACTAAAGTTCGCCAAACTTCCTTTAGAAGAAATGTAGCCTTTTGTTTGGTTAGTGGTGGTTCATTTTACTTGCTCCATACATAATATTGTAAAATATCCATTTTCAACACCTGTCATAATTTCTTCTAAGAACAATCTTTTTATGGATTCAACTGGAACTTGAACTTGGCTCTCCAGTTTCTCATTCTGAGCTGATATCCATTGCACCATAACGCATATCCTGATTTCAGCCAGTCAGTTAATTGCCATATCTGATACATGTTTATCCAATCAGGTTTCAAAAGAGACATGCCTGACTAGGCAGAAGATTTTTCTGCAGCAGGTTTCCATTTTATTGTGGTAGACTGGTTGCCAACCAAGGCTATAGTACCTAATCTGTCCTGCTATTCATAGCTGGAGGGGGAAGAGATGGATGCATACCTTTCCCAAGGGTATTTGTGCATAAGTGAATGAAATGAATTCGACTGGAATTTGAACTTGGCTCTCCAAATTCTTGTCTGAATCCCATATCTATTACACCACAATGCATATCCTGCTTTACCACACTTAAAACAATTTGATGAAAAATTAAGGTTTCAGAGAAGTATAAGTGTAAAAAGATTTTTCATTATTTACAAATAGCTTCGGACTTAATAGCTGCAAAAGTACAAATTCGCACAAGGATTTTGTATGAGGAAAAGATATTTAGACTAAAATTATTTAGATATCTTTATTGCTTTTTTATTCAGATTATCCCGGAGAAAAAAAATCTTATACAAATTTAAACTATCCTATTGAAATTGTGTTTGTCCATCCTTCTGTTAGTTTGCACAACCATTATACCCTGCCAATACTCCATAAATAATGGATTATTTTGTTTTGATCACGTGAAAAAGACACTACTTGGTTTCAGTAAAATAAAAAAAAGAAAAGAAAATAGAAGTTGAAAGAGAATCAGATTAAGTTGATAAGAACAAATGCTACATTTTTATTTTAGCCAGAAGTGTTGACAACCACAAAAAAAATACCATTTTCAGTTACACTGTATCAAATGACAAATCAAGTAAGGCAATTGCCAAAAATCCAATTATCATATCATCTGCTGTATTATTTTTAAATTATTATTCAGAGAAATTTTCTGAAGAGAGAGGATACAGATAGAAAGAAAGAAATAAAGGGAAGATAGAAGTGTTTAATGTCACCTGTCAATACCTCATAAATAATGGACTATTCTGTTTTGATTGTGTAGAAAATGAAAGACATACTCTACTTGACTTCAATGAGAAAATGAATGAAAGAAAGAAGTGTTTAATGACTGTTTCAGTGAAATGGATAAACTTGTCAATTTCAAAACTTTTCATTTGTACCCATTTCTTAAAATAAGTTCCAGCATACATATTTATGATACTTATTTCAACACTTTGTTAAAGTTAAGCTCAAATATTCAACAATGTGATAGGTGAATTTCTATGGATATTTTATTGTCACAGAACTTGCCATGAGCTTATTCACTCATTAACTGAAGAATCATCTAAGATTTATCACAAAATTAAAATATCTAGTAGCTAATAATTAAAATCTTAAATTTACTTGTATTAACAAACACAGATAAATACAGTGAATTAGTTATCTACAAAAATATAAAACTCAGGAAAATGCATGTTGCTGGAATCTATAACAGAATTATATACATAGTGTTTCCTAGTTATTGACAAACTTCACAACTTGGTATCTACAGATTATATTGAACTTTATATAAAAAAAAAAAAAATCAAGCAGAAGACTACAAGGTGGTAAACAAAACCAATGGAATTTGGGTTATTTTAAAATAATGAAATATTAGAAATTATGATACATTATTTGAACATTTAAGAAGTAGGTATGCATGAAATTGTGAAATCAGAGCAAAGAAAATTACTTCAGAAGATATTTGCAATCTGTACAGAAAATTCATTAAGACAAAAACTGCATATAGAGCCAAATACAAGCAATTACTAAAATGAAGCACATCCAAGTGATTTCAGAGTTCTCAAATAGTATTAAACTGAAATCTAACTCATTGTACAGTGAGCAAAAAAAGTGAGTTGCTTAACTAAAAGATAAATTTGCTTAATTTTTACAAAGTTTGAAATGTTCAACAGTGTACTTTCAGGGAAAATATTCAAGATCATTCAGGTTTGTAATGCAAGTTGTCACATTTACATGGATCCAGTACGAGGAGAGATGCATTGATTTGTACACATTGTGATATTGATAAGGCTTGAAAAAGTTACAAGCCACTTGAGGAAACATAGAATTAACTGTTTTATTAATTTAGAAAAACTAAAAATTCACAAAATTTATATATTTAGTCATAATAAGTATTTAGTATAACGCCCATTAGCAGCCTCAATAACATGGGATGGGTGGATGAAATTATTTTACCAGGAATGTTCCGTCTTTCTTCTTGATAGTAAACTCAATGTTTTTGCAAGTTCTGACTTTCTGTTATATACTTGAGTTTTCAACTACATAGGTTCAATTACATTAAGATCAGGGCTTTGAGCAGGCTAATCTTGTAACACTGCAATGTCTTCAGTAAGAAACTTCTATATTGCATGCAATGTATAGCAAGGTGATCAATCATGTTGGAATATTTCACCTTTTGCTATATTTGGTAATTGGTGGGGACTTGAGCAAAGTATATTTTTTTGTTCTATCAATTTTCTTCAACTTTCTTATACTATTTTTTTATATAGCTCCAACCACTGACAACCCCTACCAAGCCCTAACTACCAATTTTTACTATCTGTTGTATATTTTGAATTGTTTCTTGTATTTTTGAACATACTCTATTGTATTAAAATTCAGTTTTTAACTTGTCAATATATCTCATTTTTTAATTTTTTACCTAACCTACATAGTCTAATTTTAAAACAGTGTCTAGAACAATAATGTTCTCACTAAAACGAAGTTGCACTCACTAGTGGCAACTTATGTAATGAAGATTTTATTTTTATTCACTCTTGAAATAATTCAACCTCATTTTAACACACATATATATATATATATATATATATATATATATATAAAAACATGCACATGCCAAAAAGTATCTTCTATTTGACAGTGCTACAAAGTGTGAAGAAAAAAAAAACTAGAAAAGCAAAATAGTTACAAAATAGACTGAGAATATGAATACAAACAACCCAAATTGAGCATTGTCCATTAAATATAACCTGAAACAGGAATTTGCTCTATAGCCTATTAATTATTGGTATGGTAACTATTAGTGTCTTTTTGGCGGTAAAAACATGTTTGGAAATTTTTGCAAAAATCAAATGTCAGATTTTAATGAAACTTCTGGACTTATTCACAAATGAATTAAATTATTTTTTAGTTTTTTTTATTAGAAAATCTTGGTAAAAATATATTTTTTAATACAACTATTACCTCTACTTAATTTTATGAAATTTCAAGAAATTAATATTTCACCTCCTTAATATTTATATTACTTTAAATTCTAGAATTTAAATCAAACTTTTTTTCATAAAATAGAACAACACACTTACCAGAAATTTGCTGTGAATTGTAAAATAAAATATGCAATAAAACTAAAATATTATTTAATTTGAAAAGCTTTTATAAAGATATTAAGGACGCTTTAAAAATGTCTTAAAAATTTTTTTTGATGAATAATGAATTTTTACAAGAATTGTTTTCATTTTTTTAAAATTTTATTTAGAATAATTTATTAAGTTTTAAATCTCAAAATTCTGTATTATTTTGCCCTTTTAGATATTAAGTAAAATCTATATTTATTAATCATAAATTGAAAAGCTTAGTACAATTCATCAAACATCAATATTTTTAAAAGAATTTTGAAATTTTTTTGTATGTGTATAAACATGCTGATTTTTGTAGATATGAGTGTTCATGTACAACATTATCAGAAAATAAGAGCAACAACTATAGTAAATTTATAGCCAAAATATCTAAAATTCAATAAAATATTAGATTACAGAGAATATTTTCCTAAATTTTTAAGATTACTGGGTACTTTAAAAAAATACGTAAAAAGGTGCTCATGTTATATTCAATTATTTCTTTTTTTTTTTTTACAGCTAAGCTTTGCCCATAGAAAATCATTAGATAAACAGCCATCTGTTATCAAGCCGTCAACATCTTAAACAGTTACCACTGTGTTAAAAAATGCATTTCTGCAATATTTTTAATTTTAAGTAAATAATAGTTGTTTAAAATCAGATTACTTATACTTTGAATCAGCTGATATTAAGCTGATAAAGTTTCAGAAAATTATATTCTATTTTTGGAAGATTTTTTTAATAAAGAGAATTACTTTGTGATAAATATGGGTTAAAAATGATGCTGAAACCATGTTTTTTTTAGCAAAAAGTGTCCTTCCAGTCAATTTAAATTAGTTTTAAATATGTCAGTTAAGATAGGTTTTCTTTTCAAAATCAACCTAAATTATAGAAATTATACTCACACTTGTTAATTGTCCTAGATTTAAACACAAAAATAGATAGTTCAGTTGAAAATATAAATATCAGGTATATTACTAAGGCAATTACAGTACTATGTAAAAATCTTAACACTTGTAAATTTCTAATAATCATCAGCTTACCAGTAGTTATTGAAGATAGTAACTGTTACAGATGAATTATTGACCCATTCTAAATCATTTATATAAATAATTTATCTTGTTTTGCAGCAAACTTTGTGAATGAGAAGGAGAAATACAAGACAACCTCCCAAAATAACCATTTTCAGTCATTTCATAAGTCAGATTCAATATCTTCAAAGGAAAATTTATTAAGAGTGTTAATTTCAAGAAGTTACTGGACATTGTTAATATTTTCAGATGACTTCTTTTTATACATATGGCATATAAATCTTCCAAGATTTCATTTTCTACTAACAACTAGATGAGCTTCTTAAAAAAAAAAAAGTTTCAAAATTAGCCTTATTCTGAAAATGATGTTAGGAAACAAAATTTTCATGTAGTCTTATTTATTCTTACACTTTAATCATCATCTAGCATTTCCATAATGTTGAGGTTTATCTCAAGAATTCTACTCAAATAAAATTCCTTCTATCATAAGAAAACAGTAGCAGAAATTTATACTAATTAATCAACTCTATAAGAATATAAAACTGCTTATAAATGTACAGTAAAAAAGCCTAAAGAGTTGATCAGAAAATTAAACCAATTACATTGCAAAAAGATTGGTTAAATAAACAAATAAATCATTAAGTAGAAGCATTTTGTCTTGTCATTACATGTTGAAGAAAATACAATATCAGTTATGAGAAATATATTAGCTATTTTAAAAAATAGCTGTATGAATATTTATATAGTATGTAACAAGTACATACAGAAAATTTAAGGTTATTGTTTAGGCAATCAAAGAAATATTTCAATTATAAATGTACAAGCAATGGAAGAGTTTATTTTATATCATCACTATGTAGCAAAAGAATTCTTTTTTAAGCAAAATATTTTTGTGCAGGCTAGCATTAAATATCCTTGTTATAACTATTATTGCCCAGATTACATTTCAATATAAAAAGATTAAATCAAACATTTTTGTAAGTGCAACCTCTTTACTGAGAGGGTACATCAGTTTTGATGTTATTCAACAAGCTAAAAAACAAGGAAATATTTTGCTTTCATTAACAAATAAAATGTAATACATAAATACACAAGTATGTACAAAGATACATACACACATGTATTAAGATTTTGCAGTCTATCAGATTTTAACTATAAGCAAAGTATATAGATAAGAATACAGTAAAATTTTCTTGTTGTCAAAAAAGAAATATTTGCATCTCCTAATTGGTATATAAACTAGTCTAGAAGAAAAGATGTATTTCCAAGTTACTGTTTGTTATTTTGTAAAATCAGAATTTTAGTAAATCTATCATTTTATATAATGATGCCAACAGATCATCAAATAAAAGAATATTTGAAATTACTACTCAGCTTTAGCATACAGAATGCTAACAAAAATTCTCTGCTATCTCATTTTAGATTAACCTGCAGTAAATTAGTCTCCTACTCTTCTAAATTGTATTCCATTGTTTTCACTTACGCGCAAATACCCTTGGGAAAGGTATTAATCCGTCTCTTCCTTCCAGTTATGGGTTAAATAGCAGGACAGATTGGGTTCTGTAGCCTTGGTTGGCAACCAGTCTACCGCAGAAAGCAATGGCAACCTACTGCGGGATAATCTTCTGCCCAGTCAGTCATGTCTCTTTCGAGACATGATCGCCCAAGCGTGTATCACGTATGGCACCTAAACTGACCGACTCTTCTAAAGCAATGGCAACCTACTAATCTTCTGCCCAGTCAGTCATGTCTCTTTCGAGACGATCGTCCAAAGTGTGTATCATGTATGGCACTTAACTGATTGACTGACTTCTTTTAACAGACTGAAATCAGAAACATAATCCACTGAATTAAGAAAAAAAGATTTTACTCGAGCTTGAGGAACCATATGTAAGAATTAAACTATTTGAATTAAAAGATTTATACAAATTACTTCAAAAAACATCGAAGAGTGTGTTGAGAAAAAAAATGTGTAAAGTTTTCACCATTTTGAAAATGAAACTAAGATTTTTTTGCATGTGCCCATAGTAAAAATTTGTGTGACAAATGAAAATGATTCTATCAGTAACTCCTTTAGCTTACAAACACAAAATGTTTCCAGCTGTCACAATATTTAATACAGTATTTTTTTCTTTAAACTTTCAGTAGCTGATGGAAATTTATATGAATCCGACTAATTATTTTCCATCATTGAATTAGAAATAAGGCTATTTCTTTAAACAAAAAGGTTTAATTTGTCTAAATTGCTAGAGTGCATTAAAGTCAAATAATGTATAATTCATAGCCACTTTTGACAGGTACTCATCATCAGTCCCATGACTTTTTCAATTGTCGAGGAGACCTAAGGGCAGAAGAAACAGACAACCTTCTCCAGGATGATCTGTTGGCACTACCTCTCAGAAGTTCCGGCATTGTCATGTTTATCCACTCTGTAATATTATCTGATCACTTCTTGCATTGCTGTCCCTGCTCAGATCCACTTTCAATAGATCCTTGCTGTTATGCCATGTAATGTGGCCAAACCATGCCATTTTTTAATGCTTAATAGTGGTAAAGAAAGATTACCTGTCGGCCCACAAAACATTTTAATTTACCCTGTACATAATCATTGGCTTTGTACTCCCAGTAGGAAAGGGAGAGGAGATTTCACAATTGTCCTCAAATGCCCAGATCTATTTTTCAATTAGGAGTGTCCAAGACCCACACCCATAGAGAAGGATAGATATGACCAGTGATTTGTAGATCTCTTTCAACAACTTGACAAGTGCGAAACAATGTTTATTTCCATTCAAGGTGGATAAAAGAAAAATAACAAATATGAGAAATTACAGTATAAAATTTATCATTTTAAGCAAGAAAAAATTTATCCAAATCTATGTTTAAGCTATACACCAAACATAAAAGGAGTGTTGACTACAGAACAGCAAACAAGTGAAACAGTAAGATAAAACTTGTAATACACCACTTACCATGACTCCATTAGGTTGTCACAAATATTTTTGCCTAAACCACATGTTTAATAGAGAATATAAATTAACACCACTAACAGCTAATGCATTAAATGTAAAAAAAAAAAAAAATGACTGTTAACATCTCTAACATATGTTTAAAAACACAAGTAAAATATTAAAACATGTTAACACCACTAACAACTGACATCATAAACAGTGAAAACAATATTAAACACAAGTGGATGATTAGGCAATCTATAAGATTGCATTTTGTTTATACACTCTTGTGCAAATTAATTGAAACAAAATGAATAATGTCTTCCTAGGATCTTTCACACTTTCCCTGATTGCATACACCTTTTCTCTTGACATTGTTTTTTGTATTTCAACCACATTTTTCTTTAGCTTTTAGACTGATGGATCCAGCTTGTTTCTTCACTTTTATGACACAACTGATAGTTGAAAGGATAACATCAACAATATTCATGATCTGATAGGCATGCCATTGTGTTGGTGCAGTGTTACAATTTTTGTACACTTCCTGGGATTAACATCCATCACAGACAATGGCTGTAGAACAACTAATCGACAGTCGAGACAACAGTGTCTAGGCGTGATAAAAATCTGATGCAATCATGGATGACACAATATTTTTCAAGGGCAAACAAATTTCATCATACACCTCGAAAATTGATTCATATTACTGCACACCACTGCAAATAATCTAATCTGAGGAAAAAATAAAAATCAATTACACCCTGTCACTGCAGTGGGTCTAAGATTGACTGTATGGTGAAAGAAAGAAAACTAAAGCAATTGTTTCAAGTAATTTTTTACAAGAGTGTATGTTATATAAACCATTCTTGGATAATAGTATATTGGATGTGGGGGATAGTTTGCATTGACAGATAATATCTTTAGTTAGGTAAGTGATTAGCCTACTGTTGGATCAAATGAAAAATGAGGTATATTGCTCATTATATTGAATTTTTACTATTTTATTATAAAATAAGAAATATCTACACTAAGCACTGATTAAAGGATAAAATTAAAAAAGTAAATCTCTTTGTAAATAAAATAGTTGCCTTTTTGAGAATGATGAATTCTACTGAAGTTTGATAGACATGGATATAAATAATCTACCGAAATATTGACACATTTTTTTTTGTAGTAATATTTATTGATAAAACATTAAAAATGTATTTTTTAATACTAAAATATTCATAAAATTAGTTTTTCTGTAAGACAAAATTAACAACTTTATGGAATAGAAATTTGCCTATGATAAATGAAGCACAGTGAGTGTTTCATTATTTCTGTAGTAAAAAGGGTGACTGAACATAAACTTAAACCTGAATTCAGAACTAAAAACTTTAAGGTCAAATCAACTTTATGCCAAGTCATAGCACTTGGTCATAAATTCTGTAGGTAAGACTTTATATCATATATAAGTTGGCATCAGCTGATAGAATTTTTACCTGTGCAATTTATCTTATAATTTTTCAAATACAAGAATGCAAACTTTTTCCTTAGAGAAAACCGGAAACCGCATCCTAAACAGGAAACAAGGGATGAGCCTCTTCACTTGTTCAATAGACGTGGGTGGAGTGTGAACCGGCGATAGTTTAGTCTCTACTTCAATTGAAAAAAAAAAAAAAGGAAAGCGTGTAAAGATTGGAAAAGAGAAAACCGGAAACCGCCAATCTTTACACACTTTCCTTCTTTTTTTTTTTCAATTGGAGTAGATAGACTAAACTATCGCCCGGTTCACACTCTACCCACGTCTATTGAACAGGTGAAGAGGCTCATCCCTTGTTTCCTGTTTAGGATGCAGTTTCTGGTTCTCTTTTTTTTTTTTTTTTTTAATTGGAGTAGATAGACTAAACTATCGCTGGTTCACACTCCACCCACATCTATTGAACAGGTGAAGAGGCCCATCCCTTGTTTCCTGTTTTTCTCTTTTCTAATCTTCTCACTCTTATGTAGCCCCCTGCACATCAGTGGCGTTACTGCCTTGCTTGGGGTGATATGATTAAAAAAAAAAAAGAAAAAAAACTTTAATGATAAACTTGAGAAATGTTATATTTGATGAAAAATATGTACTCTTTAAAATAATGTTACTTTTCAGAAGAAATATCTAAAATTTTGGTTCCTTTGTTTCCAGCTACTGGCCAATTAATTAAATAAAAAATTAAAGCCAATGTTAGAAATCATTACTGATTGTTATCATCTTTCTTACCACTGCTTCAAATTTGTACAAGATTTGTCAGTCATAAGCCATTCTTTGAAAAAAAAAAAAAAAAAAAAAAGAGAGAGAGATAGAAGGGGATAAAACACCCTTAATGACATCATATTAAAAAAAAAAAAAAATTATTGCATATCCATGTATAATAGTTTATGACTATAACACAGAGGACTGTTTAACATGTTAATGTTAGAAGGCAACCTTAGAGGATGAAAAGAATTATATATTTCACCCCAAGCAAGATGGGAATTCCACCAGTATGTAGAAAGTTGCAGAGAATGAAAGTGAAAGAAATGAGTGAGTATAGGGAGAATTGAAGAAAGCAGAAAAATGAATGGGGTTCAAGAAGACAGAAGATGGTGATTGACCTTACATTTAAATTTTTGAAAATTGTTGTTATCAGAGAAGCAAGTAAATATAAAGGAGTTCCACAAGTGGAATGTGTGGGAAAAGAAACTGTTGGAGTAGAAGAGGAAGTTGCATTTAACTATTTCGACAGTAAAAGGGTGGGACCTAGATGCCAATCTAGTAACATCCTTAAAGTTATGAAAAATGCTCATCAGAACAGTTGCCATGAAAATATTTGTAGAAAAGACAAAGAGAAGTTACGTTGTGTTGGTGAGGAAGTGACCAAAGTCAAGATGTCAATTAAGGATCAATTACATTGCAAATCCTTCTTTGGATTTTGTCAAGAATCTTGGGATGAATAGCAAGGGCACCAGACCAGATATGACAGCAGTATTTAATGCACAGATGAATGGTAGATTTGTAAATATGCAAGATGGACTGATGAGAAAAATGTTTTGGCACAACACAGTGACTTAACTTTCCTTGCAGAAAATGCAGATATAATTCTAGTGAAGTTTGATAGACATGGATATTAATAATAAATTAGTGAATATCTGACAAAGCAAAACAGCTAAACAGAATGACAAATTACAATTAAAAAGCATAAATAAAAATAGTAAATCAGATACTAAAAAAATGTGAATTTTAGTAGATGAAAGTATTGGTTTGTGAATCTGGTATCATAGTAATTGAGTTCAATTCATGGGACAAGTAGGTAAGCAATAACTTAGCAATATTAAAAAGAACAAGATGAGATATCCCTAGACATGGACAGTGGGACAAAAAACAATCAGTCTACTACTACCAGTGATGATTCAGTCCCAAAAATTGATAGAAAATAAAAACTCTAAAAAAGTGCATTTGTGAGTAAATATAATTTTGTCACAAACCATAATTTGACTAAATCTTTTAAAGAGGTTAATAACATAAAAATAACCAATACTTATTTTGCTTTGATTTTTGTCCAAGAGAATAGAAGCTACAGATTAAACAAGATATTTACCATTTTGTCCTATCTTATGCTATCTTAATTTGATCTTTGCAGTTTTTTTATTTTAAAGTTTTTTGTTTTTTTTTTAATAAAGAACTACAGGAGTTACTTTAGGTTTTCCAGAAAACTGAATTATAAGAGCTACTCTGGAAAGATCAATGAGTGTCTAAAGACTGCAATACCTGGAAGATGAGTGAAACTTCCTTGACTGCATTTTTTGTCTGGTTACCAAAGAACGTGTCTTGCTATTATCCCAAGAGAATATAATGAAAATTAATTCTAGACACATTGCTGTTTGTTGCCTTTAAATGATCGAATGAAGAAGAGTAGTGTTACAGATTTAAATAAAACATTTGGTTCTCAGGAAGGAACTCATATTTCTATTCTTTTCCATTTCCAATACATACAGAGCATTATGTATTTTGGTTTGTGAATCTGGTATCATAGTAATGGTAAAGTCAGTAACGATTCATCTTGTTTTCCACAATTAATAATGGATCCTTTATATTATCTATCACTATTTAAAAAAATTAAATTAAATATCAAATAGCACATAGAAATACAGGAATGCTTTTTGTTTTTATGTGGAAGCCACACATCAAAGTCGCTAACATTTCAACATTTGATTTAGATATTTTGAGTTAATAACATGATTATTTGCAATCTTGATTTCATTCTTATCTATCTCAACTGGTCTACTTGACTGTAGAGCAACATTCAGTGAGAAATCACTAGCATTAAACTTTGGAAGACACTTCTGACACATTTGATTATTAGCATTACCTTCTCTATTCAGTCTTGCATTTCTTAAAGAAAAAAACGTACATGTCTAAAAACAGTACCTTCTTTATTGTCAGTGGTAGAACCAATGAAAAAATACAGATTGTGAAAGAAAAAACAGCATTCAATATGATTAGCTGTTAAAATACAATCAAAAGTAATCTTTGTGAATGAAGTTAAAAGTAATGCTATCTAACAACTAATAGAGAATGACATTTTGTCAACTCAAACTATGTAGAAGTATTTTTTTATAAGGCTTTCGAAGTAGAAACTTTAAGCTAAAATAATTTTAATATACTATCAATTATTTAAAATTATGTAAATTTTTACTAAAATTAACACTTGTAAATGCTTGCTTACTTATTCCAATAATAAAATGAAAGAAATGGTTATATTTGGAATTATCTCTAAGAAAAAAAAAACTTTAAAAAATATTTGGATGACTACTAATTTAATTTTCAAACTAATCACAATTAAAATCAGTAAAATAGCTGTTGAAAAATAGAAAAAAAAGTGTGTGTATGTGAGAAAGAGTTACTGGCATGAATTTTACAAGCAAATCTATATCTGGCAGGATGAAATTAACTTGATAAAATGAATATGAAAAGCTGAAATTACAAAAAAAAAAAAAAAAAAAAAAAAGGTCTGTTTTGTTTTTTTTTATAAAAAATGAAATGGGCAGACATTCCTCTTGGACAAAATGATAAATTGCTGTTTATTGAGCATTAAATTTTTTGGCAATGAGATGGGAAGTCAATTCATGAGAATAATAAAAATACGCTAAAGCTCAGAACTGTGTGAACAGATATAAAATGGATGCCAAGTTGCAGGAGGGGAGTATTTTAATATGATCAGAAAATGTTACTTGGTAGAGATCTAGCTGGTAATGTAACTGGTATGATCCTACCCTAAGAATAGTGGTAAGAGGGTTTTCAACAAATGAGCATGAAAATCAGAGAGAGAAGCTGAACAAACCAAATTTAGAGAAACTTGGAAAACGATGACTCAGACTATCCCCAGCCTAGCTGTACATTTTTTTTTTCACTGGTATCTGGACAGTGGCAGTCCAGAGAATCACCACCTCTCTTTATCACTTGATCATCCCTTGCAAAATACAGAGAAAAGTTGGTCAAAAGAATATTTTTCACAGCTTAAGTTCTTGTTTGCAGACTGACAATCTAATGGAAAAGTTGGAAACCAATTTTGTCTGCAGGACCAAGACCAAAGTTTACAAGTCACTAATTTGGGACAGTGTTATTTTTTATTCTGAATGATACACCTAATAATTCCCCAACCGACCATAATCACAGAATTGGGAAGGGTTAAACTGCCAACCATAATCTTCAATATATAAATTGTGTTTCTACAAGTAGAGTTGGTCGTCCATTTTGAAAGTTTTTTTTTTTTTTATTTCTCTTCTAACCTTCATCCCGTTAATAAGGATGTCTCAACCACCTTCACATAAGACTTACTCAGATCAAAAATTAAAAAAAGAATTAGTATATTATTTTTCCTTCAGGTTAAAGGAATACGCTATCAATACTAACACACACACCTCCTTACTAAACCTCTGTTCCTAAATCATTATGATATTAAATATAATTTCTTTTTAATTATTTCAGCCCAAGAAAGGCAATAAAGCAATTGAAATGCAATGGCTTACTGAGTGTGAATGAATGAGAGAAAGAAAAACATTAATGAGAAGAAAGAAAAATAAAAGAACAGGAATTAAGATAATGATTGACAATGCATTTAAATTTTTGAAGTCGAAGTTAACTGTGAAGCAAGAAACTAGAAGAGAGTTCCACAAGAGAGAGGTTTGAGAGAAGAAACTGTTAGTGAAGAATTTACAGTTATATCTAGCCATTTCAACTGTAAATGATGGGACCGAGCTGTAAATCTACTACTGCGTGTAAATTCGTAAACTCGAGGTACTGAAGAGCCATCAAAACAATTACCATGAAAATATATATAGGAAATGCATAAGAAAGCTATGTTATGCTGGCAGTGAGGAAGTAACTGAAACTAAGATGCCAGATCAGAGCCTATAACATTCCACTTTCTTTTTATTTTTTTTTTTTTTTTTTTAATCATCTCACCCCAAGCAAGGCATTCCACTGCCACTATTGCGCATGGGGCTACATAGGGGAAGGTAAAGAGAAGGAGTGGATAGACATAGGGAATGTCAGGAGAAAGGTAATAGATGAGTAAGGATAGCGAGGATGAGTGTCGGGCAGATGGGAAGAGTGTTTGATAGAATGGGAGCAGGTTAGTGTGTTAGGAGGTGTCTATTGACCTTACATTTAAACTCCTGAAGATTGTAGCCGTCGGGGAAGCAATCGTTTGGAAGAGAATTCCACAGTCGGGAAGTGCGAGGAAAGAAACTGTTGGAGTAGAAGTTACGGCTGCATTTTATCGATTTCACTGTAAAAGGGTGGGATCTAGTTGCTAATCTAGTATCTCGTGCAAATTCGTATTTAGGGGGCACCAGTGATCTAAGTTCATCGGAGCAGAAGCCGTGAAAGTATTTATAGAAGAGACACAGCGAAGCCACGTCTCGCCGGTGGGAGAGAGACTGCAGGCGGTCTGCCAAGTCGGTATCTATCACATTACAGACCCTCCTCTGAACCTTATCGAGAAGCCCGAGGAGAACAGCAGGGGCACCCGACCAGATATGGCAGCAGTATTCAATGCACGGGCGGATGGTAGATTTGTAAATGTGCAGGATAGATTTAGACGGAAAAAACTTCCGGGCCCTACACAGAGAACCGACTTTCATAGCAGCGGATTTAGCAATGGATTCGATATAGTCATTCCATTTGAGGTCCGCTGAAAGTGTGAGACCAAGGAGGCGTAGTGTTTTACTCTCTGGGAGGCAAGCCTGGTCCATGCTAATGGGAGGTAGGTGAGATTGTCGATGATGGTTAATTGACAGTAGCTTCGTTTTAGAAGCATTAAAATTTACTAGCCACTTCTTACCCCAGTCCAATATGGATTGGAGGTCTTTTTCAATCTCGGCTGCGAGTTTAGCTTTGACGCCTACACCAGATTTTTGTTGGAGGCGAGAGTAAACTGTGGTGTCATCGGCGTACAAACCTATTTGGGTTCTTATGGAATCAGGCAGATCATTAATATATATCAGGAAGAGTGTAGGACCTAAGATGGAGCCTTGGGGGACACCTGCGTTTGTATGGTAGTTCTGAGAGGCATGTCCGTTTAATACCACTTTCATTGTGCGGTTAGAGAGGAATGACTGGATTAGTTCAAACAAATGTCCAGTTATACCATAGCTCCGCAGTTTACATAGAAGGCCAGCATGCCAAACTCTGTCGAACGCCTTAGATATATCCAATGCAACGGTTCGAGCTTCGCCATTCCTGTCGAGTGCCTGGTATATGTAAAATATATATATAAAAGCTCCAGATCAGATTTCAAATTTGGCAGCAATATTCAATACATACACAAATAGTAGGCTTACAAACACATAAAATAGATTCTGGCAAGAAAAACTCGCTAGCATGATAGCCAACTTTCCTACCATTAGACCTAGCAAATGATTCAATATATTCTTTCCACTTCATGTCAACAGAAAATGTGAACCTAATAAGGTGCAATTGAATTACTCTCTTGGAGGTTAGCATAAACCATGCTGATGGAAGACACAAAAGATTCTAAGAAAATCAAGAGACCAGTTTTATTTATGAGGTGTTAAAATTAACAAACTATTTATTGCCCCACGTGTAGATCATCTTTGAGATCAGCTGCCAATTTGATCTTATTGAACCAATCAAATTTACCATTAAGACGGGAGTAAATAGTTGTGTCATCAGCATATATACCAAGTTGAGAACAGATGACATCAGGATAGACATTCATGAAAATTAGGAACAATGTAGGCTCAAGAACAGAGCCCATGGGGACACCCACATTAATGTAAAAAAATCTAGAAAATTGGCCATTGAAGACAACTTTCATTTCATGATTTGCTAATAAAAATTAAATCAGATCAACAATTTGTCCAGAAATACCATAACCCTTTTACTTGTGAAGAAAACCAGCATGCCAAACATCTTCAATATATCTGAAGTAATAGCCTACACTTCAACATATAAAATGCTGTAATTTCTGATCAACAAGAATTAAATCTTGTATTACTATAAAAAAAAAGAACTTCTCTAATAAAAATTTATGAAGAGATTTAAAAAAAGAAAAAAGAAAAAAAAAGATTGATCAGATTAATTTAGACTTCTTAACTTCTGCTATAAATTACTTGCAGGCTAAATAGCTTTTAAAGATTGTTCTATTTTCCAAGTACCATTTATTCCTGCCTCAGTTAGAAATCTGCCAAGGTGAACAAAGATAACCTCACTGCTGATCTTGAGAAGGACCTCCAATCGGTGGTGCACTAGGGTAAGAAATGGCCTGTAAACTTTAATGCTTCCAAAATGAAGCTAATATCCATTAACCACCATAGATAGTCTCTCCTGCTCTCCATTAACATGGATCTAGCTACTCTCCCTGAAAACAATACACCGTGCCTTCTCGGACTCACTCTTTCAGCTGACTTCAATGGAACAACTACATTGAATCAATAACTAAATCTACTGCTAGGAAGGCTGGGTCACTGTGTCAGGACAGGAAGTTTTTCTCGCATGAATCCATCTTACCCACATACAAATCAACCATCCACCCATGCATTGAATACTGTTGTCATATCTGGTCAGGTGCCCCTGCTATTTATCTTGGGATTCTCAACAGGCTCCAGAAGAGAATCTGTAATGTTATCAATCCTGACCTGATAGCTCAACTCCAGCCACTTTCTCACCAATGGGATATAGCTTCCCAATGTATATTCTACAAATATTTTCATGGCTTCTGCTCCTATGAGCTCTCTGGTGTCCCCTCTACAAGAATTTACTTGAGCAACCAGATTGGCAACAAAATTCTATTCTTTTACAGTCAAAACAACCAAATGCAGCTACCACTTCTACTCTACAGCTTCTTTTCTCACACTTTTCACCTGTGAAACTCCCTTCCATATACTTGCTTCCCTGATAGTTACAATCTCTAAGAATTTAAATGCAACATCAATCACCATCTCTTCTTCTTGTGACTCCTATATTTCTCTTATTCTTTCCTCAACACCCACTTGTTCTTCTTCCTTTTTCACTATTCTTACACAACTCTCTTCACACCAGCATTCTTCTTTTGCCCATTATCTGACATCCCCAAAGTAGATTTGATGATGTTTGCTTCTCTTAAAACGTTTTCCAAGCATTAAAAACAGGTTTTTACCAACATTCAACTGTTTTATCATTACCCAATGCTTCATGTCAGCCATTTTCAATGTGACAATTTGATCATGTTTTGTTTGAGTTTCCATATTTAATCAAACACTAAAAAATAAAATAAAAGAATGTTGGAAACCTTAGCCAAAATTTTAAATTAGTTTTATGAATAGGTAAGTTTCAATTATGCATGGTGGTCCAGTGGATATCGGCTCGGAATGAGAAATCGGAGAGCCAAGTTCGAATTCCAGTTGAATTCATTGCATTCACTTATGCGCAAGTACCTTTGGGAAAGGTATTAATCCGTCTTTTCCTTCCAGTTATGGGTTAAATAACAGGACAGATTGGGTTCTATAGCCTTGGCAGGCAACCAGTCTACTGCAGAAAGCAATGGCAACCTACTGTGGGATAATCTTCTGCCCAGTCAGTCATGTCTCTTTCAAGACATGATCGCCCAAGCGTATATCACATATGGCACTTAACTGACTGAAGTTTCAATTTGTATTTAAGTAATATGTAAATATTTATTCTGTAACTGGTATTCTCAAAATTCTTTATTTATCTACAATTAGTTTATTAAGATGATACACCAGAAACTAAATTTTAAAACTTTGAAGAATAAAAAACTTATTAATCAAGGAAACTTTTCATCTCAATTCACTTTGCATTCTTCTTTCCTACAGCATTAAGCTTTCATTATAATTAGAAAGTGATTTAAAATGTTTTCTTTTTCTTTCTTTTTTTTCAAAACTAGTACACACTCTTTAATTCAGTTAAGGAAGAGATAGTTTAGGCTAAAAAACAGAATCAGGTATCAATGAGTATAAATCTTCAATAAAAGAATTATCATATGAAGTTGAGAGATTTGTTTAAGCTGGCAGGTGATTTGTCAGCCTGTAATTGTGGTTTTACAAATAGAAACAAATCAAACGAAGATAAAAATGGCACAAAAATTGATTCTTGAATGTATTATCACCTACAAGTAGACCTTATAAGAAAATATAATTGTTACTCATAACTTAAGGCCCTCTAAATTTGTCATTCTTGTACAAAGGGAGCTATTAGATTTTCCATTAATCAAATCTATTTGATTTCTTTATCACAACTATTTGTGTTGTTTGCATTAAATATTATTATGCTGCATGGGAAAAGAAATGTCAGCACAAGCATGATGAAGCAGAGTTAATAAATGCTTAATTACAAAATGTTTATCTTTAGAAAAATACTAAATCTTTTTACCAATGTATAACACTGTTACAGTAGTTTTAGATGGCATTTTTAATCTTTATTTCTTCAATTTCAAAAGCACTAAATTTTAAATTTGACGTCAGTAACAGTCATTCTTTGTATCCTTGCAACGTTAGGGTAGTCATGCATACAGCCTTTAAATTGAAAAAAAAAAGAAAAAGACTTTGGGGGCAGTGAGCAATACACAACAATACTGGATTCATATTAAGATAAAAGTCAGAATTTTATGAGTTCAAATATTCAAAAAGTGTCATAAAGCAAAGGAATATGATACATTAATAACAAACATGATAGATCAGCAATAAAAAGAATATAGAAAAAAAAATAATTAAAATTTATTCAAACTTTTCCATATAAAACATACAAAATACAAACAAAATGTACAGGCAATCATGTATAAAAATAGCTGCCAAAAAAGAGATAAATTACAAGATTTTGTTTTGTTTTGTTAATTATACAAAAATGAAAATGGTCTGTTGAATTTAAACTATAGAGATGCTGCAATAAAAGAATAATAAAGACTGGAAGTAACTGAATAGAAACAGTACTTGAATTGTATCTGATTATTACTGATAAAGAAAATTAGTTATCTAGTGAAACTAAGAATATATTTTGCTGTAAGGTAGCATATAAAAATGTTTACATGTTAATACTCAACAATTATAGGCTTCCTGACACTGCACTTACCCAAAGATTTTCCAATATTCTAAGTTATATCAATTGTGCCAAGTAATAGGAAAAGAAAACCTTGTAGGTTCCATAAGCTTCATTTGATCACTATCACTGACCCAGGTTTTGTAAATTTTATTTCCAATATAAATTTTGATATTTCTTAATTTCTTTAAAAAAATAAATAATGATAGCAAAACTATATCTCATAGAAGAAATATGTGAATTTTTACCTATTTACATCTGGATAATGCATCAATGAAATAATAATCTCTACAAAATGAAAAATATGAATTTGAAAAGTACTGAATTTCTATAGTCTATAAGGGGAGTCATGTATATCTACAAATGAAAAATAAATAAGTTAAAATGTTATGCATGAGGTACCCTTTTAGTATTATGTTAAAACTTCTAAAAAAGTAAATAAACATAGAAAATAATTTGAAAATTAGAAGTATAAAAATATACCAGATGTAAAAAAGAAAAAAAAAGTATGTGATGAACTTATTGCATCAAATAATGGCAGTGAGTTATATACATAATAGACATTTAAAAAAATTTCAGTCATGTACTTTAAACATTGTTTTAGTAATAAACATCTTTAAGTATTTAAAAATTTTGATAATTACATATCCTAAAACAAGAATATGAAATTATATCTCTGTAAAATAAATTGTATGCTATTATCTAATAGAAAATTTTTAAATACAGGAAGTTAACAGGGAAACAGAAAAAGGTTAAAAAAACAAACACAAAAACTGTAAACATTAAAGAATTTTCTATTTTGACAGGTTAGAACAAGCTTGCTGTTGTAATATGGAAATAAAAAACAAGAGACAAGATGATTATATGTTGTTAATAATCAAGTCATTTGAAATTATCATTGGCCTTCACCATTTAGATAAGAAAAATGCTATTCAACTTTTAAGGATATACCTCTAACAAAAGCAGCAATATCTAACGTTTTGATAAGCAAACAAGTCACCTATTTAAGAAAGATATAGTAAACAAGTCCAAAGGTAACATTAAATGTTTGAGATAAAAATAATTACTCATACCATGTTTGCAACTCACCTAACAGTAACATGGTTATGTATACCAGGTTATTCAAAATGGTATCCTCATTGTTGGTTGCTTTTACAACAATATTTTAGCTATTGTATTATGACAAAAACAACAAAGATGCAGATGCTATTTTGAATAACTTAATTTTTAATCTCCGAATTTCAAATAATATAACCATATACTGTTGTCTATTAAGAGCAGTTACTTAAATATAATAATTTTTTGTGATGTGATGAATAAGGTAACATTCAGTATTTTTTTTAATTTTCAAGTTTTATGTATTTAAAAAGGTATACAATACTAGTTATTAAATGGTCTTTAATTGTGTGTTTCTTCAAGTCATAAAATGAATATTACCAGTATCTTAATTTCAATGTAATAAAAAAGTTTACTTGAAAGAAAAATAAAATCTAACTTTTTAAAAATATAAAATTAACACAAAATAGTAACTTTAGTTTAGTCTTGTTTTCAATAAATCTTCAAATGTAGATTTTACAAAATGTAATTTTCAACTCTGAAATATGTACATTCAATAAAAAAGAAATTTTCATTACTTATAAACAATATTTTTTGTTTAAGGTATATTCTTAAAATATAACAATATAGCCTATTAAACAATTTACCTATAACTTTTTTTCTTTAACAATTAAAAAAATTCATTTAAGCTTTTACAGTGATTACACATTAGTAATTAAATAATACATTTATATATATATATATATATATATATATATAGTTATTCAAAGTGTTCTTGATTTGTCCTTCAAATCTTCACTAAATGAAGAAAGTGAACTTTGTTTCATTTTTAGCTTTAAGAGAATGCCATTGGTGATTTTTTGCATTTAAAGTTTGATCTTACTATATGAGGAAAATACCAAAATTATTAAAACTACAAAATGAAATAAAATTAAAAAGTTTTGGACAAGTTATTTACATATATTAAACAAAAATATATTTAAATTTAGAATATTAAAAAATCCTTTCAGGTTTAAATAATTTAAGACATCACAAATATTGTATAATTTCAACCCATAATCCTAAACCATATCTAAGATTTAATTGGATGGTTTTACACTTTACCTACAACTTTTAGAGAGTAATGTGGTAAAAATATTTGGTTTTGAATGCTGCCTCATACATTAGTCAGCCATAAAAGCGCATAAAATATAGCTTATATCAGCAATCATGAACTGAATAATGATTAACAAAATTAATGATTCAATAGAATGAACTGAGAAAAAAGTGAAACAAAACAATTATTTCTGCTGCCATCATTATCTTATGATTCATATAATTTATATTAAAAAGGAAAATAGAATTTTACATACAAGTTGTGTGTGTTATCTAAATAAATGTAGACATGTTCAAGAAATATTAGTTAAGATTGTGAATGGGTTAAGATTACTATTGATACTAAGTTTTTAATTTTCACATATATTGTTTGATAAAATCAATAGATTTGGTCAAGAGCAAAACCTAATTTTGAAAAATAGGTTAAAAATGGATCATTTATAATAACTAGATAAAAATATAGTTCTAAATGAATCAAATATAGCTTTTTATTATAAACATAAAAAGATATCCTATATGTTTTGGCTAATAGTAGATAAGTGTATCTATTCTTATTCGATAATAAAACATGTAGCTTGTTTAGTCTATAAAATGTATACTTGAATGCGGTTACAAATAGTTTTCACTTATATATATAAGATATATAAAATTCCTGTAAAATTTATAATAATCACCTAGTTAAAATTTAGTATAATATTTCTAGCTTAGAATAATTTATCTAAAAACAATTAACTGTAATAATTAGGCAGTCTTTAAGGTAAAAAAAAATATCAGAGTCGTTTGAAAGAGAATTTAGCAACTGGCTGGAGCCAAGAAAAGATTTTGAAAATGTAGACCATCAAAAATTACATTAAAATGTTATAAAGAATGTAAACATATCAAATTGAATACTAGTTATTTGCATCACTAGATTCAAGTTTTTTAATTTATAAAATTCATAATGAATATGCAATGCTTGAAACTAATTTCTTGTTTTTGGAAATCTGAAATGAAGTGAGTATATGTATAAATGATAAACAGGTGAAATTCTGAAAGCTTCAAACAAATCTTTTCTTTTAAGAATAAGAGTTATGGCCCCTTTTACTCAATCAAGTGTTATTGTTTTTTTATGACAAAAGGCTTGGTTTTGGTGTTTTTTAACAATATCATCAGGAGATGGAGAAGAAAAGTCAAATGGAAGAATTTGGGCTAATTTAGTCTCCTCACTGGAACTCATGCCACACATCTGTGTTCTATAAGAGAACTTGTGGTATTTGTTTTTGCTTGTCGTCTTAGTACATTTTACAGTTTTGGGATGGTAAGAAACCACTCTGCCAAACAGAGATGCTGATGCTTCATAAGTTGTTTTTGAATTGTGATAGTCACTACAAGCTTCATTGAGAAATGATGGGAGTAAAGAGGACTTCTCAATTCTTTCTAGGTCTTTTCCCTTGCTTTGATTTGATTGTTGCTGCTGCTCAGTTTTATGTTTGCTTGATGGCCCTCTCCACAAATCTTCCAACTTGTTCATATTGTCACAGTTAAAGTCATTCTTGCTGTTGTTCACTTGACTAAAAAGTTCCCCTAACGACATAGGTTGGCAGTCTTTTTTAGGACTGCTATAGGAAACTGTAAAATCACTGTTTTCACTGTTGGTCAGTTCAGCTGTATAGTTCTTTTTCTGATTATCCAAATGAGCTTTAAAAAAGGAATGTTCACTTTCATTTATATCAACATCAACAGAATTTTTGCTTGGATTCACATCAGAGGATTTTTTACCAATTATCTGTGATGTATCTTCAAGCCTTATTTTACAAAGATCTGTTAATGAGAAATTCTTATGGCTTTGAAAAGGAGATGAAATACCAGAACATGAATGTTTTGCGAGATCAGCTAAGGTGGCTTTATCAGTAGGTATCATTTTCTCTCCATTATCCTCATTACTCGATTCTTTAGCAGAATTTAATGATTGAAAACCATCAAATCTTTTGTCATTCTGATTAGAAAAATTGAAACTTTTTCTAAAGCAATGATTTGTGAGATCAATTAAAGGCTTGTTGCGAGAATTTGTTAAAGACAATTGTTTTTGTTTATTTGGACAGGAAGAGCTTATCATATGAGATAAAGAACCACCAAATGCTGAAATTGATCCAATCCGCTGCTTTGCAAGATCAGCTAAAGTCATTGTGTTAAAATTCTTAAAATTGTTTTGATTAGCAGAACATTCTTCACATTTATCTATATATTCCTGACTATTATTATTATTAGGACTTTTGTGCCTTTGCTGAAAAATATCTGCTAAAGAAGATTTAAATGAATTTTCCTTGGCAAATGGCAAGCCGTTATCATAATTAGCCTTTAAGTTACTTTGATTTTGCAGTGGGCTTTGAGAAATTTTTTCACAAAGAGATGGCTTAGGAGAAGTAGAGAGGTCATCATTACTGATTGAAACCAAACTTGCAGATTCTTCCATCTTTTGTTTGTTTATATTAGCCATTGCAAACAGTTTCAGAAGTTCATACTTATCAGATTTAGGTGTTGGAAATTTGCTATCAGACAAAGCAGGAATTGTCTTCACAGAATTTAATCTCATATCATTACAACTATTATTTGCTAACAAGCTCTCATTGAGTGTAATATTTAGTTCAGATTCAGAATTTTCCTTGGATTTACACACCAAACTTTCAGTATTATCAGAGAAGCATATTTGCTCAACTCCTGCATCATCATCATCATCAATAGACTGAAGCTCAGTATTAACTTCTAAGTCATTGTCATCGCTGCTTTCAGTAGATGGAGCAACATTTTCACTGGATGTACTGTCAGATTTCAAGTGTCGCATTATTTGTATTTTGTTAAGGCCAGGAGAATTTCCATTTTGTTCCGAAAGAAAACATATTTGGTCCTCAGTATCTCCAGAGTTGAGACTGCTATAAGAAGAGCACTCTTCTTCCCCAACACTGTTGTATTCTTGATAGAGTTTATGATGTGGCACAGCCACAACTAAACTACGTTTTGAAATATCTCTTGCATAATCATCATCCTCCTCCTCCTCATCATCATCATATTCAGAGGAAAGAGTACCAAATTGAGCATATAAATTTAAAGGAAATTCTTACCTTACGAAAGCCAAAAATTAATATGAAGGAATCAGCAAACCGATATGTTGTTAGCATATTTTCAAACAGCACAAGTTTTGGAGGAGATGAAGAACATGAAAGAGAGGAAGTAAACAAAGGCTCATTGTTAGCATATCATTAATCAAAGGTCATATACATATTGCACTGATGCTCTCATTGCATCAACAAAAAATAATAAAAAGAACTGATTTCACTCTTTAGAAAAATTATGACTGTAGAAAATGAATCAAGCAATGTTATTTCTTTTTTTTATTCAAAAGGAAAAATCACAATGGAGATTTTTTGTAATTATATGATATATGAAAACTAAGATTTCAATATATAAGCATAATATAAGCATTTTCAAAATGTAAATATTCATACTATTCAAGTATTTTGGATTATATAAATACACAAACTTTAGCATTAAATTATTAAAGTGACTACAATGATTTCATAAATTATTTTATTTACAAATAGTTACTAGTGACATTAAACATACATATCAGTTGATACTGTTTAATCAAACTATGGCAGAAATTCCCATCATTAAATCAAATGTAAAACAGTACTCCAAACCAGTAGATGGATATGATCTTGCTCATCATAAACCTAAATTAATCTAAAAATTTGAAAATTCTTATACACTTTTAAAAACTAAAACTAGTATTTGAAGCATTTGCCATGTAATCAATCTCAAAATATGTTTGTCTAAAAAGAATTTTTCAAAAAATGACAAGGTTAAAATTTTATTTTATAAACTTATGTAAACAAGAGCAAATCCAAGCCATAAACATAAAAATAGCATGCTGCCCATATGAAATTCCATATAAGGAAACAAGTGTGATATAAAGCATGTGATAAAAGGCATATTAACATGAAAAAAATTGTAAAATACTTGAAATCTTTTAAACAAATATTCAAAATCATTTTGCAACAAATTTAATTTATTTTGTGTATAATTGCCATATGAATTAGTAATTCCAGAAAAATACAAAATAGATGATAACTGTTAAATATCATTCATAATATAATTTTCATGATCTAGATTTCTTGTTCATACCTTTCAGAAGTTAAATGAAATTCAATAGCAATGTGAAGGCAAGAATTGTAACATGAAAAAATCTATATAGGTAATAATTTATTACATGAAGAACAAGATATAGTAAAGTCATCAACTATCAATTATTGATGAAGCACAAACTTATCCAGGTAATGTTTGAATGTAGGTGATTCAAAAAGTAAGACTTTTGCAATAAAAAATTTAAAAAATCTACTAAATAGAAAAAGTGTTCAATGCATTTTTTTAAAGTTATATTCTTGACTTCTGATGCTTAGAATAATTTGGGAATCTCCTACCACTCCAGAAAGGGCTAATGAAAAACTAAATTTTAGTGAATAGGAAGTAAAAAATCATGAGTGTAAAGAAAAAGAATTTTTGCCTATTAGTTTTAAGAGTAACATGTGCTTCATCAGAAAATATTCTGGTTAATACAGAAAGCATTACACAAAATGCAATTTTAAGTGTGTGTTAAAAATATCTAAGCCTTCTTTTTCAGGTTATAAAAAAAAAAATTAAAAAAATAAATATCAGAAGGGAGCTAAAAAAAGACAAATTCTTTTAAAGTTTAAGCTTCTTTCAAAATATAAAAATAAAAAAAGAGGAAGGGTTGATTAATTTCTAAATATGCTGGCATAAAACGAATGATGGTCCATATAAAACAGAAGTGCTATAATTTAAGAAACTAGCCGAGTACACATCCTACAGAGAAAAGTTATCCTAGAAATTTTCTCAGTTTTTTTATAAAAAATAATTCAACACTATATTTTTTAAAATAATTTTTTCATATTTTTATCAATCATAACAAAGATTAATTAAACAGATTTGAATCACTTGGTGAAATAATTTTTTTTTATTAACTACATAAAATTTATTTATCTTTTTCAATTAAATAAAATTAAAATTTGGTTTAGTTAAATAATTTTGTATTATTAATAATAATTCAAAATAATATTTGTATTAAAAATAAAAAATTGATTCAGAAAACTTACTATTCTATCACATGTTTAAATAATTCAGTGGTGTTAAAATCTAATTAAACAGATTATTTTGACTTATTTAGATAATTCTGTAAAATGTTTGTTTGGCTCCACCCAACTAATTTGTACTAACATGAAATGTTAAAGAACAATGATTAAGATGAAGGCTGCAGAAAATAAGGTCATAAATAACATTACCAGACCTAAAATTATCAAATTCTATCAGAATTTTAATCATCAGCACTATGATTACTGTGCAGCTGAGCACATAATCTGTGACTTCCACAGATTCCAATATGTGTAGTGAATCTTGGATAAGTAGAGCTGGCAGTGCCCATCTCTATCCAAGTCAAACCACAGCTGATGTTGACGGTTTGTTTTGGTCATGAACATGTGGCTGCTAATTGTATTGGAGGAACCTTCTGTCCTGGTCATTAACATCAGTTTAGGAAGCCCACCACCCTGGTTCCATACATAGATATAGAGTCCAGTCTTATGCTTGATGATTGTTGATTGTAAAAGGTTGCTCTAATCTTGGACAGATGTTTTTAATCCTAGCCACCTTTCTCACCAGAAGCCCAGAGGGAGAATGACTTGACTATGCAACAGATAGGATCACTCATGGAAGGGCCTGTCAATGAGGACACAATTTTTTTTTTTAACTAGATGTTGGAGAAAAAAGGACCATTGTCAGACATACCAATTACAATAATATCTGTTAAATAATAAAAAATAACTAATTGTACAGAACAAATAGTAAAAATAATACAAAATAAATGTTAAGATTGGAAACCACTCTCTTACAAATTTGAAGATGTGCCCTCTTCCTTAAATCTGTGGCACTCAAAAAAAATAGTCAGTTATTTGTGTCAATGTATAAATAAGTTAACAAATATAATGTATTAATATCTGTAATAAGATTGAAAACATTAAATATTTCTAATAAATAAGCTCACCAAATACCACTAGTTTTAAAAGACAATTGAGAAATTAAAATGAGCATAAGTAAATAAATATGTATTTAAATAAATAAAAATAATCTCATTTTTTTTTTTTAAATTTATTTTAAAAACCCATCACTTTCTTGGAGTGATAAAAAAATATGTCTGTTCATTGTGACTGGCAGCATAAAAAAAATATATATTTAAAAAAAATTTAATATATCTTTAAATTATAAACTTTGTTTTCTTTAAATGCAAACACACCAATATTTTTTGTGTTAAATTATGACCAAATTTCAACAATACAAGTATAAATTTTTTTCCAAACACTAACAAAATAAAAAGATTTGCTTATATATAGGAAGTTTTAAAATTTACATTAAAGTAAATAACATAGATCAAATATTTATTAAAATATGCTCTTAAAACTTATGCAAATTAAATGTTACCATTTATATTGTGAATGTCATCACACGCACACATAGTAACCAAAACAGTCCTTGCCGTTTTTAATTTATTAGAAAAAAAAGAAGAAAAAAGACAGTATACAAAAATCTGATATGCCATTATTCCTCAAAGTAATATCCACTGGTATGCAGAACCTTTTGTTAATATACCTTTAACTGCAAAATGCCCTGGTGGTACAAATCGGATGCTTTGGATAGAAAGAAATCTGTGAATACCTGTCACAAATCTGTCTCATTTGTGAAGGTTTACCTCCGAAGGTGTTTGTCAATGGAAGAGGTGGTAATCTGTTGGCACAAGGTCCAGGTAGTAAGTTGAATGGTACAGTGTCACTCAGCCAAGTCCCTATATGGTACCACATGAGGCTTGGCATTGTCATAGAGGAGCAGTACACCCTTGCAATTAACCAATGCTGGCTCCTTCTGCTTCAGTGCTTGTTGCACACATTCCAACTTGTGTGAGTACAAGTTCACAGTGCTGGTTTGGCTCATTGGTACCAGCTCATAGCACACCATTTGTTGCCTTCTGTGTGTGGGGAAGATACTTGCTCAACTTCTCTATCACTTTTTTTTGCACAATGTAAAAAATGGCAAGGACATTTTTTGGCTACCTTATATAGAAATAAAATGCTGATAGAAAAACAGTTGTCTAATAGCGTGGGCTGTTTTGATCTAGATAGGGACACACAGACAAAATTTAACTTTATGCAAATTTATATTAAATTATGTGCAATGGGCAGACAAAATAAATTCTCACTTTTGTTATCTCTTCTCAAAATGCTAAATTTCAAATATTTGATCAAAAATATTTTAAAATGTAACTTGTGTCATTATCGTTGAAGGTTGATCATCTTACCAAACTTATTTTGAGTTGATCCACTGGTTTGAGAGTAACTGTGTATCATACTTACTACACCCAATTTGAATATTTTTGTAAAATCTTTCAACAAACATGCATGCAATGTTTTTGTTATATCATAGTCATACAAACTGGAAAAGGCTCATTTAAAATGAAAAGTGCCTGGAGAATTTATGCTGGAGTTTTATTTTATAAAATTTTAAGGTTATAAATAGCAAAATGTTTATTTTAGGAAATTAAGAAAATGATTTAATCATAGGAATAACTTCATAAAAGAAAAATAATGGAAATAATTAGACTTAAAAATTCAGGAATTAAATATTTAATAAAAAGAGTTAACAAACAAAAGATACATTGCAGTAACTTAAAAAGAAAAAGAAAATTGATATTTTTAACAGTATAGACTAGCTCAAGGGCAAATTGAGGATGGGATGGAGAAAGACTGGGTAAATCTTTCAAGTGATAAAAGCCTACCTGTTTTGAGAAAAAACAAAAATACATCACTTTGAAAACATGTCTTCCACTTGGCCTTGAACAGTAATGGCCACTGGTCCAAGTGGAAAATATACAACTACCTCCAGTCACTCCAATAAGCAATTTATTTTTGCTAAGTTTAGCTAGGCACATAGTTTACTGCTAAAAAAAAAAATTCATTACACTAATTTTTGTCTTTAAATTTCATCAAATCTATTTCATAAACACACAGAGATGTGTGCAGTGTTTCACATTAAGCAATTAGTTTTATCAATACATAAAATTACGACTTAAAAGAATCTAAAGTGTTATCCACATAGATGAAATTGGTTTATTCTGCATTGATGTAAACAAACGGTAGCCTTTTGCATAATATTTCCTGAAATTTGAAGTTTCAAATAGCCATGTTGTGAAATGGAAACTTTAAAATGGACTGCAAGGTTGATTAAGAAGAAATTTAATAACTTCACAGCTTGCAAAATGTATTGTAAAAATGATAACCAAGTAGAATCGAAATTTGAAGAAGTTCACAGAAGATCCTGAATGTGTTCAATACAAACTTAATAAAGGCAAGTTAAGGACTTGTTGATCTGAGTCCCATGAGCCCCATATAAAAAAAAGGAGTTATAAAAATTCATTTTTGTCAAGCCTTGAAATTTTTCAGTATCATGACAGTGAAGAAGTATCAGAAAGTATAACATGTTGGATTTTAGATCAAGTGACAAAATAACTGAGACTGACTACAAGGCCTAGTTTAAAAATGAATGATTTTTTTGTAGTAGTAGTAATAAGTTTACCTCAAAGGGAAGAAAAATGTGTGCTCTCTGTTGCTGGGATGCTGGAACAAAGACGAAAAAGAAAGTGCGGGAGCTGTAAATGTTTCTTTTATAGAACAAGCTGTGGTACTCTTGTGTGGCATGATGAGACTTGAAGAATATAAAAAGGACAGCCAAATTTGAGTGAACAAACTGAGCAAAACTTGTTTTACATGCAGTCTGTTTACATTGGAAAGTCATCACCACCGGGTTCTACCAAAAGATGTTCCTGCTGAATTTACTGACCAGAATTAAACTCGCAGCACAAGCTATTTTGGCATTTGTCTTATTTTTATTTGCTGTAATGGCAGGCAAAGATTTTGACATCTGGCTAGTTCGAAAATTTCATAGCATTTCATCCGATTACACAGTGTCTGAATGGATAAAACAGGTAGAGCTAGTGTGCGAAATGTGTGGGGTAGACAACATTCAGTGTATTAGACTACTGAGATTGAGAGGTGGAGCCTTCTTGGTGTATCGATGATTGACCAGTGACCAGAAGGAGGATTTTGAATAGGACTTCTCATAGCTTTCACACCGGATCCTTTTGTGGTATTTGACAAGTTCATATCTCATCATTTACATCCTGGAAAAAATGTGGATGAATACTCGGGTGATTTGCAGGACCTAGTGCATTTGGTTGGAGGAGGTCTGTTTGATTGATGGCTTGTGTGTTCGTTTCGGGACTTACTAGTCATGTCAGACAGCAACTGCAGGCATCTTCAATGATGAAAGACATGACATCAGAGCAGATTCTCACTAGAGATTGAGCCTTTATAACTGAAGAAGTGGAGGTTGATGAGCCTGTTGCTGTTGCCGTCAGACAATGCAGGGTTCTCCCTTGTATACCTGTGGACCCACCTTTACTCACCCACCCTGGCAAAGGGATGGATCACAATGCTACGAGTGTGGAGGACCTAATCATTTCACTAAGCACTGCTGGAAGCCTAGGGAGGGGAGGCAAGGTGACAAAGTGAAAAGAATGCTCCCAGAGATACACTGCTACTGGTGCCAAAAGAAAGGACATGTTTCATCGATGTGTCCGGGAAACAAGGTCAATGGATGAGAAATCAGCACCATTCTCTCCCTACACAGACAAAAAAAAAAAAGAAGCTCCCTGTGATAAAGATCCAAATTAATGGAGTAGACTGAACAGCGTTGGTAGACTCCAGCTGCTCCTTGTCCATTGCAAGTCAGTTGATATTTCAACCCAAAGACAGTGAACACCTCCCTATAGTGACATCACTCAAATCTCCTGACCACCAATATGTATGTCTCCGTCTGTCACTTCTCAGTTCGGTTAGATACCTTTTCTTTCTTTACCGTTCTCCCTCCTCTCCTGACTGCTCCCTTCTAGATAGCATTTCTGACAACATAGATAAGGCTATTTCCTACCACCCATTTGCTCACATATTTGTATTCGCAGATCTTAACGCCCATCATTCTGAGTGGCTTAAAGACTGTTACTGATTCAGCGAGCATCCACACCATGAACTTTGCTATTTCCCAATCCCTTACGCAAGTGGTGAACTTCCCCACACGCTTTCCAAGCACTCCCTCTGGACACTCCTCTATACTAGATATATGCTTTATCTCTGCACCTGACTCCTGTCAAGTCTTGCAGCTTTGCCCTCTCGGCAACTCCGACCATGCTGTTGTCTCTCTCAATATTTCTTTCCACTCTCACTCCCCACCAGGAGACTCCTACCTATAGAACCTCCTACTACTACCAAATAGCTGACTGGGATGCCTTTTGCGATTTCCTATGCAACATCCCTTGGGGAAATGTGTTTGATCTCCCAGTTGATGACTGTGCCTCTGAGATTTCATCCTGGGTGAAAGCTGGCATTGATGCCTTCATACCTACCAGGAAGTATTGTCTAAAACCTCATTCCTCTCCTTGGTTCTCTTCTGTCCACAGGAACCACTACTTCCGACTATTCCGGAGACAGTCATCTGATCACAATAGGCGCCTATTCATGTCTGCTCGTAATGAGTGCAAGAGAATCCTGAATGACACCAAGCAGTTGTTTGCCGAGTGAATGAGTCAGTGCATAGCTGACCGCAAGCTCGGCTCCAAGGACTGTTGACGGTTATGCAAACGGGTGCCGAACAATGGCAAATCCTCTATCCCTCCTTTAATCAATGAATTTGAGGTTCTTACGTCATCTGCGGACAAAGCTGAGTGCTTTGCTCGCAGATTCTCATCCAACTCCACATTCCCGACTTCCCTATTAGAACTGAGGCTAAACTGTATGATGTATATATTATTCCAACAGTAGTATCTCGAGTAATTTCAAAACTTGACCCCCATAAGGTGAGTGGTGGCGATGGAATCCCGGTGATAGTCCTTAAGAAATGTGCTCCTGAACTCTCTCCTGTCCTCTCTAAACTGTATAACTACTGCCTTTCTGCTTCCTGTTTTCCTGCATGCTGGAAGTTCTCTTCAGTTGTTCCTGTATTTAAGAACTGTGGTGAACCCTCGGACCCATCCAATTATTGCCCTATCAGCCTTCTACCAATTTTTGGGAAAGTGTTTGAGGCCATAATTAATGCTGAAATAGTTCAACATCTTACTGCCCACAAACTCTGCTCTGACAGGCAGTATGACTTCTGCTTTGCCAGGTCCACGGCTGACATGCTAACGATCGTTATGGAGTACATGTTCCAGGCTCTTGATGAGTCAGGTGAGGCTCATGCTGTTGCTCTGGACATCTCCAAGGCTTTTAGCAGGGTTTGGCACTCTGGCCTTCTATGTAAGCTATGGGGTTACGGTATTATTGGATGCTTGCTTGATCTAATCCAATCTTTTTTAAATAACCACAAAATGAAGGTCGTTTTGAATGGGCATGCCTCTACATCCTACAGCACAAACACTGGTGTCCCTCAGGGCTCTATCCTGGGCCCAACTCTCTTCCTTATTTTCATAAATGACCTCCCAGACAAGATCAAGAGCCAAGTAGGCATCTATGCAGATGACACCACAATTTACTCCTGCATCAGTAAGAAACCCGTCATGGCGGACAAACATAATCTCACTGCTGACCTTGAAAGGGATCTATACTCTGTGGTGAATTGGGGCAAGAAGTGGCTTGTCAATTTCAATGCGTCAAAGACTAAGCTGTTGTCTGTCAATCATCACAGGCAACCTCTCCTGGCTCCCATAAGCATGGACCAAGTGAGTCTCCCTGAGAGCAATACACTGTGCCTCCTTGGCCTTACCCTCTCTTCTGATCTCAAATGGAACTACTACATTGAGTCCATAGCTAAATCCACTGCTAAGGTTGGGTCACTGTGTCAGACCAGGATGTTTTTCCCGCCTGAATCCATCCTGCATATATACAAATCAACCATTCGTCCGTGCATGGAATACTGCTGCCATATATGGTCAGGCGCCCCTGCTGTTCATCTCAGTGTTCTCGACAGGCTCCAAAGGAGAATCAGTAATGTGATAGGTACCGACTTGGCAGCTCGACTACAGCCACTTCACCACCGAGATGTGGCCTCCCTTTGTCTGTTCTATAAATACTTTCATGGCTTCTGTTCCAATGAACTTAAATCACTGGTGTCTCTGCAACAGGTGTTTACTCGTGCAACCAGATTGGCAACTGGGTCCCACCCATTCACAGTTAGATTAACCAAATGCAGACGACAATTCTACTCCTGCAGCTTCTTCTCTCGCACTTCCCGCCTGTGGAACTCGCTTCCATATTCTTGCTTTCCTGATGGCTACAACCTCCAGGAATTTAAATGCAATGTCAATACTCATCTCCTAACCACTTGACTCTAGTTCTTTCACCAGCCCGTATATCCTTTCCTTTCTCTCCACCTTTGCAAGTGTTATCACACCTGTATTCCCATCCTTCTCTTGCTCCTTTCTAACTGGTTTGTCTTTCTCTTCACTCTCTTCTAATTAATCTTTTTACTCTTATGTAGCCCCCTGCACATCAGTGGCATTACCGCCTTGTTCGGGGTGATACGATTAAAAAAAAAAAAACACACACATTCTTAACAGCAGGTGGAAAGTGTCTTTTTAGCCATGGTGTTGAAGGCATTACAATGGAAGTGACCAACAGAAATTTCCTTAAGATGGATGTGCTCGTGGTGAACAGGAAGCCATTAGGATTTTACCTTCTTCTAGGAATGGAAGAATTAGGTAGTGTGCACATCGACAAGCAAGGCAGGGCGCATTTTTCTGAGGAAGCCCTTACTTTGGGTGCTATGATAAAATTGGAAGAACCTGATTTTTGTGCAGAATTCAATCAACGCACCAAATCCTGGACGGTGTTGTGGAAGTGGCCCGGTGATCAACCACCAGAGAAATTATGCAACAGAGTTCCAGACTACAAAGTTCCTGCAAGAACTTGAGCAGAATATGACAGGGAGTTACAGACATGGATTAGTAATGAGTGGTTGGTGCCTTACTCAGAAGAGAAATTGGCGCCTGCAAAGGGTCTGATCGGACTGATGGTAGTCATCCAGTAGAATAAAAAAAAAAGGTAAGACCTGTGCTTGACTATTTAGAACTGAACGAGCATATGGAAGTGTTCATGGCTCATGCAGATGTATGCGCCCAAAAGTTGAGAGAGTGGTGATGAGTGGGTTCGAACATGTCAGTGTTAGATCTTTGAAAGGCATATCTTCAAGTACATGTGCACCGATTGTTGTGGCTCTATCAAACTGTGCTAATTAGTGGACGGAAGTACTGTCTGAACAGCATGAATTTGAACTCCATGTGACATCATCCATAATGCAGACAATTGTTGACGTTATTCTAAAGAAAGATAAGTGCATACAAAGGGCAACATCTGCTTTCAATGATGATATATATACATAAATGAGAGTGTTGTGCCTACAGCACATGTGAAAGAACATCTTGATAGCTTCAGTCTCATGAGCAAAGAACCAGATAGGCTAAAGGATGGTGGATGAGTGCTTGGTCTGCAGGTCTGGGAGGAGCATCACACACTCTACTGGAAAAGAGGAAACAGGATCCCGGATATGCCTTGTGTCATCACTCGATGCAACATTTTCATCATGCAACAAATTAATTGGACACCTTCCTCTGGGTCGATGGCTTCATGTGGCCATGGCCTTCATCAAGTGGAGAGCATCTGAGGTTATGCTAGTTGGGATGACAATGCTTCTCTCAACACCATGATCAAGGAGGTTCTCAACCAGAGTGCACAAGGAGGACCCAGCACATGGCAAATGGTGTATTGATCGACAAGACTTCAGCATGTGTCATCGCAAGCTCTCTTGCTACCAATGTGCTATTGGAATGTGGTGGAGGATGCCTGTTGGTTAAAATCAGAAAAGGTCTCCCAACATATTAACCTCACAGAACTTGATGCCATTATTAAAGAGGTAAATTTGGCAATCCTCTAAAAGGCGACCTGTTCATCGATTCTGCTTGTGTCTATAAGTGGGTGTCAGACACCCTCATGGGGAAGGTCTCAGGTAATGTCATCATCGAGCAATGCGACAGAACCATGAAAAGGATTGCCACCAGAAAACAGTGTGCCATATCAGAAGTGGTACACTGGCACAATGTCACTCCAAAGAGACTGCCCACTGTTTCATATGTGATCATGAGATTTGGGTGGGGTAGCAATAGGTTTACCTCAAAAAGAAGAAAAATGTGCACTCTCTGTTGCCGGGACACTGGAACAAAGATGAAAAAGAAAGCACGGGGATAAATGTTTCTTTTATAGAACAGGCTCTGGTACTCTTGTGTGGCATGATGAGACTTGAAGAATATAAAAAGGACAGCCAAATTCAAGTGAGCAGACTGAGCAAAGCTTGTTTTATGTTGGAGAAGAATGTCATCATCACTGGTGTCCTACCAAAAGACATCCATGCTGAATTTACTGACCAGAATTAAACTCACGGCACATTTCTTTTCATTGATGAATACTCTGTTGTCCACAGTGTACCAGGTAGATAAAACAATAGATGGATGGCTACAAGCAGAAACCACCCTCAACAAGGTGGAAATAGTCTAAAGATTTTGGGTGGAATTCTGAAGTAGTAGGCTCATGGTGAGATCCAGATGGTGTTAAGAGGGCAGCTCAGACAGAGTTTTTGAAGGTATATGTAGAGCTATAGTTCAAAAAGACAAATGCTTTTAGAAAGAAGATTTTTGTGCATGATAAGTCTTCATTACATTCAGTGAAGAAAACTAAGATCTAAATAAAATAGATTTCATAAACTTATTTGAAGTGGCAAATTTGTTAACCTGATTGAAAACTTGCAAAGTATCTTAAGGAGGAATGTTTACATCAGCAAATGATAACTTTACAGAAAAAAAATTAGCTTTGGAATGTTATTCTGGATGCTGTGCAGTGTTGGAACATCCAGAATAACATTCCAAAGTGAAATTTTTTATAAAGAAATACAACAGCTCATAAAAACTGATATAAACAACTTCTAAAAGTACTTTCACATCAATGCTGTTTTTATAGTGGGTTTTCATTGCTCTGAAATTAAACTTGTTTTCAATTGATTTTGTTAAAAACATCTGCCTTTGTAAACTTTGTGCATTTATATTTTTTAATTACAATGATGTTTCTTGGAGTAACATGGCTAATAATGTGAAACATCCTGAACATTATTAGTGCAAATATTTCTGTGAATACCTATTAAACACAAATCAATAACACCTATCAAAATAATTAGAATTAGCACATACCAAGGCAAGTAGAATTTTTGTCAAGAAAATGCTCAATACAGAACCAGAGTGACAATAATCAATAAATTAATAAAAGTCCAATTGACTTATCTTTCAAAGTTTTGTAGATATACCAATCACGTTAAAATAAGTCTATTGAATTATTACCAGGTATTTTATACACTACATAAATACTAATACTATACTCCAAACAAATATCAAATTTGTACTATGCTAAAGCCCACTGGGAATGTGGCAACATTTAACACTGACACAGAAGAACAGTGTGTCAGCTAGACTTTACATTTGATTGAAAGGTAAATCAACTGAATGTTTATTAATTTAATGACATCTAGCTTTTTCCTAAGAAAAATTAACTTTGAAATGTTATGAACAAGATCAAGGAAAATTCAACAGAGCAGTTCATATTCACCCAGAAAAGATATTCACAATCTCATTTGAAAAAGATATTAAGATAAATATATGTGGTCCCAAAGGAAGTACTTTGAAGCAGACTAAAGTGCCATTGTCTTAGGCTATATTTTGTTAATAATAAATAGTGGATACCTTAGATAGACAGTGTATGCGTATGCATACACATACACTATCTAAGGTATCAGAGTGGTAGTTTGAGTAAATGTGTTTGAAATGATATTGTAAAGTTAGTGTTAGATGAATCCCATAGATGCATATACATGAGCAGAAAAGCCAACAAATGTGAATTGGATAGAATCTGCTGAACCACAATGTAACAGAACATAATTTCCTGGACTGTAACATCACATCAACAAAAAAGTTATAGACAATTATCAGTGTGAAAAGTAGTGTGCAGTTTTTTGGGGCAGAAAATACATAGTCCCTCCCCGCCAATCTGAACAAATGAACTGTTTATTGAAATTCTAAATTGAAGAACCATATTTTCAGATTCAGGCCAGAAAAGAAGGCATCCTTTCACATGCAACACAATTTCAGGTTCTACATCAGTTTGAAGGCACACAAATATAGGCCTACCACACCCATCATCTGGGTTTTCATTTTCTAGCTTTCTTTTGTACAGACAATGATTTTCAAACAACCATATTGTCATTGCTGCTATTAAAAAAAAAAAAAAAAAGAGGGGGGACACCTCTGCTGATGTGAACTTTTACAAGCACAACATGCTAGCCCTTGAAGATTTTTTGATTTCTTAATACAAATAGGATTAAACTGATAAAAAATGAATTGCCTATGATATCCTTGAATTGTCAGCATTTAAATTTATCATTAATAAAGTTAAATTTTTATATTCTAGAGTGTAAATCCAAAGTAACTAACAAATAATCAAAACAGCAATTAAATCATACTTTAGAAATACCATTTTATGAAAATAAAAAGATGTATTTGGTTTTGGATGATAACATCTGTTAATACTAATAGACATGTTTATATCAATCATTCAGATTGGAGAAATATTCTTTCCTGAAGAATATTTATTTGATAAAACTTAAATGCTTATTGTTCAACTAACTTTTTATTAAATATAATTTCCATAAAAACATAATAGTTATATCAACAAACATGAACACAATGAATTCAGGGAAAAAGAATGTCTCTATGCATATAGAAGGTCAAAAGAGGAAATTATGAAAACAAATTACTATTTATATAAAATAAAATATGTAAAAGGTAACATCTTATCAGCACAAAATATCCAGACAACAATGTCAATTTTTGAATTTTATAATAAATAATTCCTTATTTATTCTATTTATATGATTCAATCCTGAAATGCTAGTTTAAATTATTTATATAAAACTGTGAGATTATTTAAAAATGAAAAAAAAACATGAACAGCTATATTATATGTCCAATATAATTTTCCAACTGGCTAGATTTATTTATTGAACATTTTTAATTAATAATAGAGGAAATCAATGTTGTATCAAAAAATCAATAGGCAAATATTATTCTGATCATTGATAATTTCAATCCAGATAGAAATAGAAATAAATATATAAATATAACTTGTTATTTTGTGATGTTTGAAGAGATCAATATTAAGTTCTTATACTAACAAATCTTAAGATTTAATAAATATCTTAAAATCTAAAAGCTTGCAAATATTACTTTGAATAAAATAACATTTTGAAAAACCTTACAAATGTAAACAAATAAAACAAGTCATCTAATTCAACATGGTTGCTAATACTGGTACAGGAAGTATAAATTTGTATCTTGCAGATAAAAATTGAGACAAATGATCTAAAAGGATACAATATCAATAAATATAAATGTATTTCTATTATATAATTCCTGAAAATATTTTTTTATACATCAACTTTTTTAATAAACATTTTTTCCCCTCAAAAATCAATTTGATATAAATATGCCCCTCTACTAAAACATTGCAAGCAAAACAAAGATCAAGAAAAAAATACAAAAGAACACTAAAACTTTACCATTGGTGGTGCATTGTATGTTCAATACACATCAACAATCCTGCAGAAATTTGTCCAAGAGTTGTAAATAAGGCTCAAGTTATAAGATGAAACCAAATCTAGAGAAAATATGTCCAATTGTACAGTTTTTAGATACAGCCTGCAGTATCTGCCTCATCCACAAATGAATTCTGAAGTGTTTTAATACTCTTTAGTAAGAGAAATTATGAAAATATTATTTATATATGAAGTGAAGTCTGGTCAAAAATTATCAGGACTGTTGCTATAGTAATGGAATTAAAGTATGCAAAGTAAAGATGCTTTGCACAGATTAATCTTGAACTCTTATAATGTTTATAGCAGTGCTTGAAAGTGTGTAGAATGTAGACATCTTACCACACAAGTGTTTCTATCAGTGGCTATAGCAGAGAAAATTGAAGAGAATCTGCATCAAATTTTGTCTAAAGCTTTATATCTGCACAGAGACCTATGCAAGGTTGCAGAAAGTATATGGACATGAGTGCATGAAATGAACACAAGTATACAAGTGGTTCAAACGTTTGCAAGATGGCTGACAAAATATTAACAGCAACACATGTTCTTGGAGACTTGCAACCAGTAGAACTGATAAAAATATCACAGATGTGTGTGCAACTGTTTGGAAAGGCCATTGAATTACGATTATGTTGTCAGAGGATGTGAACATTAGTTTAGGTTCAGTTCTCAATGAAGATTTGGGTAGGAAATCCATGTCAGCCAAGTTTGTACCCAAACTACTTTCAGTTGACCAAAAAGAAAATCAGGTTTCAGCTATGCAGGATCTCCTTGAATGTGTTGAGAAAGATGTTAACTTATTGAAAATGGTCATAAAAGGTGACAAATCATGGGTATATGGCTATGACCTCAAAACCAAGGCTCAGTCCTCACAGTGGAATACCTGAACCTGTCTGAGGCTAAAGAAAGCATGAATGAGTTAAAGCAATGGGAAGACACTTATAACAGTTTTCTTCTACTAAAAAGGTATTTTTCATAATCAGTATACTCAACCTGGTCAGAAAGTAAACAAATACTACCAGGACATGTTTCAACATTTATAAGATGCTGTTCATCAGAAAAAAATTGCATGCATTCAGTCAGTGAGTGGCAACTCCCCCATGACAACACACCTGCCCATTCAGCAGTTTGTGGCCAAGTACAATAATACTCAGATTTTGCTCCCTATAACTTTTTCCTCTTTCCAAAAACCAAATTCCATTTGAAAGAACAAAATTTCAAGGCCTCAAAGAAATTAGATAATGTGACGAGGTAGCTGCTTGCTATCACAAAAAAAAATTCCAGGAACACTTCCAACAATGGAAATGATGCTGGATAAAGTGCATGACTTCAAAAGGGAACTATTTCGAAGGAGATTAAATGCCAGATTGATATGTATTATAGTTTTCTTGTTATAGCATCAGTCCTGATACTTTTTGATCAGAACTTGTATATATATCTGTTGTTATTTTTCCTATATATATATATATATATATATATATATATATATAAAGCATGAAGCTGCTGATAGTGTTATGTTTTGTCCAAATTTTTTTCCATGGTAAATTTTGTAAACATGTCATATTCAACTGCATTGATATACACTGATCCCAATAAGTAGATGATGCCAGTTATTTTTTTTTTAATTAAAGATCTTTCCATTCTTGGCCTGGCTATAATTGCAAAGAAAAGCCAACATCATTTTATATTTTCAAATATCTGTAACTCTATTGTGTGTGTGTGTGTGTGTGTGTGTGTATATATATATATATATATATATATATATATACACACACACACACACAAATACAATTATGCAAAATGCTTGAAAGAATTTTTTGAAAATACCAGCCAATATTTTTAGGAAAGACAAGTTAGTCCAAACAAAATAAAGAGAAATCTTTAGGAAATAAAATAAATGTTATATTTTGTTTAAACTCTTTCAAATACGAAACTGATGCTAACAGGCCCAAAATTTTAACTAGTACCTACTCATAAAATAAAAACATCTTTTCATGCAGAAATATTATAAACCAAATCTATATTACTTTTCATTTAATTTCAGCTGAGAGTGTAAGTGTATATTTAAATCAAACAAAGTAGAAAGAATGTTTTATATGAAGCGAGTTTAGATTAAACAATCTAATAAAAAGTAAAAATATCAACTCTGAGCAAGTATTACAGTAGGAGCTGGTACACAATGTTAATTATCAGTAAGTGAAAACAAATATACACACAAGAATTGTATTCACTGTATATTCAAGTTTACATATTTAACTAGGAATTTAAATTTTTCACAAAACATCAGTCTGCTGTTTGAGGTGGCTTAAAAAATAAAAATCTACTTTTGAGTTCTAAAAGTAGCCCTGAATGGTCATTCTTTTTAATATTTTTATTTTAACCTCCCCTTTTATTAAATATTCAAATGAAATAAACTGCCATAGAATGATTGCAGCCTAAATTAAGGTGTGGGAGGAAATTTCCTGAATATTTAATAAAAGAAGTAGTTGAAATAAAGATGTCACAGTTGATTTTTTTCTTCAAAAAAGAACAATCCTCACCTATTTGAACCTCCATGGTATGACCGGAGTTCAATAAAAGTAATAATTCACTAAAAGGCACAAGAGATATTGTGCCTAATTATTTTAGATTAATTACTTCTCTCAAAATATAAAATACTTAAATTTCTATACTAGTATCATCTAAACATTAATATTTTCAACAAGAAAACAATTTTTTGCAGTTAATTGATCTTAAGAAATAATCATTAATTTTTAATACCTAAAAGGCTACATTCTATTTTAAATTAAAAGAAGTATTGTATCTATCTCAAAAGCATCATATATAAATAGCTTGAACAAATTTTTGTTCTTGGCCTTCATAAAAGCAAACAACTTATTCAAAATTAGTTCTGCCAGAAAATTCTCCAAGACACTTAAAATAATATTTACATTCCAAACTGTTTTCATGAGCCACTCATTGCCTCAACCTTTTAAAACTTACATTCAATTAAAACAAAGAAAAAAATGTTTAAGGACATTCACCTTGTACTCTACGTCCTTGTCGTGGTTGTCTTTGAGGTTTGGGAGCATCTGCAAAATGGAAGAAAAAGCCACTCATTAAAACACAGAATAATAAATAATAAATCAATCTCAGAAAGAACATATAAGAATTTGATCTGTTTTCAAACACAGCTGTATTTTTATCAACTATTCACCGAAAATGATATTCTCAATGAATCTTATCAATAATTAATATTTTTATTAGGCAAATATTCCAAAACAATTATAATTACTATTAATATTATTATATATGCTTTGCTAGTCAGACCAGCATGAAAATCTTGGTTGCTGCATTCAGGTTGCAGCTGTTCTACCCTATCGACTTTGTACTCATTAAACTTTTCATTTGACTTTTTATGCTTAAAGAAGATTTCATATCAGTTAATACTGACCAGTCTTATTTACCTTTGTGTCGCTTGTCTGTTTCTTTGACTGAACTAGAGTATGTGACTTCAACACTCACAACAGTCACAGAACCCAATGTTTTAATAAACATTTTAATCCGCTATGTCATGTGTCTTTGACAATCTTCAGTTGAAATTTGGGAGCCTGTATTAACTCAGTAAGCAGAATTTTTAATTTTTTTTTAATGTCCTATTCATCTCTATTGCTCTTATCTACTTAGCAGGTTGTCAGTACATAACTTGTGTGCTGATTCTTTCAATTGTCTTATCCTCCTGTTATGTGAATATAGCATCTAAGATGAGCATGCTAGTCAAAATAATAAAGCATATAATTTCTAATTTCAACAAATTTAATCCCCTATAAACATGTTTTTATTGTATAGTGATAACAGTTTTGATTGTCTTCATATTTACATCACTGCCATCTGGCATCAAATTAAAACAGTTGTAAATGAAAACCAAGTTTTCAAACTTGGTAATAGTAAATGATAATAGTAAGAATTTTAATCTAAAAGCCATGCTCCTGTTGTAAAAATAGCTACATACTGCACTCTCAAAAAGTTTAAGGAGTAAAAATTTATTCAAAATAAATTATGCTATTTTAGGATAAAAGTTACGATTTTGATTTTTTTTACCAAGGTAGAAAGTTGGCTTCTTATTGGATAATGACTTTTTAGTATTTTCATTTAAACTTTCAAACTAATATACATGCATAAAACAGATTTTTCTCATGCCTTGCTTTGATCAACAGACCTATCTAATCCTGGATAAGTCAGTTCAGCGAGAAATTTCAAACAAAACTTCACAAACAACTTTTGAGAGGTTTGATTATTGACAGTACTTTGTCCATAATATAAAATCGTTTTCATATTTAAGTAGCATTTTTCATATTTCTTGAAAAAAATTAAATAAGAAAATGTATGATATACTGAAACTGCTACTTATTTTCTTCAGTGTTACAATAAATAAACAAAAATGTGCCATTATTTGCATTATTTACATGCAGATTATTGTCTACAGTTTTGTTGTTCTCACAACATTTCAACCTGAATTCGAGATAATTCCGAGTTCAATTTCTCGGTCAGGCAACGTGTACTTGGATGAGAAATAACTGAGCAGTACTAAAAATAATAACTAGATAAGATATCCCTAGACATGAGCAGTGGAACAAGAATAGACTACCACCATAGATTAAATAAAGGGTTCATTTTGAAATTTCCTGCAGGTTACCCTGATCAACATACCTGATGAATGTTGGAGGACACAACAGCCAAAATGTTATAACAACAACAAATATGAGGATAATAATCTACATGTAAATAGTGTATACATAATGAAAATTCTTCATTCCAGTAATTGAGGAAAAAAAATGCCAATTTTGACAATATTTTTGTTTTAAATGCCTGTTAATATGACAGCTGTCAATACAATCAAAAGAAATTATTTTTTTAAGTCATATGACAAAACCAGAACAAAAAAATAGTGCTCAAAAGAACCCCTCAAAGTCAGATTTTAGAATATATACAGGGTGTGGCAGTAGTACCTCTCACATAATGGTAAGACATTATCTAGATGAAGGCACTATTGCCACTAATGTCATGTCATTATTTGTGACATATATATATGTACACACAATTTCAATTTTTATATATCTTAAATCGAACTGCCAAAATAAAAAAATATTTTTCAATGTGTTTAGTTCTTGAAAAAACTTCAAGATAAAATATAGAAATCTATTTGTAAACACAGAAATAGCTTAATTGACAAAATGATGTAATGTATTAAAATCTGAAAATATAAAACTTTTCACCATTTCCTTTCTGAACCATTGAAAGATTTTCAAATAATCTTTAACGTCCTCATATTTGAATCTAAAACCATGTCAATTTCATGATACTTTTTCTGTGTACAAATACATTTTACTACTATAACTCTCTGCATTTTGCCGTTAATGAAGTTCTTAAGGGAACAATGTGATTTGAAAAATAAGTTATATTTTAACAGTATTGATGCACTGATACAGCAAAACAGGCCTGTCTGCAGATGGTTTATATATATATATATATATATATATATATATAATCCTATGTCTATGGCACGACTAAATATTTGGCCCACATAAACAACCCCAACTAATAGCAAAAATGACCCTTTTAAAAATAATTGCAACTGCTGAAAAAATAAAACCCGCCCACTGAATGGCCAATGTATGTCTGAAAGTATTGTTTATAGAGCTTGAATTCATTTGGATGATAATGATGTTAAATTTTACTTTGGAAGTACTTCTAACAGACGGAAGATAAGGTTTAACAACCACAGTCAAGTGCCATACATGATACACACTTGGGTGATCATGTTTCGAAAGAAACATGACTGGGCAGATTATCCAGCAGTAGGTTGCCATTACTTTCTGCAGTAGACTGATTGCCAGCCAAGGCTATAGAACCTAATCTGTCCTGTTATTTAACCCATAACTGGAGGGAAGAGAGATTAATACCCTTTTTAAAGGTATCTGCATGTAGTAAATACAGCAAAAGTACTGCTTTATCCACACATTATTGGAAATTAAAAAACAACAGCAAGAACCCAATTATTACCTGGAATATCATAGCTATAAATCCAAACATTACAATGGAAAGGAGATAAATGTAATCTATGCACTTTAGAAAAACTTGTCATCTTAAACCATATCAATAATCCAAATTTACTTAATAAAAAAAGTGATTTAATGACTAAATGCTGTCATAGAAAAGAATACTTACTTAAATTCTTAGACCCAGATTGATATAGATTCCTCTTTATGTTTGCCTATTTCTTTCTTTCCTCCACAATATTAATTTTAACAATTATGAATTAAATGCATTTATTTTTGCTCTTTAGATTGATTAATTTTTAATTCTAAATTTTACTTCTTAATTTTTCTTTTCATTCAAAATTTTAATTTTCCCTACATTTATTATTGACTATTTAAATTTTTAAGACTCATGATTTACGCCCCTTTGATTTCTTCTCCCTAGATTTTATATTTTTTTTATTTTATCCACATGTAATATTTAAATTTTTAATCTTGTTATTAAAGAAGCAGTAACTTCATTTTATAAGATTTAATTCCCATGAACATCAAGTGAACTTAAATTCAAATCTATTAAACTGTCAGTCTGAAATATGCACCTGATGATTGCATAACGCATGAAACTCCAAGTCATGTCATAGACGTAGAATAATGTACATTTATTAATATATATATATATATATATATATATATAATACAATTCTGTTCATACATTGAGCACTGTTTATTAACACCTGAATAATAATACTATACAATGTAAACCCTCCTCATATGTATATTTATTAATTTATGTTGATAGATAAGAATCCTTTCATGCATATTTCATATTCAATAACAAAGGAATATTTTATAATTCAATAACAAAGGAATATTTCATGCATATTTCATATTCAATAACAAAGGAATATTTTATAATTTTTTTTTTTTTTTTACTTAATTACCTCCATTTCTGAAAATGAGTAAAGTATTATTGGAAAGCACCAGGAACAATAAAGACTATGAGCAATTCTTAAAAACAAAAAAAAATAAATAAATAAATAAATTTACAAAATAGTCTTTGTTTATCATATTTAATAAAACATACACAGTCATTGCTAGTTCTTGGTAGAAGAAAGTTATCTCCACAATTTTAGATTGAGTGGCAGAAAAAAACCAAAAAAAACCTGTTTCCTTTCAGCAGACTTTACTTCAAATATCTCAAACAAAAGACGTGTGAATGTTTATTGTGACCTGATGCATTCTCATGTAACTCTTCAGACATGATTCTGCTGTCCCATATAAAACTGTCACAAAACTGATAAATTTTCTGTTTGTTAATGTAGTCACAACATAGCAATGACATGATAAATCTCAAGCCACCCACATGCAGACAGACCTGTGACACTGTGCTCCTTACTTGCTAATTCTCACATATCACCATTCCTTCGTCACCAGGAATTTTTTTGAGAGATGCCTTTAAATTTTGATGGCAATGCTACACAACATGCCTAACACCCAGTCTTCCTCTAAAATATGATGTCCCCATCAAGTTTACAATTAGCAAGATCAAATCAAAAGAAATGTTATAAAATATTTACCTGGAGATGTTAACAATTCATTTAATACAGCTTCCGAATTGAAGTTGTGCTTCTTAATGCAATCTACCATCACCTCACGGGGATGCAAATCTGCAATAACTTCATGAACTTGATCCAAGCATGAATTCAGGCGAGCTGAGGAAAGATTTTTTTTTAATAAGATCAAAAGAATTTAAAAGCTGCAATGTTATCAGAAACAGCTACTGAACCTAACTAACCATTGCAACTGAAAAATCTTGAAAAATTTCACCATTCAAGAATTATTATTCTGACACAAACATATAAAATGCAAGTCAGTTTTAAAAGATATCTAAAACACTGGTGCACTGATAAATATAGCAATAATTTTTTAACAACTGCAGCAAGATTTAATAAGATCTTAAATTGTATCATAAGTAATATTTGACTGGTAAGGGTGATTATGCTAAAGGTATTTCACTCTTTTTTAAGGCTTTATAAGTGCATTATTCATGAAATTGTTATAGCTTAATCTCAGATTGAGGGAAGCTACAAGTAAATCAGTTTAAGTTAGTGAATTATGATAAACAATTTTCACTTAGAAAAATATATATGCTGATGCAGCACAAAATTATTCATATAACTTTATTCCTTGTAATTATTTTAAGGCTAAATGAATGCAGGGTGAAAAAAGTTTTAAATATACACTGAATTAAAATACCCAAAAGCCTTTATACTCAACAATAATTCTTGATTAATAAAATCATCTCAAGTGTGAAAGAAAAGTTATTATAATTTAAGTACAAATGTTTGTTTTAGTATATTATAATGCTGAAAATATTTTATGATTAATTTCTAAGAAAAATGACAAGTTTTATATTAACTAGTTAAAAAAGGTGATTTTGGTTTGACTCGTTTTTTTTTTTTACTACGATATCAATCCTCTTGCTTAAAATCAGATTTTTATTCAATATCTTAGTAAATTTTAAGTTTTAAAATTTGTGAAATATAATTGAAGACTGGTTGTATAGTTCATCCATAGTTGAAGTTGTCTGGATTCAATTTTGGTGTACAATTTACTGTAGGTCAAAATTTTTTCATTAACATTTTTTAAAAGTTCTTTAAAGCTATTCACCTTTAAAGCTATTCACCTTTTAGAAGAAATGAATGGGTGATATTGGTATGACCAATTCTGATTCTTGCTAAGACTACTTCTCTTCAAGAAAGCCTGGTGTTATGGTGTCTAGTCCCAAGTGCATATTTGATTTTGCACAATTATTATTTAGGTGAGTATTCCCTAACTCTTGCCACTTATTTAAGATGTATTAATTACAGCTCTGAAATCTGTGAAGGACTTTTCTTTTTGATATATTCATTTTTAGAGATTCTTTTGCTGCCTCATCTGCCTTTCCATCTCCCTGGATGCCTAGATGACAAAGGATCCAGCAGAAGATGATGTGATTTTGTTTAAAAGTTTAGTTATTACAGGATTGGTCAGGTTTTTACACTTTAATGATGTAAGAACAGATAGAGAATCTGAGAATATAATGAATCTATGACAATATCCAAGGATATTGTCATAGCTTCTGCATTAAATGTTGAGGATTTGTCAGGTAGGTACTTTTTAAGTATAGTTTTGTTCAGTATAGCTTAACATCCAACTATCAATAATTTTCGATCTGTTAGTTTACATACACTTACAATTTGTATATTTCTGTAGATGATATGAATTTCTTCCATGAATAAAGATGTATCAATTTCAGTGTTTTTGGAGTGTTTTGCCAGACTTAATATAACAGTGGGCTGCTTTATTGACCAGGGAAGAGTTTTTGAGAGAAGAGATTTGTGTATTAGAGAAGTGTTTATTTCTAGGTTGTTGAAATTGTTTTCTATGTAGATACCAAGAGGTTTAATGAGACACTTTCCTTTAAATTATCTAATTCTTTATATCGAGATTGAAGAACATGGTTGTATACTGAATTATTTGAACATGAACAAAGTTTGATATAGAATTGTAATGCTAACTTATGTTGTCTTAATGCCAAAGGTGGTTTGTTTGCTTTGGTATATAAGCTTTCAATTGGAGACATACTGTATGCTACTAGAACGAATCACAAACCCTGGTGATGGGTGGTATTAAGTTCTTTCCCATATGATTTTCTTGCCACACCATAGATGAAGCATCTATAATCCAATTTGGATCTAACCAATGCTTGATAGTGTTTCAGTAGCATGTCTATCAGCTCCCTAGTCTTTGTGAGAGATGACTGAGTAGTTGTATTGCTTTATTGCATTTTTCACAAAATGTGGCATGAAAGATATGTCAAAGGTTATTCCTAGGTATTTGTATTGATCTACTAGAGGCACTTCTGTACAATCAAGTCTTAATTTTGGATTATGGTGTAGCTTTTGAAGTTGGCAAAAGTGTATACAATAAGTTTTTTGTCTACAGAATCTAAATACATTTTTCAAGGCCCACTTGTTTACTTTATTAAAACACTGTTGGAGTTGCCATTCAATTGTATGGATATTTTTCAATCTGTAACATATTAGAAAGTCATCTACACACAGTAAACAGTCAACTCCAGGGTTCAAGCATTTAATAATGCCATTTAATCTGACATTGAAGAGTGTTACTGATAACATGCTTCCTGGCAGGACACCCATTTATTACTCATATAGGTCTGAGTATAGTACTGATATGAATATTAAAAGTTTGGTCTGTCAGAAAGTTATTGATAAGAATTGGCAATCTTCCTTTAAAACCCATTTTATTTAAGTCTTTCCTAATACTATATCTCCATGAGGTATCACAAGCTTTTTCTAAGTCAAAGAAAACTGTTAAATGTTCCTTTTTAATGAAAGAATTTCTGATAAAAATATTCAATCTGACCAGGTGATTGAATGTGTTTTTATTCTTTCTGAAGCTAGATCAGAAATCTGCAATTTTATTATTAACTTCAAGAAACCAAGTAAGCATATTATTAACAATTCTTTCAAATGTTTTTACATAGCAACTTGTATGTGCAAATGAATGATAGTTTGAGAGATTTTACAGGTTTTGGGATTGGAATTACAGTAACTTGTTTCCAGAAACTTGGAATATAACCACTGACCCATATATTGTTGAAAATTTTGAGTAGGCAATTCAAGGAAATATTTGGTAGATTTCTTTTAGAAATTCATAGTGAATTTCATCTGGATCAACTGCTGAGTTGTGATTTTTTTTTTATAGAATCTAATAATTCTGGTAAAGTAAGAGCCTGGTTGTAGTTTTCTTTATTGTTGAATAGAAATTTCATTTTTTCTTCTCTTCATTTATTTTGATATTCTGAAATAGTTTACATTATTTAAAGAAGAGTTTCGAGAGAAGTTTTATGCAAATAAATTTGCAAAGTGTTCTTTTTTAGTTGCTTTGACATAAATGAATTGCTTCTATTTTCTCAGCAATTTTATGAATCATATTCCATACTGTTTTGGTGTTAGAATTAATATTGGACATAAAGTTCTTCTATGAGGATCACTTGAATTCTCTAATTGTTCTATTTCCTTAACCTTATTTTGTAGATATTCAGATTTTCCTGGGTTGGATGAAGTTTGAACTTACATAGAGCTGCACAATGCAATCTGATCACTTTTTTTACACTTGTCATTAAACCAAGGTCTATCACAATCAACAGGGTTAGATTTTGATATATATTGTTCTGCAATACTAAGAAGAGTTTTATAAAATAAGCGATGTGCTCTGCATTGTCTACCGGTGAGAGTTTTAGGGAACTTGCGTTTTTACACTCCTTCCAGCTGGTTTTCTGAAGTTTCCAATATGGTATTCTTCCATCTGGCAAAGATCCAGAGTTTTCCGACAACTGGGAAGTGTATCATAATGTACTCTCCAGCTATAGTCTAGATATGTTGCAGGATGACTTAATGTTAGATCCATTGCTGTATATGTACCACTTGATGGGTGGAGATACATATATGACTTGTCATTGTATAAAGATATATTGTTTCTATTGATAAAACCTTACATTAACTTTTACTGCTGGTCAGTATTTTTGCAACCCCATATGAGGCTATAGCTACTAAAATCTTCCATTAAAATAGTTTTGGGAGCTGCTTCAATAGTTCATTTAATTTATTTAAATATAGAGAAATACTAAAGGATCAGTATGGACTCATTTAATTCAGTTCCATCTATAGGATCATTAGGAAGAATGTAAACTGAGCATATGGTGATGGTTTCATGTAGTGAGGCTGTTATGGCCACTGTCTGTAGTGCTATATTCAAATCAATTTTGCACCGGAAAATATAATTTTTTACTAATATAGAAGTACCACCTGAAGCACTGTTTCCACTATTACTAATAAAACTGTATGCTGTATAGTTTTTAATATCTATATTTTCATTTCCCTTTAAAAGATTTTCCTGAAGACTGTTGATTTTAGGACATAAGCTTGCAATAAGCAATTTATTTTGATTTGCTGTTACCCCTCCTGTGTTCTAGTGAATGATTTTATTAGCCATGATTGTTATGTTGAGATTTTGTTGGGCTGTTTTAAGCTTCTATTTTTTCTAGATTGTTTTAAAGGTAATTTTTTCCTTGCAGGGTTGTGGGTTTTCTTGTTTGTTTTCTAAGTTGATTTTAGGTGTTTTCTTTCTAACAGAGTTTTTTTTTTTTTACTAGTTTGTGTTTTCTTAATTTTCTATAATTTGATTGAGAATATCATTTTTTTTATGGGATGTGGTGTAAATTGTTGCTTTTCTCTGTTGACATCAATTTTCATTATTTAAATTAATTTCTTGGATTAACATTGTTAAATTACAGAAATCATATTTCTCACCACTGTGTTGTTAGATTTTGGTTGCATCTGAATAATTTATTGTAAGATTTTGTCTAGTGCTTTCAGCAATTTTCCTGACTTCAGGAAAAGTTATATTTCTTGTATATTTGATTTCAATTATTTATTTTCCTTCTTGCCAAATTTTATATAGATATGAGTATGCAGAGTGATTCTCATTACAATTTATGCATTTTATGGTACCTTTGCACTCAGTTTCTTGATCTGTACTGCTGCATTTTGGACATACTGGAATTCTAATACATCTGTCTTTATGATGGCCAAATCTTTGGCAGTTATGACAACATAAAGGTCAGGGAATGTAAGTTTCTAGTTATGTGATGATATAAACTGTTTTTATTTCATTTGGTGGTTTGGGTGTATTGAATTTTAACATATATGTATTGGTGTTTATGGTTTGACCCTTTCCTTTAATTATTATACTGGTTACATCTATCACATTGTTTTTTTAAGTTAACTTTGATTACTTCTAGAAAGCAAGCTGCTAAATCTGGACTTTTGATTTTTTTTTATAATTGTGTCACCCCAAGCAAGGCATTTTACTGCCACTGTTGTGCAGGGGGTTACATAGGAGGAATGTTATGAGAAGGAATGAGAGGTTGCAGGGGGTGACAGGATGAGAGTAGGAGAAGGAAGAAAATACTGATGAGAGTGGGGTGGACAAAGAAAAAGTATGAGAGAGAGGATGTAAGTTAGTGAGATAGGAGATGACTATTGACTTTACATTTAAATTCTTAGAGATTATAGCTGTCAGGAAAGCAAGTATGCAGAAGGGAATTACACAGACGGGAAGTGCAAGAAAAGAAGCTACTAGAGTAGAATTTGCATTTATAATCTATTGGTTTCACAGTAAAAGGGTGGGACCTAGTTGCTAATCTTGTGGTTCAAGGAAATTCATATATAGGAGGTACCAGTGAGCTAAGTTCATCGGAGCAGAAGCGACACAGGGAAGCCACACCACGTCAGTGAGAAAGCGACCAGATATGGCAGCAATATTCAATGCACGGGCGGATGGTAGATTTGTATATGTGCAGGATTGTTTGGGATGGGAAAAACTTCCTGGCCCTACACAGAGAACCGACTTTCTTAGCAGTGGATTTAGCTATGGATTCTATATAGTTATTCCACTTGAGGTCTGATGTGAGAGTTAATCCAAGGAGATGCAGTGTTTTACTTTCAGGGAGAGAAGCCTGATCCATGTTAATGGGCGGGAGGAATGATTGTCTGTGGTGGTTATTAGATAGCAGCTTTGTTTTGGAAGCATTAGATTTAACGAGCCACCACAGATTGGAGGTCCTTTTCAAGCTCGGCAGTGAGGTTTGCTTTGTCAGTCTTGGTAGAGTTTTGATCGAGACGAGAGTAAACCATAGTGTCATCAGCATATATGCCCACTTGGGATCTTATTACATCAGGGAGATCGTTAATATAGATAAGGAAAAGCGTGGGTCCTAGAATAGAGCCTTGAGGGACACCCGCATTCATGTGATAGTATTGGGAGACTTGTCCGTTCAATACTACCCTCATTGTACAGTTTGAAAGGAAGGACTGGATTAGGTCAAACAATTGTCCAGTTATACCATAGCCCTGCAGCTTGCATAGAAGGCCAGCATGCCAGACTGTCAAATGCTTTGGAGATGTCAAGGGCAACAGTTCCGGCTTCGCCATTTTTGTCGAGGGCCTAGTGTATATACTCAGTGATGGTCATGAGCATATCAGCAGTAGACCTGGTGAAGCGGAAGCCATACTGTTTGTCTGAGAAGAGTTTGTGGGCTGTGAGATGTTGTACCACCTTGGCATTGATGATGGCTTCTAACACTTTGCCAAAGATCGGTAAGAGGCTGATAGGGCGATAATTAGCAGAGTCAGAGGGTTCTCCAATGTTTTTATATATAGGAACCATGAAGGAGGATTTCCAGCAAGCAGGAAAGCAAGAAGCAGAAAGGCAGTAGTTATAGAGTTTAGAGAGAGTAGAGTTCAGTAGTTATAGAGTTTAGAGAGAACAGAGGACATTTCTTTAGGACAATGATGGGTATTCCGTCGCCACCGCTTGCCTTATGGGAGTCAAGCTTAGAAATTATTTTGGAGACCACTGAGGGAGTAATTAGTATGTCAGTCAGTTGGGCCTGGGTTCGGAGAGGGAAGTCTGGTATAGATACTCCAGACGAGTCTAGTGTCGAGTTAGTGGAGAATCCGTGAGCGAAGCACTCAGCCTTGTCTGTTTTACAATTCTAAATGTGTTTAGACTTTGGTGTGGATAGGTTTAATTATTATTAAATGTTAACCATTTGAGGATTTTTTCTGCATACATTTTTTTCTTGAATTATTATTGTGTTGTTTAATGCTTTTTTATAACTGTTATAGGAGTAATTTGAGAGTATATTTCTTTTTCAATTATATATGATGTTTTGTAACAAGAGTTTCTTCAAGTGACTATTACTATATAATGAGGGAAGTAACTATTCAATTTTTATTCAATATCAGAACTTGATTCAGATAGCACTTTTCATTTTCTTTGCCATATTATATATATTTTCTTTCATCATCCTTGCTCCCCATCCTTCTCAGAGCCCTATATTAAGGGGAATCCAATTTGCCCAAGCATTTCAGGGATACAAAAATGTTATAATCAGGTTAACTATTTATATATAGTCATCAACAATTTCTTTCATTCATTTACTCCTGTTAAGTATAAGTTTCAATTTCTGATGATACATTTTAGTTCTAACCTGATTGATTCTTGCCACCACCTTCTAGTACCAATTTGATTAAATTTGGTTGTTGTGTGTGTGTGATTTGTTTTTTGTAGATTGTGAAGTTATTGTGCTTTTGGTAAATGAAATGGCACTAGGGCTTGTCATGACTAGCTGATTGATCAGACTGGGCCTATCTGACTATTCGTCTAGTCCAAGTAAGAGCTAAAGTAGTTTGTTGTAATAGAAGTATTCTACTTAATGCCTGAAGTCCTCAATTACCAGGATCCTGTCTTCAGGCATCACCAGTTGCCATCCACAGCAAACTGGTGGCCTCGTTAGGTGAGGTCTTACCCCTCTGCAATAGTGCAGTTGGTGTATTCTGAAGCCTTAGTCGACAGAGCAGTTAAAAAAGGGGAAAAGCTAGTGCCAAGGCTTAATGTTATGCTTAGATAAACAAAAGCTAATCTGATTTTTGACAAGAGAATATCTTAACAAAAAGACAAGTTCTTTCAATTTGCAAATTACAATTTTTGTCAAATCTGTTTTCATGAGCACCGAGTGCATTTAATATTGTTAATTAAAAATTTGTTTAAAATGGTTATTTTATATTTTAATAAAAAATGAGTCTCAGATCTTAGCAACATTATCTGATTTAGAATTTTTAATAACAGTCAATAAAAAACACTTGCAAGTTTAATGTTAATGGTATATGGGTCAAGAGCTATGCTTACATTACACATTTTGTGTGATGCTTTCCCAGTTTCTGAACCACTGATTAATTTAAAACCAAATTTTATTGCCATAAAGATTCTACTTTGCTAAAAAAAAAAAAAATCAATTTTTTATATGTAATCAGATAAAAGAAGTCATTCTAAGAGGTTAATTGAAATGCACTAAGGCATGTATGAGGAAAAGCAGGACCTGTCTAAAATTTTACAAAATTACCTTTACAAAGCCCATATCTAGATTTGAAATTATGACCTTTTGGACTTAAACTCTTTTCTCTTCAATCTGATCTACACATACAAGTATCAGGCTAGAACAAAAATTCTGTCAGATTTTTTAGGTGAAATTGTTGAATAAAATTGATTAAACTATTACTTTTTTATGTTGTTTACTAATGCTACTCGTAGTAATTTACATCTTTTTCTTTGAGATTATAAGAATATTATTCATAAAATAATTCAGGACTTACCCCTATGTTTGTCCCAACTAAAGAACACATTGGAAATATACACCAAGTTTCATAATGGTGTCAATGCAAGTGCAACAGCAAAATGCATTTAATGTGCTTATGGAATCAATGCATTAAGTGAAAGAAGTTTCTAGAGATGATTTTCCTGTTTCAAAAGAAGGAATTCAAAAGAAGAAAAGGTCATCTAAAAAGGACTCAATTCAGAAGATTTTGAAGTTACAGAAAATCCTACCACTGTAGCTAGAGAACTCGGTGAGAAATTTAATATTAGCCATACAACAGTTTTACACAAATTGAAAAGAGCTGAAAAGGTATCAATAGTTGGAAAATGGAGACCTAATCACCCGTCTCAAAACAGTTGCCAACATGTTGACTATTTAGAGTCATTGCTTACACAACTTTTTGGACAGGCTTGTTACAGGTGATGAGAAATGGATCATTTACTATAACATTAAACACTGTCATCAATGGATCAGTTGAGGAAATAAAGCTGTCCAGCAACAGAGAGGAGAATTTTATCCAAAAGATCATATTGAGTGTATGGCAGGGTATTCAAGGAATCATCCATTATGTTAGACAATTAAACAATCAACATTGATCTCTATTGCTAACAATTTTCTTGCCTGAAAACAGCTATCCTTAGTCAACAGAAAGGAAGTAATCCTACATCACAATAATGGTTGTCCTATATGATTGACTAAAGATCTCTTAAAAGAGCTTGGTGGTGGTGGTGATGGCTTTATCCTCCATATTCTACCAACCTTGCTTCTTCTGATTACCATTTGGATATGAGTTTACAAAACTATTTGGATAACCTAAGGTTGATGTCAAGAGGTTAAATTGAAATTGGTTTTGTATTTTATATTAAAACCTAAAGAATTTTACAAATGTGGAAGCTATAAAATTGTTGACAGATGGAATGAATTTCAAAGAAGCAATGGAGGTTATTCTGATGATCAAATATTTCTACAAGCATTAGTATCTTCATTTGCAATACACATGATAAAATTAACCAAGACTTTCATTTCAACCTGATACAATACATTCAAAATGGTTTTTAAAATTTCAAGAAAGGAATTAAATGACAAAGTTTCATTGCTGAAAGCCAGAATGAAAATCACGTTCTTCCATACTGATTAATAAAATTACAGCCACCTTAGTAACTGGGATAAATAAGATTATAAGTAAATTCCATGATTAGTGTCAAAAGAATAAATAGGAATCATCAGCTATTTTTACTGAATTTAATAGGAATCTAAATCTAAACTTATTTATAAATGGAACTTTGTCTGTGTGTGTCCGTTACCTATAGACTTCGAAATGGCTGAACCGATTTTCTTGAAAATTTACACAGTTGTACTATAAGCATCTACGAGTGTTCTTAGCTAGGTTTTGTGTTGAGGTACCCTCGATAAATATTGAAAATTGATAATCGAAAAAAATCGGGTTATAGAAGGAGTGGTCCGATTTTAATCAAATTTGATACACTCATAGACAAAGACATAAGAAACGATATTCAGAAGTTTCAAGGTTGAAGTTCTTACAATAATGAAGAAAATCGATAATATATATATAAAAGGCAAGATGTTTGTGTGTGTGTCTGTCAGTATGTCCTTTATCCACAATTTTTATCCGATTCTCACCAAACTTCACACAAATATTCCTTAGGCTGAGTCTGAGTTCCAGGACCATGGATTAGTTTTAAAGCTTTCATTACACCCGAGCAACGCCAGGCTATACTGCTAGTTGTATAAAAGTCTGTCATAGATCAGAGAGATAACAAGTATGATAAAAATATTTACAAATAATTTAAAATTGTATCAATAAAAAGCAATGTTCAAGAATCATGATATATTACCAAGAGTAATAACATTAATAGAATTTTAGCTTAAAGCGTATACAAAAATGTTTCTCATGTTCATAGATTTTTTTTAAGTATATAAATGCATAAATCTCTGAAATAGTGCTTTTTTTTTTTTTCACACAATAAAAGCAGAGTAGCTAGAAACATTTGTTTCAAATGAAGAACTGGTAGACAAGTGAAGTCACTAGTAAATACAGTGATTTTTATTTTTCTCAGAGATACTGACCCTACTACACCAATAACAAAAAAAAAAAAAAAAAAAATTCACTCACCTTCATCCAAGTCACTAAATTTATGTGCCTTTTGTGTGACTTTAGAAGCCTGGGACTTTGGTGTAATGATTTCCGGCACTTGGGAGGGAATAGTTGGAGAAGATTCTCCACTTATATAAGAACCAAGGTCAAAATTGGATCCTCGAGAAAATGTGAACTGAGCAGCTAAGGAAATAAAAGGTACCAGAAATGTTTCAGAAGCAAAAGTGCTATCATAACTTATTTTAACTATTAAAAATCTGAGAAAAAAAATTTAATAATTTCTATAAATTAGAACTAGTAAAATTTTAAAAATTTTGCAGATAATGTACTCAATTCATAATACTTTTTTTTTTAAGTTTATTAAAGGAAATATTTATGGTGTAATTAAATATGAAAAAAAAAAATTCTCATTAATGAAAATCTAGAAAAATGAAGATTCAGAGAGAAGACCTACCAGTTCCAGGTGAGATACAATATTTATCATCAAAGGATTGTCCATAACAATCTTCAACATCATCTTCATCAAAAAATTCTGAAAATAAATTAAAATAAAACCTTACTAAAAATAAAATGTACAAATCAAATAAAGTTTAACAATAGTGCTTAATAATAAATTGATAATAAAAATTCAACCAAACAAGTAAATATTTTAACTTATTCATGTTAATCTAGATCTTGGCATAAAGTCCCATATCCTAATTTTCAAAATGGAGAAATGGGAAAACAGTGGAGAGCAAAGCTTCAGCAACAAGAAAGTAAAGTGACAAAGAGTTCAAGCATGACAGCAAGGCAGAAGTAATAGTTAGGCAATAAGAACATTAGGTTTAAGGTTCTTAATTTAGGATTCTGGATTTAGGATTAAAGCATAAGTTCATAAATTTGATGGTATAGTAATTGTGAAGTCAAACCCTAAACTGGATATTACAAACTCAGGAAAAAAGGGAGAAGCAATAAATAACTGAGCAATATTTTTTTTAAAAGGATAAAATCGGATATCCATAGAATAGATAGTAGCATGAAAATCTACCACCACAACTTTTGTTAGTTTTTATTTTAATCATTTCACCCCAAGCAAAACGAGACCATCACAAGTATGCAGGGGATTACAGTGAGTGAAAAGACTGGGTTCAGGGGGTATTGCAGAAAGGATAAAAGATGAACAGGATTCAAGAAAAGAGAAGATCACAATTGATATTGCATTTAAATTTTTGGAGATTGTAGCTACCAGAAAAGCAAGCAAATGGAAGGGAGTTTCACAGGCGAGATGTTGCTATGAAAATATTTGTAGAAAAGACAGAGGGAAGCCACATCACATTGGTGAGAAGATGACTGAAGTTGAAATGTCAAGTCAGGATCGATTACATTGCAGATCCTTCTTTGGATTTTGTTGAGAACCTTGATATAGCAAGAGCTCCTGACCAAATGTGGCAACAATATGCAATGCATGAATAAATGGTAGATTTATAAATGAAGATTATTTAGTATAATTTAAATTAATCTGTGTTTATTGATGTTGTTACCATGATCAAATTATCTTTTTATTTGAGTTTTGTTAAAATTTTATCAGAATTTATAACTTATTCAGATATTTGTTATTGAGATTGAATGGATTTACTGTTTATTTTAGTGGTTTTTCAATATTGTGAATTAATAAGTATATTTTAATTAATTCCAGATTTTTTTATTAGAAAAAGAAATTTCTGAATATTAGATCATTTCTTCTTTAAGATAATTATGGACTGCAACATTCCATTGTTTTATCATCTAGTCATGTTATAGGATTTGTTCCTTGATTTCAGGTCATAAAAATTGAGTTTTGTTATTTTCACTGTCTTAATAATTATAGTCTTTTACTATTTTCTCATGAAATACAAAAACTGAAAACTTGAAATTTATCAAAAGTAATAATGAGATTAAAGAAAATTGATCTCCCTAATTTATCAGTTTTAAACATTCATGATGTGAATTCTCAATTAGTTTTTTTAGCATTCTATATGTATTCTAAAAGTCTATTCAAGCAATAAATAAACCATTGTTACAGTAAGTCTTCCACCAAACTGCCCAAGTTCACAATGTGAAAATGTGTCAAAAAGGCGAAAATTCCTTTCATTTCAATTGTCGATTGTTTTTTTTTCTTGTGACTATTTTGGTAAACAGAGGTAAAAAAAAATGTTTTTATCAAGATTTAAAAAAAAGTAATTTCATTCATTTGTGAATGAATACTGGGTGTTTTATTAAAATCCGACAATTATTTAATTTTTGCGAGAATTTCCAAATTAATGTGTTTTTAACCTAAAAAAAGTGGCAAATGCAATCATTTGGTGTCCATTGTAAAACAGTAGTAAAACGTTTCTTAGCCACTAACTCAATCAAAACTTTTCAAAACAAAACATTGACAAAATTTCGAAAATGTTAGAAAGGATTAAAAATTTTTTTAAAATAATTAAAAACTACTTTGATCTTTCCTCTTAAAAATAATATAAACATTTTGAGGGAAAAAGTTTGTTTTATTAAGTTTGAGACCTTTTTTAATCATACTATGCTGTTTGTTTTTATTGACGTAATGGAGGTACCTAGATGGAAGCATAACATCTTTTTAAAGCAAGTATTTGTTCCTTTTCATTTGTTATTTTTATGTATTAGTGCTTTCCACATCAGCGACCCCTATCCGGGTGATTAATAAAATTTACATTTAATCTTCTGTTCAGTACATGATGAAGCAGGCAGAAGAAGATGCCAAATTTCTTGCAATGTATGCTAATAAAGTTAAAAACTGTGTGATGAAGTAAATAAACATTTCAGATATAACTTTTAATGAAATTTCATGTCCACCTCTAAAGAGACAAAAGTAGGAAGAAAAGTCACTCAGTGAATCTGAGTAAACAAAAAATAGCCTTTATGAAAAAGGACAAAACTAATGGGTTGCACTATACTATTACTCTAACTTCTAAATTGACCAAATCATTTATATTACATCTCTGTTCATTTAATGTCTGTCTTTAAATGGGATTTGATATAATACCACTTTCTAATGATAACAGAATATGGACTGTTCCAGGAATATTGACTATAACAGAGTTCCAATAAATGTATTTTTATTCATTTCAATTTTTTTTTATTTGAAGCTAAATTAGTTTAAAGCTTTTCCTTTTATTAAACAATTTTCTAAGTTTTGTTGTCATTAGTGTCCTTTTTTCACAAATTAAAAATTTCATAATTTCATAAAATTTTCCAAAATTAAATACATATATGCTAAAAAGGTATTCATATTACAGAGAAAAAACCCCATTTTACTGAATTCTTCATCACAAAAGTTTCAGGCATATACCTTCAATGGATACATTTTATGGCAAGTTCAGAATGGTATACTTTTGATTTGTTTTTGGTCTACTGTTAAATTCTGCTTCTGGGTGTTTTCACATGGTGTAAATATGAGTTTTACATTAATATACTAGTGATAAAAAAATTTGCTTCATCTCAGTTGTGCAATGAATCATAGCAAGAAACTGAAAGGCATTAACTTTTAAAATGAAACTTATATGAACATTTAAAAGTGCCCTTCTGTGTCGTGTCTTATCTATTTTGTTTTTGAGAATGCAATTATTCTCAATGTCTAGGCTGGCCTGATCTAATAATTTTTGATTCCATCAATATTATATTTCTTTTGCTTGCAGACTACCCATGACATTACATTGATAATGATTTTTAACTAGTCTGAAGCCTATATTTTTAGTTATATAAGCTTCTGGTCTAATAACACAGGTGACAGCAAACTAATGAACTTTGAAAGGTCATAACTTAGTTGCTAATTTTGCTACCAACATAAATTTAGTACCATGTTTTATGTTTTGCCAAGTTCTCTATGCCTGTATATACTGAAAATAAAATTTTGCCATACATAATTATAGTAGATGAAAATAATATTTTTGTTGAATGGAAAATTTTCTATAACTAATGATAAATGAAACAGTAATTATTGTCTAATAATTATTATACTAAATTAAAAGACTTTGTCAAGTAGATGGAGATAATAAAAACATTAGTTTTAGATTAGTAACTTCATTAGTAGTTTTAATTGAAGGTAATTATATGTGAATTTGCTTCAAATGAAAAATGTTCTAATCAATCATTTATATGACACCAGAAATAAATATGTATTCTTATTTGGTCATATCAACCGTATGTTTTCATAGCATAAAAATTATATTTCTTGATGAGCAACTGTAAATTCTACAGACATGATTAATAAAATTTAGAATTTGTTAATAATTTTCTCAAAAGAAACAAACAAACATATACACTGGCCTTCCGCAAGACCGACATATTTGTCTATTTGCAAGTGGTCAGGGTTCAAACTCTGGTAATGTCAATTTTTCATCTCCAATTAGAGGAGGACTGTTACAAGAAGCCCCCCAGCCCTCCCATTTGTTTTTGTACCTTGCATAGTGAAGCTTAGAAGATATTTACATTCATAGCTTTCTCAACTGATATGTAAATTAGGTTTTCTCATGGACTTTGTAAGAGTGATATTAATGACCAAAATTTATTGAAATTTTTAAAAACATTTTACTATTTAGAACAAGAATTGGAAAACAGTATAATAGGAAAATTATTTTTGCCCAATATACATAGAAAAGGAGTGAGTTGGAAGAGTAGATTTTAAAAAGTCTACTGAAATTCAAGCAACTATTAAAATTTAATAAAACTATTGAATCAATGATTGTTTTTACTTAAAAAATAGAAATCTCAATAAAAGTTTTGAAAAGTTACATTTTTTTTTGTCAAAAACCTCTGATGGGGATGAAGTTAAAAATTTTAAAACTGAAAATTGAAATATTTGTTTTGTTTGGTAACTCTAAATTATAGACTTATGATATGTAAACATTTAGTATGAGAGAATAAGAAAAAACAGAGTGAACAATAAAAGAACAGGAATTAAGAAGATAAGTGACATTGCATTTAAATTTTTGAAGATCAAAGTTGACTGAAAAGCAAGAAGCTAGAAGAGTGTTCCACATACAAAAAGTGCATGAAAAGAAACTATTAGCATAGAACTTACATCTAGTCATTTCAATTGTAAAATGAGACTTTTCTACCTATCTAGTACTGCACTTAAATTCTTAAAGCTTAGGTACAAAAGAAAGCTCATTGGAACAATTACCATGAAAATATTTATATAAAAAGCAATGTAACACTGTTACATTGGTGGGAAAGTAATTGAAGCTGAGATGCCAGGCCAAAACCAATAACATGACATCCTTTGACTTTTGTCAAGAATCTCAAGATATAAAGTAGGAGCACCAGACTAGATATGGCAGTAATATTATGTGACACTATCTCCCACAGGTATACTTTCTTTTGTTTGGTTTAATACAGCAGAGAGAGAGAGGAATTAATATTAGTAGTATTATTGGTTGTGCTTTATTGTAATTTGCGATGTGAGATTATGTAAAAAAATTATTTTAATACTATCGTATACTTGTAAAATCCGAGGAATAGAAAAATTAGCTATTTTAATACTATCATGTACTTGTAAAGTCTGGGGAATAGATAAGTTAGCTGACAATTTGAGGGAAGGAGAGAAATATAATTTTCTTTCTTTTTCATATAAGATACGCGTTATTTTGGACTAGGTGGAAATTTGACGAAATGGTCGCAGTCATAATAAAATGCTAGGATTATTTAATGAGGTCAAGTAAGGTTAGATCCCTTAACAGATGTTCCCTGAGAACAGAAGATTGTGGGAATTTAAAAATCTAATCGAAGGAAGTGAGCTGTAGATATTAGCTACCCACTCCCGCAAATTGAGTGGGTGGAAAACAATCTCATTGGTCAAAAGCTTTGAGTTAGCCAGATCTCGAGTGGATTGGAGAGGGTTATAAAAACTTGGCGAGAAAAATCAGTAGCTGTGAGAAGCTGTGAGTTTTTTAGTTTTCAGTCTAGTTGCTGAAGAGTTTGAGTTTTTTTAGTTGTTGGTGAGTCAAAATGTAACGACCATGGAAAAGGGTTTCCAACCAGGGGAGCCATGACCCATGGCCGGTTGCCTACCACAGAACTTATGGCTAAAGAGGTAATGTTGAATGAAGCCTGCTGCCAATTAACTTAAAGAGTTAATTTGGAATAACGCACCTTCAATATGAATCCTGAAAGAACATTATTGTTTTTTTTTAATCATGAGAGAATCGAAAATTCTGATTCCTCGTTCGCTCTACTTCTGTAAACTTCGGTAAACTCTGGTGAAGACCCAAAAAGACTTATTTTAGAAGTTGCATAGAGAATTGACAGCCCTGATTATAGAGAATATTCTCGAAAAGACTTTAATGAAAATTTAATGAATACATGAAAAAGACTTTAGTAAAAATCTGAAGAGCTCTGTTTACTTTAACGAAACTTAGAAAAAACATTTTTATTTAAGAATTGAAAGCTCTGATATTTTTAAACGAACCCTCTCTCTCCGTTGTAAACTGGCATTCCAACAACTGTATTATCACTGACAACTATATTGTCTGCTCCTGAAAAAAAAAAAAAAAAAAAAAAAAAAAACTTTCTTTTTTTTTTTTTTTAATATGAAGACATTCTTTGTAACTCTCCAGACATGTTCGACCTTTATTTTATTAATTTTTTTTTTTTGGTGCCGTGTTTATTTTTAACCACAAGTGTACACCAGTGTCAGGACTGGCTTTGGGTGGAAAGACGCCTACCGAAATTGCACAACACAACCTCTGAGATCAATTCACAATGTGGGAAGTGGCGCATTGTTGCAATGGACGTCTTAAAAACCAGCTTTTGTGATGATGTCATCGGACAAGATCATTACAACCAGCAACAGCGACCGAACCAACTGGCCAGCTGGGTGGCAGTGTCACAACTGGTGCTGTCACAACCGTCAACGAGAACAAGCGTCGCAAACAACAAGCCAGCCCCAGGCAAAAAAGTGTCACAATTCAATGCATGAACAGATGGTAGATTTATAAACACCTATATTATACAAATTACCAAAAACACATAAACCGAACATACCAATGGGACCTATCATATCAGGAATAGACAGCAACCCACATGAAATAGTCCGCAAACTAAGCAGAATTTTAACTCCACTTCTCAGCACTACGAGTTCATCACACATAAAAAATTCAGGTGAGCTCCTAAACAAATTAAAAAACAGGCATTGAGAACAAATATATGGCTAGTTTAGATATAAAATCTCTATACACAAACACCCCTATAGAGAAATGCTTAAATCTACTAAAAAAATGCCTAACAAAAGCAAAAATTAAATTATCTCAACCTACACATAAAATCATAAAAATATACCAGCTAATCACCAAGCAATGTTTCTTTACTTTTGATAACCAACATTACAGACAGAAATTTGGTTTACCAATGGGATCTCCTCTCAGCAGTGTTCTTGCTTGTCTATTTTTAGAATTTCTAGAAAGTGACCCATTTAAAATTATTCTCCCTACAAGTCATGATTTTGTATTTATTTATTTATGCTTAATTTTAAGAGTGTTTTGTTGGTTTTTTTTTTCTAAGACATTTTTTTTGATTGGACTTAAGTCCTGTTAAATTCCTTGTTCCTATGTATTCTTTTTAGCTAGTTGAATTTCTAACCTACCCACAAACCCATTCCTCTGACCATTATATTAAATAACCTTTCCTTTCTTCTTTTGTCAACGGCCACTGAAGCACGTGCGATCATGTTGGTTAAATTTTTGGAAATTTGAGTAAGTCATGATTTTGTATTTATTTATGCATAATTTTAAGAGTGTTTTGTTGTTTTTTTTTTCTAAGACATTTTTTTTTATTGGACTTTAACTAAGTTAAAACTTAGTTAACTCAACACCCGTAACTTTTTTTTTTTAATTGGAGTAGATAGACCAAACTATCGCCCGTTTCACACTCCACCCACGTCTATTGAACAGGTGAAGAGGCTCATCCCCTGTTTAGGATGTGGTTTCCGGTTTTCTCTTTTCCAATCTTTTCACTCTTTTATATATATATATATAATTGGAGTAGATAGACTAAACTATCGCCTGGTTCACACTCCACCCACGTCTATTGAACAGGTGAAGAAGCTCATCCCTTGTTTCCTGTTTAGGATGTGGTTTCCAGTTCTTCTCTTTTCCAATCTTTTCACTCTTACGTAGCCCCCCTGCGCATCAGTGGTGTTTTCGCCTTGCTTGGGGTGATATGATTAAAAAAAAATTCTTTATATTTCAGATACATAGATGACTCATTAATATATCCCCAAAAACACCAATTTAATGGATCTTCTCTCCAAACTTAAATTTGAACCTACAGTAGACTTCACTTTTGAAACAGAAAACAACTACACTCTTCCGTTCCTAGACATCACATTATACAGAAATAATAATTCAATTTTGATATTTTCAGAAAGACTACAAACAAAATTGATCTGATCAGTTTCTACTCTAACCACTCTTAAAATTAAATTTAGAATTATTATAGGTTTCTATCTGAGAGCTTTAAGAATCCGCAGTCCCCAATATTTACTTAAAGAAACATACATAGAAAACAGATTCAAAAACTAACAATACCCACATCATTTCATCCTCAACACAAGAAAGGCATACAAAATAAACAACTGAAACAAAAATAATAACATAATCTACAATAATAATTTACATGAAAACAGATGCATAATGCTACCAACCAACTCTGTCAAGTTCACTATCCAGAACAACCTATCTGATATATCCCGAAAGGAATACAGTATAAAAGATCAGTTGAAGAATGGAACTCCACACCAGGAATAAGAAATACAGATTTATTGTACTAAGGTACAATTAACAATAGGCAAGCCATATCAAATAGTGAATGTCTTCGCCTAAGACTTTTTCCATCTCGTACCGCTCATTACCATCTTTTATAAAGTAGAGCATTCTATTCTCGAGGGATGACAGGACGTTTCACTATAACACTTTCCCCCGAGCTAAATTTTTCCTAGAATTTTGCTCTTAATATCTTTTTCTCTTAGGACCTGGACATAGCCGTTTAGTCTTTTTCCTTTTTCTGTTACTTCTTCTCCTGTCCGTCCCTGTGTCTTTACTTTTAGGAGAATCAGTAGTTCTTTGTGTAGGTGTTACCTCCATAGATACTCCATTGTTAGTGGGTGGTTTAATCTGGAATGTGTCATATATTACCTCCATTGGTATCTCTTGGTCATTTGCAACAATTTCGATGTATCGGTATCTCAATTGGTTTATGTGTCTTTTACAAACTTCTCTCCTTTAATTATATAAATGACTCTCCCGATTCTTCTAATTACTAAACCGTCTTCCCAAAAGCACTTTCCAGTCCGATAGTTCTTAAAGAAGACCTTGTCTCCTTCTTTGAAAGATTTAATATCAGAGTTTAGTTTTATAAAACTCTTCTTATTCTTTGGTAACAACCTATCAAATATTGATCGAATCTTTCTCGCGTACATGACCTCAGCAGGCGACAAATTTCCATTAATGTTCTGATTTGGCGTAATTCTATAAACCATCAGAAATGTTTGGATATTCTTGTCTTCAGTGTCAATCCCATTAGCTTTTCTCATAGCTCTTTTAAACGTATCGACAAACCTTTCTGCCTGACCATTCAATCTCGGATTATATGTCGGCATGGTTATGTGTTCGTTTAAATTCAGCTCCCGTAAACATAGTTTCATTGTCACTCACAATTGTGTTTGGCATCCCCAGACAGCTAAATACTTTGTTTGATGTCTTTATCGTATTTGCTGCTGTTGGGTATTTAAATCTGTAAACCTCAGGCCATTTAGAATAACTATCAACAATAATTAGGTAATAGTCTCCCTTTAATGGTCCTGCATAGTCAACATGTATCCATGACCACGGCACATCTGTTTTTGGCCATGGCCAAGTTTTTATAGGTGGTGTTTTGCTGCTAACTGACAGCCTTTACAATGCTTCACCAAATCTTCAATGTCCTGGTCCATCCTAGGCCAGTATATATAGCTCCTTATTAATGATGTCTTTCTGGATATACCAGGATGACCCAAATGAAATTCTTTTAATATTCTCTTACATAGAACGCGTGGAATTACCACTCTTTGAGCATACAGTAGTGTTTCATTGCAAATTGAAAATGGTGATACTTTATATCCTTTGTTTTTCTCATTCCCTTTCACTTGTTTAATCATAATGAAATGTAATCATCCGTTTTTTCCAATTTGTTAATTTCCTCCAGTGTTACCGGTAATTCACTAACAGTGTTCACCAGTACATCTGCAAGTTCTTTCTCTTCTTTTAATGCTGCTATCACTGTTTCCTCCAACAACTCAGGGTTTTTCAGGATTAGTCTTGAAAGACAATCCGCATGACGATTTCCTTAGCCGGAATAAATCGCATTTTAAAATTGTAATTTAATAAAATTACACTCCATCTTTCCAACCTGTTTGCGGAATGAGTAGGTACTTCTTTTTTTGACCCAAAAATTGACAATAAAGGTTTATGGTTGGTTTGTAGCATGAACGATTTTCCATAAATGAATTTCTTCACAGCATAAATTATAGCTAGCACTTCCTTCTCTATCTGACTATAATTTCTTTCCGCTGGAAGCAATGCTCTTGAGGCATGAGCGATAGGTTTTGTTACGCCATCCTCGAATTTGTGTAAAAGAACAGCTCCTATGCCATATTCACTCACATCCATTGCTACAATTACTTCTTTATTTGGATCAAAGTGCACTAAAGCTAAATCCAACAATAAGCACTTTTTAATTTTTTTAAATGCTTCATAGCATTCCCTTGTTCAACACCATTTTTTATTTTTTTCTAATAATTCGTTTAATGGTGCTCTTAAATTATGCATATTAGGAATATATAAATTGTAGTAATTTGCAAGGCCCAGAAATGATTGTAACTTAGTCATGTTATCTGGAGTAGGCATATTTTTTATCGCTTCAGTTCTGTTTGGGTTAGGTTTCCTTCCCTTATAATCAATTATTTGGCCTAAATATTCAATCTTATCCATACAGAACTCGCACTTTTCAAGTCCTACCTTGAATCCACAAGTTTTAATTCTTTTGAAAACTTCATGGACATGAATTTTATGTATTTCCACATTTTCACTTTTTATTAATATTTCGTCCAAGTATGTTATTGCATAATCTAGGCCCGACAACATCGTATCCATAATTTGTTGAAATACGCTCGGTGCTACCTTCAAACCAAACGGTAAACGTTTCAACCTATACAATCCTTTATGAGTGTTGATGGTTAAATATTTAGAACATTCCTCCTCAACCTTGACTTCTAGATAAGCTTCTGACAAATCAATTTTCAAAAAAATTTTGCCCCTATTCAACCTTGAAAATATCTCCTCCGGTGTGGGGAGTGGATATGTGTGATCCTTTAAACATTCATTCAGTCCAGTTGAGAAATCCCCGCAAACTCTTATTTTATTATTTCTCTTTTTTACGTAGACTGTAGGTGATGCCCACTCAGAGTAATCTACCTTCTTAATTACTCTGTTTTCCTCCAATCTCTGTAACTCTTTATCTATCGTCTCTAACGATGCAAAGAGAACTTTTCTTTTTGGTTTGAATACCGGTTTTATGTTATCTTTTAGTTCAAATTTCACTTCTGTCTGCATACAACAACCAAGTTCATCCGCAAAGACTTCAGTAAATTTATTCTTCAAATCTTTCATAAATTTTTCTGTCTGTTTAGACTTTTCTATATTCGACTCATTTTTCCTACAAAATGTATTCATGGGTTTCTCCCATAAATTAAACAATACAATCAAATCAATGCCAAATAAATCTGCATTTTTTCTCGAAATCACAGACTTTAGTTTTGTGGATTTTGCCGTCGAATGCTACCTTCGCAAAAAATTCACCCTTGAATTTCGACTTGTTACCTGAAATGCCTCTTACAATTTTCTTAGTGTTCTGCAACTCTGGTCAGACTATTTTTCTCCAGGTATTTTTGTCAATTGTGGAAATGTCACTCTCGGTATCAAGCAAACAAGTGATATTTTTTGACCATTTAACTTAATGTCTATGTACTTTCTTGCAGCAAAATCCTTTGTAACTTTTTTAAACATTAGGCTTTCGATAATTATTCGTAATTTTTTTAGACTTTAAGCTTTCGATAACTTTTCTTTTTACACATTACTGTCTTGTGCCCCTTTTGCACACACTCAAAACATATTTTATTTCTAAAATAGCACTTACTTGTAGCATGATTATTGTTGCCACATGATTTGCAGTATGGTCTTTCTTCTTTGTAAGCACATTGCTTTACTTCATGTATTCGGGTAATACTCTTTTCTTCAATACATAAATTATCCCTTTTAATATTAACCAATTTTTGGCATTCCTCTGATACTTCCTGTAAAGTTATGTCCGTATCATGCTCCAACATTGTTAAAATCCTTGAACGAACTTCCTTGTCCTTAGGCGCCGTTAATTGCACAAAAATTAGGCATTTGAACATATCTTCCTTGATTTCTTTAATTTTGAAATGTTTACACTGGGAGCTAACTTTCCCAGTGTACGCAACAAAGTCTTCGTCCTCTTCTTTCACGATATTTAAGCATTTATACTGTGTATGAAACAAACTGTCTCGTTCTCCAAACATTTTCGATAATATTTCAACTGTTTCGCCAAATGAAATCCCTTCTGGTTTCTTTGGCAAAATGAAGTTTGTGTACTTCATATTTTCCTGAGCACCAATTTTTTGTAACAAAAGCATAATTTTTTCTTCATCAGTCCATGATTTGCAACTTTTTGAAAAAAATTGTCTCATACCTTTTAAAGTACGCAGGAAGTTATTCCTTCCTCAGGTTTGTACAAAAATTCTGAAAGAGAGTTTGCTATACCCTTCACAGAGAAAATTCTGGAACCTTCCTTTGGTTTGCCTTGCTTTAACAATATTTTTTGCAAAACCTCTTGTTGACTTTGCTGTTGATGTATTAGTTGTTGAACCGCTACGCCTAGCATCTTCATACATTCTGCTAATTGGTCCATGTTCAGTACAAACCAAAATATGTATATGGAAAAATAAAAATTCAACCATACAGTTGACAATAAGTTAAAACTTTGGCAAGAAAAAAAAACAAAACAAAAAAACAGTTTTTTGGGGGGTTTTTTTAATGAAAGGGGTACAAAAAACTACTTCTTACCTTAACTTTTTTATATGGTCATCAATGTTGAAGGTTCATATTTTATGACGCCCCGTTTAATACGGTTGTATTTCCTTAGGGGTCTAAATCCTTATTTGACAACTGAATTTTCTATGTGAATTTGATTTTTCTGTCGCCAATTGATATCCAGTGGTAAATTTCCTAGTTCACCAAACTGGTATCAGGCGACAGTCATCCTCGTCGCCAAACTGATATATCCCGAAAAGAATACAGTATAAAAGATCAGTTGAAGAATGGAACTCCACACCAGGAATAAGAAATACAGATTTATTGTACTAAGGTACAATTAACAATAATACACATATAGGTAAGCCATGGGTTGGAGCAAAATCAACTATCGAATAGTGAATGCCTTCGCCTAAGACTTTTTCCATCTCGTACCGCTCATTACCATCTTTTATAAAGTAAAGCATTCTATTCTCGAGGGATGACAGGATGTTCCACTATAACACTATCCCATCTAAACAATCTTAAAATAGTCACAAACACTTCCAAAACCATTATGGATATACTCAGATCCTCAAATACTAATAACAATAACATTTCTGCAGCAGGCATTGATAAAATTGCCAAAACTTTTCCTCCCAATATATTGGAGAAACAAGTAGAAATTTAAAAAATACATTTATGAGCACAAAAGAGACCTCACAAATAACAACTTAGCTAATGCACTAGTCATACATAGAAATAAATTCAACCATATTGATTTTAAAAATGGTATACTCATAAAAAAAAAGAAAAGAAAATAACTCACTTAGAAGAAAAATCCTCAAGTGCCACCACTGAATATTACCCAAATATTTATCTATGCCCAGGCTTTTTCCCTATTTCACCTTTCTTAACAGAATTACTACTCTCCCAAACAAACATACACAACAGTATCAAGAAATCAAAAGAAAATGGTTGAATCCGTCAAGACTGCAATAAAAACAATATCTCCACACATGACAGTAATTGACGTAATTTTCAGTTAACAGTATGAAAATAGTGTTGTCTAAATTCTTCCAGTTGCTAAGGACATTTTGTTTTGTTATTATTAGTTACTTTGTTTAATAAATTCATTTCGTTCTTGCCTTGAAAAAGTCTACATTGGATGAAACGCATTGGTAACTATTATTACAGTTTCCCTATTGTCTTTTACATTTATAAATTATAAATGCACAAGATGGATTCTAGTGAGAAATTGTGAACTAACTTTCCTAGCAGCAAGCCTAGCAATTAATTCAATACAATCATTTCATTTAATGTCAGCAGAAAATGTTAGTTTTATAAGATGCAATGAGTCATTCTCCTGGAGGTTAGCATCAGTCATGCTGATGGAAGGCCAAAAAAATGTTCTCTCAGATGATTAAAAGAGAGCAGTTTCATTTTGGAGTCATTAAAATTAAGAAGCTTTTTGCCCCAGTATTTTTTGCCCCAGTTAACAGATTGGAGGTCATTTTTTTTAGATCAGCTGCAAATTTGACCTTATTTAACCAATCAGACATTAAGATAGAAATAGTTGTGTTATCAGCATAGATATCAGATTGGGAACTGATGATATAAGGAAGGTCTTGATGAAAATTAGGAACAACATAGGTTCAAGAATAGAGCTCTGAAGTACATCTGTATTAATGCAAACAGATCTAAAAAGAGAGACCATTTTGTCTTGTGATTTGATAAGATTGAATGAGATCAATGATTTATCCAGAAATGAATATATCATACGCCTTCAACTTGTGAAGACCAGCACGACAAACCTTGTCAAATGCCTTTTTGAGGTATCTAAGGCTTGATAGACTCTTTCAGCAATAATTAATAATACATCAGCAATTGACCTAGAGAAGTGAAAGCCATATTGCTTATATGAAAGAGAAGACTCTGCAATGTGATACACTTAAATTCAGAAAAATTAAAAACAAATTTATCACATGAAATTAAAACTTAATATTACTTTGTTATTAAACAACAATGTCAAACTTTCTGATAATCTAGTCTAAATACCTATTTCCAACAATTATAAAAATCATAATGGATAATTGTGATCAGCATAATATAAATACTTGGTAATGATCTTTTCTGAAATCTTTTCAATAAGTCTTGATTATCTTTGTTAAACTTGTGGATCACAGTAAGCAAATTTAATTTTCTTCATGCCTTTTAGTAAAACAAAAGGATATTTATTTTGAGAGTATGTAATGATCAATAAATATGTACTTTCATAAGTTTTTTTTAAATCTATTGGTTTGTTCTGCAGGTGTGAAATTGTTTACATTTTTATTATACAACAAACAGATATTTATATGAAAAAGTGACAATGAAAACAATTATTTGAAAGAGTCAAAGATAATGTCAAGATAACATAAAATAATATGAAAATATAGAAATTTTTCTGACATGATACACTAAAAATAACAGCATTGCTGGAGTTTTCTGAAAGTACTTCAATATCAGCTGAAGACCAGCCACAGCCTAGCATTTTTGCAGATACTGAAAATGAATTGCAACTTCTTAATGAGCCACTGTCAATAATTGGTGAACCACCAATCAAGTGTCAAAATATTAAGATATGTGAATATTAATCAGCATTCAAAGAGGTTTCTAAAGATATACAACTTGATCATATTGGGAGATATGAAAATGTTAGCATATAGTGGAAAATGACAAAAACTCTGCCATTTTGAATTTGGCCAAACTCAGTAAAACACTTGTAACTTGGGTCACAACACAAAATTTTGTACATAACCTTGTTTTTGTTGTTAAATTTTTAAAAAAATTACTTCTTTTGAAAAATTAAAGGGCAGATCAAATTATCTTATTTGACCTTTAAACAAAAAAAATGAATAGATCATCATTTAATTTAGATCTATTCAAGTATTTTAAAATGGTATATAATTTAGCTTTGTAGGTGAAAAACAACTGAGCTATTGATATTTAAACCTAGTAACTATTTTCCAAAATTCACCTTTTTGCTCAAGGTCAAAGGTTCACATATCGGAAACCTTTTGTAAAATAGGTACCATTCAATTTGTATCATGAAGCTCTATAAGTGTCAGTCAGTTAAGTGCCATAGGTGATACACGCTTGGGCAATCATGTCTCAAAAGAGACATGATTGACCGGGCAGAAGATTATCCTGCAGTAGGTTGCCATTGCTTTCTCTGGTAGATTGGTTGCCATCCAAGGCTATACAACCCAATCTGTCCTATTATTTAACCCATAACTGGAGGGAAGTGACGGATTAATACCTTTCCCAAGGGCATTTGCACGTAAGCGAATGCAAGGAATTCAACTGGAATTTAAGTGTACCAAATTTTTCAAAAAATTGTTGATTTGACACAGAATGACAAATTTAGAATTTCCTGAAACTTTGATGAATATTAGCTGATTTAAAGTATAATTAAATTTGATTTGCAGCAAATATTACTTTACATTTAAAATATTACAGAAATGCATTTTTTTTAACTTAACAGTAGCTGTGTTGATGTTTGACAAGTTGATGACAGATCTAGAGACTTTATCTGTTAAACATAATTGAAGAAAATAATGTGCACACCCTTTTTATATAATTAAGTACTCAGTAAAAAAAAATTAAAAATTTAGGAAAATATTCTCCCTAACCTGATGTTTTAATGAATTTTAGAAATTTCAGTTTAATTTACTACAGATATCACTCTTATTTTCTGATATTATGTATAGTTGCCCAGACTTAGAAAAAAAAAAAACAAAAAAAAAAAAAACAGCACATTTATACACTAATAAAAAAAATTCAAAATTATTTGAAAAATATCGATGTTTGATTTGTATTAAGCTTTTCCATTGATGATTTGTAAATTATAGTGTTCACTTAATAATAATATCATCTAAAGGGCAGAAATTAATACAGAATTTAAATTTTTCTTAATTGAAAAAAGATAATGAAAACAATTCTTGTGAAAATTCATAATTCATTGTAAAGAAAGTTTTTCTTAGAAAAAAAGTGTCCTTAATATATCTTATTTATAAAAGCAATTAAAAGATTTTTAAAATGCAGTAAAGCTATGACATTAATGCTTATTTTACGATTCAGAGCAGATTTTCTGTAAATGGTATTTCTTTCTGACAAAAACCAATTGATTCTCCAAGGAGTCCTGCTTTTAACTAGATAAAGAGCTGAAAAGACAGCATAATATGAATATAAAAGGTCTCAAACTTAAAATGAACTTTTTCCATCAAAATGTTTATGTTATTGAGAGGAAAGATCAAAGGAATTTTTTTAATTATTTAAAATTTTTTTTAATCCTTTTTAACACATTCAAAATTTTGGTAAAAAATCTTTTGATTTTAGTTAGTGGGTAACCAAATTGTTACAAGAGTTTACAATGGAAAACAATTTTACATAATTCAGTTTTTTTTTTCTATGACAAACATTAATTTGGAAATTCTTCAAAGATTAAATAGTTGTTAGATTTTAATGAAACTTTCACGACTTATTCACAAATAAACGAAATTATTTTTGAAATTATTATTTAAAAAATCTTGGTAAAAAAAAAAATATATATATATATATATATATATATATATATATATAGATTTTTTTTTCATATCTGTTACCCACCACTCCACGTAAATTCATGAAATTTTAAATTAAATTCTGTTGTGAAAATTGTTTTTTAAGGACTCAGTGAGGAGTGTAAAACATCTATTATTTTTTTCAAAAGTTTTGCCTTTATTTTTAAAAATCTGCCTCCAATAATAAAATTAAAAAATTACATTATTTAATTTGAAAAACTTTTAATTGCTTGAATAAATATAAATTAAGGACACTATAGTGTGAAGAAAAAAATTTTTTTGGCTAATAATGAAATTTTAAAAGAATTGTTTTCATTTTTTTTTAAATTATAATAATTTAGAAAATTTCAAAAATACTTTTAAAATAGTTCAAAAATTTGCTGGGGTTAGTTTAAAAACTTATTAAGCAAAAATTATATTTACTAATTGAAAATTAAAAATTTTAATACAAATTGTCATGTCTTCCTATTTTTAAAATAATTAAAAAAATTTTTTGTGTATTTGAAGTTTTTTTTTTGTATGGTAATTTCTATGTGTAAATTAAAAAGGTCATGTGTTTCAGGGTTCCTTCCTCTTACAGGAAAAAAAATTGTACAATTATGTCACTTCTGATAGCCATACACTGTGACACATATCTATGGCATCTGTCAAATCTGTTGACACAAAGTAGAAAGGTCAGAAAGTTGATCTGTGTTTTAAGAAATCGTTTTATTCTTTCATGCTAATACTTGTGTAAATCAGATTAATTTAACATTAAATTTGCTAATTTCCTAAACATAATGTCTTACAGATGTATATTTTATTTTTGTAAGATTTTTAAAACCGATCGTTTAAAAATAGCTGAAGAATCGAAAGATTTGGAAAAAAAAAAAATGAAAATTTTAGATTCCAAATTCCAATCAATGGAATTTCTGTTTCAGAGTATTTTGCTTACAGGTAATAGTAAAAAATTTAATCATTTGGGTTAGCTTTCAATTAAAAAACTAAAATAAAAGTTTCAAGAAAACTTTGTTTTATTTGCAAAAAAAAAAAAAAAAATTAAAATTTAGATATCGAAAATGAGTAAAAGGTACATGCTTTTAGGTACCTCCAAAATTTTTCTAAAAAGGGCTTAACATGATGAAAAATTCCCCAAACTTGATAAAAACAAAAGTTTTATTTTATTATCAAATCAAAATTTTTATTATGACTAATAAGAGGAAATACCAACAAAGTATTTTATTTTTACATCTTTTTTTAATCCAATCTAGCACGTTCGAAATTTTGGTTAACACTTACAAATCAATTAGGAATTAATGAATCCAGCTGTGTATTTTCATCTTTTAAGTTAACAGTAACACAGTTAAACAAAGAATAAAATGGAGCCGCCTTTACTCAAAGTGAATAATTTTAAAATCTTGTTGGCAACATTTTAATTTGTTGAACTAATAGGCATGTTTATCTTTAACATGAATACCTGGCTGTTTGGGTAAAGGGTTGACACGTCGTCGTAACGTGAACAATATGTCACGTGATAAATTGTTAGTGCAGAAGTTTAGGAATTCGATCACCACTTGTCTTTAAAAGAGCGACACGCATTATTTTTCACAAGATAACTAAATTAAAACTTTAAAAATTCAGATAGAGATAAAAACCGAGTTTAATTAATGCAATAATTAAACAGTAATTCGAATAGTCAGTATGAGACACTCTAAAAAATGGAAATGGAGTAAAAGATATTCATATTCATGCGAAAGTTTTTTTCTTCTTTTCACATAGAAAAGGAACAAAATAAATAATTGCCATAATTATTAGCTTCTAAAAATAGTTTCTCTGAGACAAGCAGTGGGACGGCTCTTAGTCTTATGTACGAAAGTGTAGTTGTAAGTTGGACACTACAATTCAATTAATTTTTGTGAGTCTTTTAGTTTAAAAACTAATGCTTATAAAAAAGGGAGATCTGAAAGACAACTGGACGGACAGAAAAATTGTGCAAAGAATTTCTAGATGAAAAAATTGGAAACCAGTGTTAATTTGATACTAATAATTAAAAAAAAAAAAAGGGCTTCGCTTAGGCGTAGAATAGAAACGTTTCTACTAGAAGTTTTTGTAAATTGAGTTTTTTCTCTCACGTTTCTTCTATGACGATATAGAAATACTGACTTTGTCACGTGAGGATTAACATCACAGTTTGTTTCCGTAAAATCAGTACAATTACTTTTTCCGTTATGCAGGAAAATAATAGCTTAAGCAAAAAAAAAAAACATAATACTTGAGTAAAAAAAAAAATATCTAAAACTCTAAAGTCACTAAGTTAACTGCAAATGTTCAAAAACCGAATAAAAAAGGAAAAAGTTAAAAATAAATTTTAAAAGTTGCTAAGAATAATGTACAATTGAAAAGCAACACTGAAGCTACACATAAAGGAAATATTTAGTAAAAAAAAAAAAAAAAATAGTGAAAATATATTTCTAAAAATAACTAACACTAGTCATTCTTTAAATAAAAAAACGTTTTAAAATTTGAATTACAACAGTTTACTCTCCATGTATTAAATTTTCAATAGTAAAATGTGGTTAGTAATTTAATTATTCGATTTGTGATCGAAAAATAAGATAATGGTTGTTAACGTAATAAATTTAAAAGGCAACTAAAAGTAAAAGTATTAGTAATCCTATTCTTAAAAAATACATATAACCACATTTTTCATCGATGATTTCATAAAAATTGTTTAAAATCGAGATTAAAAAATAGGGTAACTTGTTTTTTTTTAATTAAGCAAACGTACTTGTATTTTGAATTTTAAGCGTTTTTTAAAGTTTTTTTTTGTTCATCGAACATTAGCAAGGCAAGAGCAATTAAATATTTTTCAAGTAAAATAAATTGAATTATAATCATAAAGAAAGGCCATTTCAACTTCAATTATAATTATTATTCACTAAACTAGTTGGTGTTTTCTTTCTGTTGCTACTTTACTAGTTAAAAAAAAATGAGTTAGTGACACGGGAAGTAGTCGTTCATAAGATTCTTATAAGACACGGCCATATTGTTATTGGAATGAAACAACAAAGGTAACATTAAACAGCGATTTGTATTAAATAAAGAAAAGAAACATACCATCCTCATATTTCATTGTCCGCACATTTCTGTGTCGTGCCATTTTGGACTCTCTTTCGTATTACTAAGTGGCGAAAAAATCCAAAATAACTTTATTATTATTATTATTATTTTACACAAGTTCAGTACAATGGTTGTAGCAACATTTTGGCTGGCAAACAAAGCTAGTTGAATTAGTTTCGAAATGGAAATTTAGTTAAATGAGTTGTAGAAATCGAAAACAAAAATTTGTTTCAACTTTGTTTTTCATTAAATAAATCGAACTTATATTTTTTATATATTTTTTTGTCTGCAGACACCGACGAAAACAAAGTTAATTATGTATGTCATTCCCAAGCCATCTTAAAAGTGCGACCTTGAACTCAAGTGTTGATATCATATTTCCAATTTTTACTAAACTAATTAGGCTGTATATTGGAAATTATTTTTTAATTAATACATGAAAATCTAATTCCCAAACTTGTATTGTTACAGTTACATAAAACAAGCTTCTTCAGTATTCTTATAGGCATTTTTTATTGTTTCTAAATAACTTTTTAAGTAAAATTTTAAATTGTTAAAAGAAAGGGATAAGAAGACTTTTTGTTAAAAAAAAAATTATAAAGAGCAAGATAATTGTAAATTGATTATTATAAAAAGGTTGGCATTAATTCAACAAAATACTAAAATTTCTTGCGTTTCCTAATTACACACTTTTTTTTTTTTAAGTTGGACAGTGTTACTGTTGTTGTATCCTGTTCATTAAAAATTTATCGAAAAGGAACATTGTTTCGGAATTTTTTTTTTTTTTTTTTTTTGTCTAAGAACAAAGTTTTTTCCTTTTTAAACTTCATTAAAGAGATCATCAATTAAACTAATTTGCTTTTTCGAATTTTCGTCATCCGAAGGCCTATTTAATTTATTTCAACAATGGTATCCTTGACTTTTTAAAAGTAGAATTTGAAAAAATGTATTAATGTATTAATGTATTAATTAATTAATTTCTACGTTTTAAATTCATAATGAATTTTTGTTTTCACTTTCCTACGCTTATTTATTATTTATTTTTCTACGATACATTTCAAAATTGTAGACAATTTTTGGATGTGTATTCTTTTCTTTGCATCTTTCTTCGGACATTACCTCTGAGTGTGAAGTAAAAAAAAAAAAAAATGGTATTAAAATAAACTTACTATATTAATATTTGTGAGGGATGTGCGTTGTGGTGCAGTGGATATCGGCTCGGAATGAGATAATCGGGGAGCCGAGTTCGATTTCCAGTCAAATTCATTGCATTCACTTACGCGCAAATATTTTGGTATATTACCAAATATACCCTTTTGGGAAAGGTAATCCGTCTATTCCTTCCAGGTATGGGTTAAATAACAGGAGAGATTGGGTTCTATAGCTTTGGTCGGCAACCAGTCTACCGCAGAAAGCAATGGCAACCTACTGCGGGATAATCTTCTGCCCAGTCAGTCATGTCTCGAAAGCCCAAGCGTGTATCACGTATGGCACTTGACTGACTGACTTGTGACAATCTTAGGAACTTAAATGCTTCTTGTGGCCTCACATCAGATTTAAGACGTTCTGTTCAAAATAAATTTCACTCATTCAATGGATTTAAATTTTCTTTATTCGGTAATAAAATCTGGATTTTTTTGGTAGATTGTAAATATTGTGACATTATTGTGCATACAAATCGTCATTTTTGAGTTCATGCTTTTTTTCAGTGTTATTTCATAAATATCAGAAAATAGTCAGAACTAATTGATCCATTTTTAATTTTAATTTCCAATGACCATTTTTAATAAATCGTAAGTTTATATAATTGTCACAAAATATTTCAGAAATCAAATTGAGCTTAAAGAAGGAAAGAGCTTCTTAAACATTGTAATGTACAATGTACACGTCATACAGTATATAATTTATAAACTTAGAAGAAAAGCACTTTTTCTTATATTCAAACTGAAAACATCTGAAAAATCTTACAATTTTTAAATTGTGATTCCACTTTTCCTTTACAATTAGGATACAAATCCTATATCATTCATCAACCTACTAAAAAAACACAGAATAAATTGCACACCCACAAAAGAGGATCCAAACAGCTGAAAGCTTTTCTTTTACACAAGTCAATGTGAAAAGCGATACTCTGGATCCTGATTGGTTGACAAATCAAGAAATTCAAAATATGTCAGCGAAATAGTTTTTTTCACAGCTAAAGAAAAAATTGTTCTTGGATCCTCCCACGTGACCAGAATTCAATATTTAAGGAGGTCTCCTGACCGGTCACAGTCAGTCAAGAGGGTCAGTATAATGAGTGAATGGGTCATGATAGTGTTTAGCTAGGTATAGGATAGTTAACTGAAGACCACCCCTACCTCTCCCCTTTTAGTCTTTGTGCCACAATTTTTGTATCTATACAGGAATAAATATTGTCAAGAGGGTCAGTGAGAGACAGCAGTTGGTTGATCCATCACTCAAGCAAGCAGTCAATCTGTCAGTCAGCAAGACAGTCAGCCACGCCAATCAAGCCCTAAAAGGTGCAGTGTCAGATAAACACAGTCTGATAGGTGCCCACATAAAAGAGACCAGTGCCGACAAACTAATTCTTTGCCCACTCAACCGGTATGAATGGAAAGAAGAGAAGAAACACTTGCAACAAGACCCCTTCAACGACCATAAAACTTTTCATATCTCTCATCAACCAGAAAGGAGAAATAACACAGACTTACTAAGTTAAGTAGACTGAATCCTCGTTTTTATACATATTCTACCAGTTACTACTATCTCCATTTGACTCACTCTCCATTTTAGAATTCTCATTCACACTTCTTTTCAACACAATTTAAAACACTTTCATTTTCCACCTACTTAGCAGCTGATACTTAAAAAGGAAAGAAACTTTGTGCTACTACTCTATTTAATTACAGACTCAGATGCTTTTATATTCAACCAACATTCATGCAAATCTAACGGACACTTTTCTATCAAACAAAAGATACACAGAATTGTACAAATTGTTTATATTATATATACATTGTCAAATACAAAATTTTCATATTATTATAAAACATTTCTTATTGTGTTGTGTTTCTTTGGTGGACCGGATATCCCACATTAAAATCTCCCTTTTTAATCTGGGTGGTCTGGAACCTCCCACAATGAAGTTGTAGCACGTACAAAGTAATAACCAATAATTTCCTTCACCTACTCCCTTCAAATTCAGAGAATAGGGGAAGAAGGAAAGGAATTCATGTAAACCTGGTTTTGGACTTTTGAAAACCGTGCCTACACAGCTGAAAAAAGAAGAAAAGAAAGTAGTGAGACTACAGAAGTTTTTTATATATATATATATATATATATATATATATATATATATATAAAATAAAGAGAATTGGTAAAGAAGTGTATCTGAAGTGGTACGAAAGATTTTGTTTCAGTTACACATGATCAGTGTTGAAGTACTCACCAGTGTAAAATTATTTACCAATTATATTATTGACCTCTGACCAGCACATGACACTTGAAAGAATTTTCTTTCAGCAATCCAAGGAAGTTAAGTATTTCAAACTGTCTTTTGTTGTCTACTTTTGAATGTATGCAAACCATACCCCTTCAATGAGCAACAAACTTAACTTTGTCTTAAACATTTTTGAATATTATTTTATGTCAGATTATTTACTCTATTGTAAGACCATTTATACTTCATGACAATACTTTAAAATTACAGACTTTTATGAATTCTGATTTATTTTCCTGAAATAAATTACTGGCACTACTTCAAGTATATAAATTCATGAATAAACTTCTTGTTTTTTTTTAAGATGACCCATGTATTTCCTCATCATTACTATCCTTTATTAACCTTCTTGGCATGGATAAATCAACTGTTCATTTTAACCCCTAAGCCAGAGCCATCTTAACACATAGGCCTGATGGACACTTACCTGTGGACCCCATGAACATAGGAGCTGCATGCTAATATGTGTATGTTAAGTGACTTGTGTCACAGAAGCACCTTTTACAAAATACTAAAAATAGAAATTACTATGACAAACCATGTTTATTGTGTTTGGTGAAAATATAAGTAAGAAAATATAACAGAAAGATCCATTTCATTTGAATTGGTTCTCAGAAAAAAATAAAAAATAAAAGGAAGTGGAAGAAAGTCCCCTTTTGACCAAGAAGTACGCTGAAAATGGTGAGAACTTTCTTTAAAGAGGCTGCCCACCTATATAAATGAAAGGGCTGGTTTGTCTCACCAGTTCAGTTCACTTGCAGACAAGATCAAAGAACCGACCCTGACTTCTGATGATCAGTCTTTGCACAGTTCTAGCACAGACTCACCAGTAAAATAATAATTTCTATCTTTTAATATTTGTGACCAAGACTACTGTTGACTTTCTGATGAAGACAATATTATTTTTAATGTTTTCTCTGGTTTGATTTAATTCTTAAATTTTCCTAAGACTGTATCAATATTGTTTTGAATATTTATTTGTAGTATATTTATATTTTTACTTTTGTAAATAAATCATTTTTATTGTTATAAAGCTTTAGCATTGATAGTATTTCTTTATTCTCCTTGTCTTTCACTTTCACCATTATTATTTTTTTCTTTTTTGGAACCATGACAAAATTGGGGGAGGGGGCTTGTCCTAAGCTTAGATGCTCAATTCAAAACAAAAACAGAAAGTAATTCATATTTCTCTTCAGAGATTCTTTTTCATAAAACTGACTTTGTGTTTGTTTAAAAATGTTGTTTTCTGTTGAAGAATTTCTTTAACCATCCAATTTGGATGAAAAATTTCGCTTATTAAAAAAATCAGAATTATTGCAACTAGTTACCTGTTTTGATTTAAAACATTAATGCAAATATGAAAAAATCAGAAGTAACGTTAAACCTAATGTAGTACTATTAATAGCAATGACATGATTATTGGATATATTTATACATTGTATATGAACCAAGATATAGAACTATGTATAAATTATTAGTGACATAACCTGAGATTCAGTCACAACATTGAACACTTGTATAGTAAGCATGTAGTGATTATTTAAGATTCTGAATTTATGATGCAGAAAGTGTTAGTTTGTGAATATATGAATGGATAAGCTTTTTAATTGTGCAAGTTGAGAAAAGTGTTGACTGTAGTCTTGAAGACTACATATTTCTATGAGGCTAGATCAGTACCAGACATCCTAGCTATGCCACTAAGCTAGATCTAGGTCTTGTCTGGCCGTTTTGTGAACCAGCACACAGTAGAGAGTTTGTATTAAGAATAAATACTGTTTGTACAATTAAAGGAAGAACATGTTCATTATGGAAGCAGAATGTTTAAATATTTAGTTTTTGCTGCAAGAACACATATAATATAACCATACATCCTGGTGTGGGACTAAATACTAAATATTTAAGATATTTATTTCCAAGTGAATAATGCTATCAGCATTAATGAAACGTAATGTTTTGAGTTAAACACAGAAGAAAGCTGCAGAGGAGAAAGAGAAAATAGAACTTCTAAAACTAACATCATTGCTCAACACAGGTGCAAAAACAGTCACTCATAACATTTTTTCAAATATAGCATCCACATCAGCATCCATTCCTGATACCAATCATCTAGTTTCAGCAGACATACCATCATTGCCTTTTTCTGCTGCTTCAAAAGTAAATATCCAAATTTGTAACAGTAAAGGAGTTTGCAATTCAAGAGACAGATCTGGGTCTATTGAACATTAATGATACTAACACAATAGGTTACTGGATTCATCATGGACCCTCATCATGTATAGAAACCTTTCACACTCATGCAGAGTATATAAAATAGCTGGAGTAGAGAATATGAAGGCAAGGTATTTATCCAGTAATGTGTTCAAATGTGAATTGTGGAATGGCAAGTGTGTAAAATATGAATGGCTATTCTATTCACCATCCCAAGGTCATTTGTACTGCTTTGTATGTTGCCTATTGTCCAAGAAAGAATCTTTCTTTGTTACATCAAGGTTCAATGACTGAAAGTACAGCAATGTTATTGTAGAACATCAAAGAGAAGAATATCAAAAGTGCATGACAGCATATTTGATAAGATATAAAAAAACTGAAAGCATAGATTCTTTATTACTTGAGCAATGTCGCTCAGAACAACAATATTGGCATAAAGTGTCAACATGTGGTTTCTGTAATTTGTTTTTTTTTTTTTTTGCTTGCAGAGGTTTACTATTTTGTAGAGAAATTCAGATTATTGGGTCAGCCAAAGAATGGCAACTATTTAGATATACTAGTACTGCTGATTGAATTTCACTATGTTTTGGAAGACTATCTCCAAATGCATCTTGAACCTATAAAAACCTATCATCAGGAAACTAGAGACAAAAACAGGAATGAAAATGAAATGTATGTCTTACTAAATATGATGGATTCGCAGAAAAATTACTTCTTGGTAAAACCAAAAAGTTCAAGGTGGAAAATTTCCTCTCTATTTTGAACACTCTAATCTTTGAACTGACAAAACATGCACAGGCTTATTTACAGGCTTATTTACAGATTAAAAGTCTCTTTCCTTTCTTCAGTGAATTAAAAACCATTGCTTTTGATGTACTAAAGAAAAAGTGTAAACATTTAGCTAATATGTATTACAAAAACCTAAAATATGAAGATCTTTTAAATGAATGTGAGCAGTAAACTGTGGGATATTTTAAAGTAGAGTTTGTCATATAATAGAAAAATAACCATTCAAAAGTGCTGATTACAAATAAGCTGTAAGACAGATCGATCATTGAATAATCAATGCCTAAGTTGTATTTTTATGCTAAATGTACCTAGACTTTATAAATTTAAGTGGAGTCCTAGATTAGTGGTCTTATCATCTTAAAGTTAAAATTGCTTTACCAGCAGCAACAGCAGCAGCTCTAGCTAGCATTCACCAGCTGCAGCAGCAGCTCCTGCCAGCCTTCAGCAGCAGCAGCAGCAGCAGCTATGAGATAAACTTTCTTTTTCAGGACAACATTCTTCATTGCACTACAAAACTGTCCTTTTCAGGACAACTGTTTTCTTACATTCTGTATGAATATGCAGAGATCTTTTACCTAGTGAACTGTCATCATATGTTATTAATACATCGTTCTTTATTGACAAACTTGGCAATATATCTGTTTCATTCATGTTTTTGTTTTGTTCTTCTGTCATTCAATACCTGTTTGCAGGCCAATATAGCACTTGCAATGCATAAATACTAATGGAATGTTTACTGAATAGAAAGACAATGATAATTCTTATAAAACATTTTTTTCATGTATTCTACAATGGTATATTCTACTATTGTGGGGTTCCAGAACACCCAGATTAAAAAGGGAGATTTTAATGCAGATATCCGGTTCACAAAAACACAACACAAATTTCAAGAAAAGACAACGCAATAAGAAATGTTGTATAAAAATATGAAAATATTGTATTTGACAACATATATACAGTATAAACAATTTGTACAATTCTGTGAATCTTTTGTTCGATAAAAAAATGTCTTTTGGATTTGAGTTAATGTTGGTTGAATATGAAAGTGTTGGTTTTGAGAATGTAATTAAACAGAGTAGTAGCACAAAGTTACTTTTTATGTGTTAGCCACTAAGTAGGTGGAAAAAGAAAGTGTTTCAAATTACGGTGAAAAGGAGTATGAATGAGAATTCCTGAATGGAGAGAGAGTGTCAAATGGAGATAGTAGTAATTGGTAGAATGCGTATGTAAAATGATGAATCAGTCTACTTAACTTCAGAAAGTCTGTGTTACTTCTCCTTTCTGGTTGATGAGAGATGTGAAAGGTTTTACAATCGTTGAAGGTATCTTGTTGCTCTCTTTCTTCGTTTCATCCATAGCGGTTGAGCTAGTGATGAGTTTGTTTGGTCTCTTTGATATCGGTGCCTATTGGACTGTGCGTATCTGACAATGTGCCTTTCGGGCTTGACTTGCTTGGCCAACTGTCGCTCCTGACTCATTGAATGACAGACCAACTGCTTGCTTGACTGGCGGATCGACTGACTGCTGTCTCTCACTGACCTGCTGACTGACTACTGTGACTGGTCAGAGGACATCCTTAAATATTGAATTCTAATCACATGGGAGGCTCCACAGACCATTTTTTCTTTAGCTGTGAAAAAACCCCATTTCGCTTTTGAATTTCTTGATTTGTCAACCAATCAGGATCTAGGGTTTCTCTTTTCACACTGACCTGTGGAAAAAAAAAGAAGCTTTTAGCTGTTTGAATCCTCTTTTGCAGGTGTGCAATTTTAATTTAAGTTTTTCCCAAATGTTGGTCGTTTGAATCCTATTTTGCGGGTGTGCAATTTATTTTGTGTTTTTTTTAGTTGGTTGATGGGTGATATAGGATTTGCATCCTATACTATGAGGTTAGGGTTAAATTTGAAACTCATGCATCATCCAGGTATGCTGTTCCTCAAATGATAACATAGACAAGTCAACATATCAGATCAGATTTTTCAACACTATCATTCATGTTCTCTATATCATACTTGTACGTTGAGTAGCATTTTCCCCTCAGTTGTAATTAAGTTACTCACATCAGACTATGCTACCCTTCATTTATGATTATATCTCATGATTGTGTTGCTTGTTTTAAAGGACTGGAATGAATATAAAAAGTCATTTTGACAAGATAAACATTTCTTTCAATCAAATGACTTTGATTTGTTTCAGAGTTGTTTCCCAATTTTTTCAGGATGATGTGATTCAGTAGAAGCTGGCTGATCAATGTTTGTTCTGGCAATGATTGTTTTACTGGTAGATATTTTGTAACATCTTTGTACTAAGCAGCCACATTTCAAAGCTTTAATATCATATCAGCCAAATCTATATTGTGTTTGTTATTTCTCTCTTGTACAGTAACTTTAACAGAGTTCATGCCATGGGTAGTTCTGGAAATGAGTTTTTCATTTCTTTGGTTTGATGTATTAGACAGTTTTCTTAATAAGTGTTACTTGTTAGCATTCATTTTTGAATGGACTGTTCCTCAAATAAAAATGTCATCTGGTGGTTTTGGAGTCAGCATCCTTTATTCTATACCATGTATAACAAATTCTACTGTGAAATGTCTTGCAGCAATTTTAGAAGTACCAATCATCATTTCAGGTACCAGCCTAATGTGGAATTAAATTGAAAATATATGGTATTGTTGAACTCTGTTTCAAATTAGATCTCTTTCTAGTTCACTCTACATCAAAACCTGTCAGCTGGATGTGAATGCTATGAAAACAAAATAAAAAAGTCACTCTCTGTGCAGAGACTCTAAGCATCACATTTGGCTTGCAAATTAAATCCCCCATCAATATAAAATACAACTTTAAAGAATTCAATCACAAATGTTGCTGTTAAAACAAAAGTATCCACCTGACTGCTTAGAAGGACCTGTTTGTAGCACTCAACATGAGTTGCATGTGAGTAGATAGGCTGCCCCTTGCACCACTCGGTCAACTAACAAGATGTGAACTTCAATACTGGGCTCTTCAAACTCTCCTATCCTCTAGGTTGCTTTTCTCAGTCACAAAGAGACATTCTGACTTGATCCTTTATATCAGCAATAAGAAAGCATTTTATTTTATTGTCTTCTTTTCTTTCCACCTCACCAGCAGTACTTTATTATTTTGTTTGTTCTTGTGCAATCATACATGGTATATAAAAACATCAAATGAGATAACTTTATACAAGCACACTTTGAAATACATATACAAAAAAGCTTCTATTTGTTTATATGTTACGAACTTGTAGCATATAGATAAACTGTAGGTCTAATGAAAGGAAAATGTGGAGTCTTTTCTCAGTCTTCACTCAGAAATGGAAGCAACACAAGGGAGTCAACAAAGAACAGACGCAAGACGATGGATTCCAAAATATAACATTTATTTATAAACACATAGACATGTAAAGAAAGAAAAAAAAACTTCATTTAGCAAAGAGGGAGGGGACTATGAAAAAACAGAAGGTGAGAGCGAATACATATATTTACAAAAAAGAAGATCAAGCCCAGAAAAATCAACTTATCTGTCAGTCAAGTTGATATTTTCACACAAGAATCTGGTTTGCCAAAGTGAGAGTTCTTTTATTAAAACAATATTTTGGCTGGCTAGAAATTTTCCTTTGGTTCTTATTCTTTTAGAAGTGGTCAGGGTTTCACAACATTTCATACAGGTGTTATGTTGGTCGATTCAGTTTCGTAGCAGCCCCTTTCACCAATTTCCTGTCTTCTTCATTTCGATGGGCAGTCCAGTTTATCTGGACAATTTCTTTTTACTCTGCGATGTTCATCTGTCACTGGTTGAAAGGAAACTGAAAAATCTCTTTTTCTTTCTTTTGATTTTGCTGTCTCCAAAAATAGTCACGTGGGTTCTCTCCATCCTTGACCAGGTACTCAGGAGGAGGGGGCGCAGATCGCGCAGCTTTTATGTGACGGCCAAAATTTCAGTCAACCCTTTAGTATGGTCTGATCATGTGATTCGTAGCAGGAGTTTTGAAACCAGGTCATTGTCCGGTCAGGTTGCTTCAAAGTTCACGGGCTTGTGGCTTGTGTGGAGGGTGTAGGTAAGGAGGGAAAGAAGTTGTGAAGAGAAAAAGAGGGTATGGCTGATCATGGAACATATTTGCTCACAAGTTGAAGATTAGATTTTATTTATCCTCATTTATGTATTTATTTATTTTTTTTGTATCTAACTAATTTTTGACTAGAATTTGGGATTTTTCTTTGGGAGTGCTTTTCTTTTTAGTCTTATGCCTATATGGTTAATAAAATTGTGGGTACGTTACATTATACAGATAATTTCATATACAAATCTAAGTTTTTTTTTTTTTAAATGGCAAATATGTGTATATATAAACTTACATCTTCAACTAGTTAAAATTTCAGAATGCAGAACAATCTCAACGCAATTAATAATGTTGTATTTCCTTGCGTGGTTAATATTTTCATATTTCACAAGATGTAGGTATGAGAAGCAAGTAGAGAAAATGCAGACAGTGAAAACATCTAAAGAAAAAAGAAGAAACCTGAATATTTTCAGTAGATGTGCAAAAGAAAGGTCAAGAGAATATAAGAATAAATGGTCATGTATTTAGTATGCAGGTGGATATTGATAGCAAAATAACTTTAAAATCAAAGAATTTTTAGATTAAGTTGGGATGTCTCAAACTAAAATAAAGCTACGTGAAATTAAAGCAGTTTGAGGGATCAACTATAAAGACAATGGGTTTCTTCGAGGGCACCTTTGAAACTGGTACTGATTTGAAGTAATTCTAATCGTGGTGGTAGTATGCCATAAAGGTCATGGATTGTTAAGGATTGGCATAGTAAAGGTGGATATAGTAAATCTGATAAATTCTATGGAGACACGAGAAAGGGGAGAAAGGGGAATTGGATTGTTGAAAGGGTATAAAGCAAGCATTCAGTTGAAAATGAATTATCACTCTAAATATATAGAGGTGAGAAAAGTTCTTATTCAAAACAAGCTGATAGTATAACACAATCACCAAGTGTAGCTTGACTAATCCTTCCTGACCTTTAACCAGTCTGCCCACGTTATGTTGTTTGATCTCGGACTGGCCAAAGTAGAACTGCCTGTTATCACCTGGCTAGATTAGCCCTGACACATGAGAGATTGGGTATTTTGTTGAGACCAGATTTACATGATCCACAGTAGCTGATAGTTAGCAAACAGAATATAATCAGTAGAACACTGCAACGCCACAGGTGTAGTTTTTTATATATATATTTATATATTGATTATATACACAATTATAAGCAAGTTAAAGCTGGTGACACTCAACAGTTAGCTGGTATTTCAATAATACAGTCAATAAGAATATTCTTGGAGACAGGGTTTACTCAGTTATCTTTAGCAACACGCTGATCTCAGTTCAACCATCTCATTCAAATCATGGGCCCTGAATCCATTATCTAGCAGCAGGCCAATTTAAATTTGACCATCTCATTCAAATCATGGGCCCCAAAATCTACTAATTTTATTTCCCACCTCAGTTTTATTAAAAAGGTACAAAACCAGAGCAGTAAAGGTAGTTATGGAGTGGCTCAATTTTCCCTCACTGTATAATTCTTACCAGCTCAAAATGAAAATAATGTCAGTTATCCATTTTGACTGAGTATCTGACCCCTTCATTAATGAGGGGGAGAGAACTTACTTTCTCTTATTGCTTGCCTGTCCATTCCAAAATCTCAGCAGCCCAAGACAGGAAATTCTCACAGTCCTATTTTGACCTAGGGTCAACAATTTGTCAAAACAGAATGACAGTATTATGGATATGATTCTTTTACACAGATTCAACCAATTCGGTTACTTTTCCCAACAAAAATAATTTTATTCTCCAATTTTAGAGAAATCTCTTCTTATTTTTAAAATTAATAAAAAGTTAATACCAACTATCCGGAAATAGGGTTACAATAGAGACTTAAGGATATGTGGTGATTACAAGGTAGTAGTGAATAACTAAATATGCTCAGATTCATTTCCTTTGTCGAATACTGAAATTGCAAGCCATGAGCTAGCAAATACAGAATACTTTGCCAAAATTGATCTTAAGTCTGCTCACAACCAACTTCAGTGATGAGAAGTTAAAAAAAGTCACCACAATTAACATCCCTATAGGTCTGCTAAGATGGACTTGTCTGCCATTTGGGATTAAGACCTCCAGTTACATTTTTCAGAAAGCAATTGAAGGAGTGTTATTAGGAAAAATAAGTAACATAATTATAAACCAGGATGATGTAGGGGTAGAAGCAAAAACCAAGGAAGAATTAATGTATAAAATTGAACAAATATTAAAAGATTAAAAAAGGCAGGACTAACAGTGAACAGAAACAAATTCAATTTTGATGGTAAGAATTTATCACATTTGGGCTATCAGATATCAAAAAATGGCATAGCATAGCACCTGATGAGAGGTTGATGAAGAAGATTACTGATATAGCAATTCTAACAAAAAGGAAGGAATTAGGGTTCTTTTTATGGCTAATAAACTTTTACAGAAAGTATATTCCAAGGAACAGTGAAATAAGTGAGCTGTTTACAGAGCTACACAAGAAGAGCAGTGAGTTTGAGTGAATGCAAAGGCAAAATACTGCTTTTGAAGCACTAAAGACAATCACAAGAAGAAAACTTATAATTAAAGTGTTCAATCATAAAAAAGAAATAACTGTAACCACTGATGCAAGTGAAAACGTGATTGCTGCCATTTTATTGCAAGAGGAACATCCAATTATGTATTTTTCAAGGAGATTAACATTGGCAGAGATTAACTATTCACGTATAAAGAAAGAGGCATTAACAATTGTATGGACCATGCTGAGGGCACAGAAATTTTTGTTAGGTAAAAACTTTTTGTTGAAGTCAGACACAAGCCATTGGAACTTATTTTCAGCTTGAGGAAAGAATTGCCAAAGATTACATCTTCAAGGATACTATGTTGGGGGATAAAAATCATGGTGTTTGATTTCAACATAATATATATGAAAGAAAACACTATTCCTCATGTGAATGCCTTGTCAAGGTTACAGTTTGTGAATGGAACAGAAGAAGAGCAAAAAACTGGTAAGGATAGAATAATATACTGGATGGAGACAGACCTGCTTCTTATAAATAGACTTAAAAGTTAAACCAAGTTGGATCTGGTGTTAGGCAGAGTGATGGAAATAATAAGAAGTAATGGATGGAGCAATTGCTCAATAGTAGAGCAACCATTCAAGGAGGTAAGACACAATTTGACCATAGAGAATGGTATATATAACGAAGAGGTAATAGTAGCTACATGGGTGTTGAGAAAGACATATTGAGAGATGTGCATGATGCTATGTAGATTGTGGTGTAATGGCAACATGAAGAAGGTTAAAACTGCAAGTGTGGTGCCGGGGTATTCAAAGAATGTAGAGTATATTGAGGTGTCCAAAGTGTAATGAGATAAGAAGTTTCAAGGAGAAAGAAATTCATTCGGGGCCTAAGAAAGCACAGCTTGGGTTAGAGTGCACATGGACCATGCTCATATCAGGGATATTGGGCCATTTTTAATACTAGTGGACGTGTACTCAGGTTTGGCAGAGGTGATCAAAGTAAAGGATAGAAGAGCAACCACAGTAAAACAGGTTTTAAGAACAGTGCTGTCAAGAAATGAAGCACCTCAAATGATAGTTACAAACAATACACCTGAGTTTTGGGATGAGAGTTTGTGTGTTTTGTTAAGACGAATTGGATGCATCTCATATAAGACACCGCCATATTATCCACAATCTAACAGGATAGCAGGGAGAATGGTGCAAATTGTGAAAATGATTTTGAAGGTATTTTCACCTATTAATGAGAGTATTGAGGCACTCTTATCAAAAATGCTCTTTGTCAATGCTAATGGGAAGGCAGATCAGAGTCCCCATAATGATGTCTTTTGCTATGAGGGAGAAGGTGTAGTATAAGAAAAACTAAGTAGTAAATACAGCAAAGGTAAATTTCCTGTTACAGAAAGAAAACACCACAGCCATAATTGAAAAGAAAGGGCAGTGTATTTTGGTGCATACTGACCAGTTTAGAAGTAGGAATGTGTTGGAGGATATGGAGATGAAAGATCAAGAATGTGAAAAGAAAGGAAGGTGCAATGATGAGGCAGAGCAGAGAATGGAAGTGCAGGAGTAGGGAGAGACAGAGAGTTGCAGAAGTTAGATTGAACAGGACATGGAATTAAGTGAAGGTGAAAAAACAGATGAGTATGAGGAGGAGGAGGATGAAGAAGAAAGACCATAGCTGCCATTGGAGAAATGACAAAAAGAGCAAACAGAAGAACAGTACGAGACAAAAGTAATTAGAAGGAGTAACAGGAAGAATAAGGGTGTATGATCACTCCGGTTCAGGTAGGGTGTAGTATCCCATGCAAATTAACCCAGCACTATTTAAGTAGTAAGTAGCTGATAGGCCAGGCAGCAATCCATTGCATCACACTAGACACAGGGAGCTACGTCAAATCTATTACTACATGTATCATGACTATTGCTGTACACTGAGATATATGAGACTCAACACCTTGTTTGTTCCTTTCCTTTTTAACCATATGCTTGTTATAACACAATGCAGAGGTGCCCTTATAAGATGATGTTTAAATTAGGGATATATTACATAGTTAAAAAGTGACTGTTAGACAATATGTAAATGAAATGGAAATCAAACTGATGAAAACTTTCTTTCAAGCAAATATACAATATGGATAATAGAAATTTGTTTTTGTGAGTTTTACACTATTTTGATAAAGATTTCTTCAGACTGGTTTGAGAAAAGAATTTTACATATTCTGTTTGGGCATTTGTCACATGCTTTTTCAAGTGAAAGTTGTAGGCCACTGGATCATGAAACACTTTTCTGGGAGAAACAAAGGAATGAAAAACATTACATTTTCTCTTTTGTTGTATTTTTCATCAACAAACAACCAGACAATGTGAGCCAACACAGGAATATGAATGATGGAATTTTTATCTCGGGAGTAAAATCATATGATTTTGTATCATTGGAAAAATGAGCAAGTGAAAAAGGATTTGAAAATAAATATTCTATCCTAATCAAATATTTCTGTACTCATTTTAGCAAGATGATCTAAGCTAAGAACAGATGCACTGGTTTATTATGCGAGTGACCATCTTTGTCAATCTAAATCTTTTATTTTGAAAATAAAGGTGACCTAGTTTGATAAAACGTGACTTCTACAGAAAATGTAGAGAATGGTGTATATTTAAATTGTAGTTTTTATTTATATTATATTGTGTTATGTTTTGTTAAACAAGTGATATTGAAGATTAATTGAGTTAATTTATTTACACTATATTTAATAGTAGAACAGTAAATGTACTAAACTAGCCATACATCTGAGTATTTATCCACTTTTGTTAATTATAAAATAAATTACAATTCAACTTTAATAAGGTAACTCATCTCTTAAGAAAAATCTAGTTTTTTGCTATTCTTAGAACTATTTATAAATTTTACCTATTTTTATACTCTTATTTAGTTACCTATTTTATAACTCTTACCTATTTTTGTCTCTTTCTTGTCTTTTTCATATTATTTAAAGCCGAATACTACACTCTACCTATTAACAGATATAACACTATCACTCAGTTGACACTTCTTTTAAAAACAGGAGTAGAGTTTATCCCTTGTTTCCTGTTTAGGATAGGGTTTCCAGTTCCCTCTTCTGAAACCTTAATAACTGCAGCTGTTCTGACATTTTGGCAATAGGACTGGCTACAACTCTTCATATTGAGGGTACTAGGTTAGCAATTTTCTGGTTGCTGAATTCTGACTAATAGTAAGGAGTTCAAACTCTTTGCTAACACTTAAAGAAGCTGCTCTGGTCGACAGTCATATAATATCAGAGTTCTTGCTGTTGCTATCATATCATGCATGGATAGGTGTTCCTGCAAGCACTTCTAGTGGACAACCCTGAGGTCACACTATCTTGTAATTTTAGCCACATTCTGGCCAGCCACCTTGTATTACCCCAAACAATGGTCAGTGTCTGTTATTCTTGGTCTTTTCCACCCTAAAATTTCATCCTATGACTACAATGACTATTAAAAATAAAACTAAACCAGTTTGAAAAAAAAACCCCAAAAATCATCTGTACCCTTCAACTTTTCATTTTCCAACATTCATGTTATTCATACCAATTTCTGTAGTGTTGAATTTTTCCTCTTGGAATGCACTCCAGACATTCTAGTGTTCTGTGAGACTAACTTAAATTCCTCAATCTCTACCACTGAATTCTTTTTTTCTGGCTATCTTCATTTCTGTCAGAAGGATTCTAGGGTGCACATGATAATAATTCAAATTTTATTTTTAGCTGCAATATTTTAAGTAAGAAATTTCTTATTTTTTACTTTACTAGAATATCTTGTCCTTTACTTTTTCAGGTTTAATAACTTATCCTGTTCTTTTCTTAAGAATATTACTTTCCATGTGCACATTTTTCCATGTAATATATAAATGGCTCTTTTTATATATTCTTCTGCAAATATCTTTGTGTTTGGCAACTTCAATGCACATCATCAGGTGATTTCTTCATTTTAATGCCACTGCTCTCATTAGCATCCAGACTTTGATTTTCTCAATCAAATAGTATGTCTCTATTCATTTCCCTAATAATTCTGATAGACACACTTCTTTACTTGAACTGTTCCTTATCTCTTCTCCAGACTCTGGTTATGTTTTGCAACTCTATCCTCTTGGAAACTTGGATCAGGTGGCAGTGTCTCTGCATATTTCTTTTCACTTGTCTAGTATGCAAGACCCCCACCACCACCACTATTTACAAGACATCATTTTTTACCAATGCACCATTATAACCTACAGGAATCACATCTTCTGGCTGGTTATATTAATGTGATAGTTTGTATCATAACAGATACCTCTTTGTATCTGCTCGTAATAAGTTTTTGTGTCTACAATGAAACTAAATCATTGTTCATTAATAGAATCAGACACCGTATGGCATCTCACAAGTTTGAATCTCATGATTATTGGTGGCTCTGTAATAAGGATAAATTTTCACTCGCTTTCCTTCTTAGTACCTTAACTGCATGAATTTAAGTGAACTACTAGATTGGCAACTATGTCTCATCATTTTATTTTTGAAATACCTAGATGTAACAATAATTTCTATTTTAACAGTTTCTTTTCTCACACCTCTCTATCCTGTGGAACACTCTTCTGATTTCTTGCTTCCCTGTTCTATGATCTTCAAAGATTTAAATGCAATGACAATCATTATCTTCTGTCTTCCTGAATCCTCTTCTTTATTGTCCTGTCTTCTCACTAATATCTTCTCATTTTCTTTCACTCTCAGTAATCTCTTGCATCTCAGTGGCATTAAAGTCTCTCTTTTTTATTATTTTTTGCTAAATTTAACCAAGTATAAGCCTCAAAAACCACTCAAGGTACAGGGTTATAGTTCAAATGGTGATGAGGAAATGGTGATGACATATGATATGAATGGAAGGGAATATGGTAGGTTATGGAGAGTATAAGGATAAGACGGATAGATAATGATTGATCCTTGACTTTATGAGGTTGAGATTTGCGTGTTCAGGGAAGCACCTATGCTGGTGTCTGTTCTATAAGATGACAGTTCTTGGGAAAAACCTGGTTGAATGGAACTTCCATTTTGCACTTGGAATACAGGAAATATGAGTGATTCAACTTTATGGAAGTAACATGGCATGTCTTAACAGTAAAGGTTTGAACCGGTCAGACTAAAGAATGGAGCTCATCTAAATATTTGCCATGGAAATAGCAAAAAGTAGAAATAGGCTTGCAATCTTGCATCTACAGGAAAGGGTTGTAGAATGTAAAATAACTCCTCAAGATGGTAGAAATGAATTTAAACTCTATTAAATTTAGAAAGTGAGGATTATTTAGTTCTAGATATAAGAGCAATACTCCATTTTTGACCTCATTTGACTCCTGTAAAGATAAAGCATAGAAGAAGTGGTCAGATACTTCCTGAAGTGATATAGTGGACTGACCGTATTTCCAGTTTCTTTAGCAATGGAATATATATATGAGTTTCATTTTAGGTCTGAAATGAACTTGAGACCAAACAGACTTTCAAAGTATGGAGAGTCATTGATAGTGGAACCATTCATTGTGCATGAATGCTGGTGATAAAATAAAAATGCTGAAAGTAACAAACCAGTTATTTCTCGAATAAGCTGTTTGAGTGAAGTGAGAATAGAAATTGGTTGCAAGGCTCTGATCATTTTGTTTTTGGAAGTGCATCAAAGTAGATCTTCCACCACAAACACACACATATGCATGATGGGTCCTTCTAGGAACTGATAGTAGGAGGGATGAATATATATGCTACTCTAAAAAGTATATATATATATATATATATATATATATATATATATATATATAAGGTGCGATGGGTAAATTGTTGCAATTTTATATTCTTAAATTTGCACATTCACATTGTTTGTTTTTGATTTTGTCAACTGCTCAATATAGTAGGGTCAGTTGAGCACCATCTGTGAGAAAAAGAGCACCATAACACAATTCACTCTGCCAGAAGTAGGAATCTCCAATACGATCATTTCAGAGTGTTTGGGTGTCAATCTGAGGATGGTGTAAAAGACTTGGATGAGTCTAATGGTGATAATAAAGGTACAGAAGCTCAGAAAACTCACTCTGATTATTCTGATTAGAAAAGAACTCTTGAATTTGTTGGTGATATCTAGGCCATAATTGACAACAATCCCCTCAAGTGAATCAGCTCCATAACCAGAGACACAAGAGTGCCTGAGTTTTATATCAGGTAAGTCATGCATGAAGACATTTGGTATTTCTCATACAAGGTGAGAAAGGGCCAATTTTTATCCCAAGACATGAAGACAAAGCTTTTGAATAAACTGAAGCATCCCCTCCAACTGAACATGCTTTAGTTTACACAGGCAAGGAAAAATTCTGCCAGGATAAGATTGTGAACACACAGAACAACTTTTAGCTTGCTGTTATCCCCAAAGACGTACTAAAAGTGATGAAAACCAAATATCTAGTCAAAATCATGGTGTTTTGGAGTGATCACTAGTGATTGCAATGTCATATCTCCAGTTATCTTCCAAAAGAGGCTCAAACTCAACACAGAGGCCTACATCAAGTGTCTTAAGGAGGTATTGCTGCCCTAGGTTAAGAAGGTGGTTGCTGGAAGATCCTATATCTGGTAGCTGAACTCTGCTCCATGCCACACAAAGAGAACTGTGACAAATACAAAATAAAGATAACTCTTTTTTTCAGTTTATAAATTTACGAGCCAGTACAAAAATCTATTTTTGACCAACAGAAAAAAAGATTGGTTCTGTGCTGAAGAAAAAGACCAAGGCAAATTTTGTGAGCCTGTGTGAAATATAATTCTAACCAATGAAAAGAGAGTGATTTACAAACTGAGAGAAAGTAACAAGCTGATGTCAAATCGCTTTCTGATATAAATAGAAAAAGAAAGTTGAATCAAACAGAGACAAGGGAACAAAGAACAGAGTCAACACCAGCCACGATATGGCAGAAATTGTTGACCACTGATTGGACACAACTATCCTGGTGACCAGTATTTGCACCCTCTCATTTTCTCTCTCATGCTACTTTCTTTATCTCTCCTTCTTCCTCTTCACCTACTCACTGTCCACACAAAAAGAAAGAGAGGAACAAAAACATTACTACTATTTTATTGATGCACATAGTGAAACATAGACTTATCTTTTCTTAAAAAAAACCACATTTCACTAAAACAAGCAAACTCTTAGAACATTTTCACAGTTTAATAATTTCATACTGTTACAAGGATGCATTTACATATAAGTTTTTCATTATGATTTCAAAACTTTTACTTTAAAGGGGGGAAGTGTTACAAGGATACATTTATATATAAAAAAATAATATTAATAATGTCTAAAAAGTACTCTACTGAGTCCTACTTGTTAGTACAAAAAAGTTTTAATTCATGAAGTAGTCCTAAAATAGGGAAATTAGAAATAGAATGTTTGGAAGATTCTAAATCATTCTAGAAAATTCAGGAAAGACCTAGATAATTTGAAATGATTTGAGAAATATGAAAATTAACTGTTAGTCCCTATAAAAATAGGTTTTTATAGGTTTTGAGAAGAGAGTAGTTAGTTGTTAAAAGGATTTGCTGACATTATCAACTCTGGCCCGATTCAGGATTTGTATATCCAGCCGAAAGAATGTCTACTTTGCCAACCAACTAAAACCTGAAAGAGAACCTCATGGAACTAAATGGGTAAATAGATTTTTTTTACTCTTTCATTGAGCATACAAAGAGTTATTCTTTATATACACATTTGAAGATTTCCAAAAAAGTATAGCACTTAGACTACTTCACAAGTTTAACTGGGTAAAGATACATGACACCTTCCTTCCCCTTCATAACTCTGCCAGTAGTAAACTGTTGTTTTTTTTTTGTTTTGAATGCAATAAAATTGTATATTTGTAAATATTTCATTTGGTGTTTTTTGTAAATTAAATCTTTGTCTGTGATTTAGCTGTATTTTGGTCAATCATTCTTTTCTTTTGTTACAACTTAACATGTAACAATACATACAATTTAATGTTATGCTGTTTGATAAATAAATTTTCATTTATTTATACAAACAAGACAGTTTTATTGTTTCCAACCTTCTGATAATTATAAATTGTGGAGACTTTAGTTGTATTTGGCACAAGGTCAATTTGATAAGCATAATCGAACTTTCTATATATTTGATGACCCCGCAAAAAAACACGCAGTGGAATTTTGATCTCTACATATTTGATAACCCCACAAAGAACACACAAATCAACTATTTGCTCACTACAAGATGTTGACCATCACATAGAACATTCAACCATCACTACATAAAATGGCAACCAGCCGCCTACAGAAAGAAAGGCAGAGCCCTATACATCTGAATAACCCCAATGTCAAATTATAAGCTGATACATTATCAGTTTCTAATGAGATCTGGAGAATTACAAAGAACTCTATTCAATTCATAAGCTAAGTACCTTGAAATATATCTTTTATTTATGTTGAATACATCCATATAACTTTTATGTGAAAAACAAACTCTCTCAATTTCTTTGAAGCATTTTGGAAATTCATGTGTCTGAATAACCCAGATGTCAAATTACATGCTGATACATTGTCAACCTCTAATGAGCACAGTGGAATTTCAAAGAATTTTATTCAACATTGAAACTACAAACCTTTTAATGTTTGATTACTTTTCCTGAAACAAGTTACTGACAATTTCAAATGTTTTAATTTGTTAAGAAATTCTTTATTTTGTTTTGTTCCAATAACACGTGTTGCCTCGCCATTATTCCTACATTACTTCGCCGGTGACTTATGATGTGCAAGGAAACTAAATGCATATCTATTCTTGCAGCTTTCAGATAAGTCAAGATCTTTAATGATGAAATGGACATAAATCAAGTATACACAGAGGCAGTCAGTGAATTGATACAAACTGTATCCATCAAACCACCCATGTTCATGGAATCAAATGTCCTTGCTATGATAACAAAACAGCAAGGCAAAACAAAAATGAAGTCTAGAATGTTGGTTACTTGGAAAAACTGACAACATATACCACTACTATTGAATTATCAACTTATTTATGTATTAAAGCAGACTCTGGCAAATGGGAGGGGAAGTGATGTGGTAAATATGAAATAAAAATAAATCTTTCTGCCATTGTTTTCAAATTTACGAGCCAGTGTGAAAATCAATTTTTAACCAATAGAAAATAGGATTAGTTCTATGCTGAAGAAAAAGACCAAGGCAAATTTCATGAGCCTGTGTGAAATATAATTCTAACCAATGAAAAGCAGGTGATTTACAAACTGAGAGAAAGTAACAAGCAGATGTCAAATTGCTTTCTGATATAAATAGTGAAAGACAGTTGAATCAAACAGAGATGAGAAAGCAGAGAAGAGAGTCAACACCAGCCATGATGTAGCAGAAATTGTTGACTGCCAATTGGACACAACTACCCCAACAATCTTTATTCATACCCTCTCACTTTTTCTCTCGTGCTTAAATTTTAAACCCTGATTGATACAGATTCCCCTATACATTTGCCTCTTTCTTTTTCACTCTCTTACTTCTTTCTTTCTTTCTTTCTTTCTTTCTTTCTTTCTCCCCCCACAAATATTACTATCAATAATTATGAATTACACCATTTTGATTTCATCTCCCTGCATTTTGAAATTAAAAAACTATTATTTTTTAATTTAAAATTTTAATTTTAATTTTTTATCTCCATGTAATCTTGGTCTATTTAAATTTTACTTTTGATATATTAAAAAACAGTAACCTAACTTTATAAGATTTAACTCCCGTGAAGATTGAGCAAACTTAAATTAAAATCTCTTGAATGGTCAGTTTGTAATATATATCTGATGATTGCATAATGCATGAAACTGTGAGTCATGTCATCGACATAGGGCAATATTACAGAAATTAACGAAGATTAACGAAACTTGGTTATAAACAACCAACAATTTGAAATGATTTGTTTGAACATTATTTTTGATCGATACTCATATTTAAGTAGATATTCTGTTTTTAATTAAACAGTATTATATATTTATATCTACTGGCCTGATTATTTACGATAAATTTTTATTACGAAAATATGTCATTCAGCAGGATTCGAACTTGTGACCCTTATCCACCTAGGGGAAGCTACCATTTGATCTGGCAACACTTAGACCTCTTGACCACAAATGACCTCCAGTCTAAATGAGGTTTTAATCAAGCCTATATAACACAATTTTCAATTCATCGCAACAACCATATCTGCTCTGAAATGTATCGTAATGTCAACAAATGTAAACATGTTATGGAAATTAATGAAGATTAACGAAACTTGGTTATAAACAACCGACAATTTGAAATGATTTGTTTGAACATTATTTTTGATTAATACTCATATTTAAGTAGATATTCTGTTTTTAATTAAACAGCATTAATTAATAGGACAATATGTATATTTATTAATATATATATATATATATATATATGATTAAATTTGTTTTTAATTAAAATTAATTTAAAATTAACATTTCTATGTTTTGAGATTTTATCTTGTCATTGTTTTTGTGAAAATGACTTACATTTGAATGTAGAAAACAATATGCTTGTTATTTAAAAAGTTAATATGGATGGGGGAAGACAAAATATTATGTGTGAGTTTAATTTAACTAATCAGAATGAAATTCAACTTTTAAATTTGAAAATATAGATTATATGTTTGGGGAATACATGGTTTCTTCTTTCAATCTTAACGGGAAAGTGTTAGTTTATTGAGTCTGCTCTACAATATATGTTGTATTGAGCACTTTTAAAAAAAAAGTAAATAATTCTAAAGCTGTTGGTTCTCTTGCTCACCTGGATATATATATATATATATATATATATATATATATACATTGTCATGGACCACTTGTGGTGGGGCTCATACCCTGTGCATGAGTAACAATGTCTTAGTCCTTCGTGGAGAACAGTAGCAACCTTGTGATGACCTTGCCAAGGATTTGGCTCAGATATCAGGTTGGACAGCAATAAAGCAATGTGGCATCAGGCCTGTTATCTTGACCACAAACACATGGAAAACATAACGGAATATAGGCATATTCGAATCACACAAAAATGATAACAACAAAGGTATATAAAGTTAAAGTTTATGAAAATTTTATTTAACAAACAAATCTAGAGATATGAAATCAGTCTTAAAAGTCTCAATGTTTGTCTATCCGAAACTATCGAAGAAAACTTAATTTATTCTTGGAATGATGTGGACAAGAGAATACTTTGAAATTCATAGGTGCGTGTGTATATAGCTAAGAGCTGGGAAAAGTAATAAAAAGAAAGACAAAATGTCATTGCTTCTTTTTTTTTTCTCTCTCTCAAACTTACTTGGAAGGTGTAAATTCTTCTCTCTCTTTTTTTCTTTTTCTTTTTCTTTCTTTTTTTTATATATGTGTATCGCACAATTTTTTTTATCTTTTATATTTTCTTTTCTCTTTTATATTCACAAGATGATTCTTTTGAGAGTCTATTAAAATCACAAAAGTAACTTTTTCTTCCATTCTGCAAAATTTTTTATCTTCTCAGTTTTTATTTTTTTCTCTGTTCCATTCTTTTTATAAGCGCCTGGGGATGTTACTTGTCTATCTTTTCACTGGATCAGCAGCGTCTTTTATCAAAGCATTTTTCTTGATACAAGGTTATTTCTTTTTAGCTTTTCATTATTTCAGCATGGGCATTGACTGGTTAAAGTCAGCATCACAACAGGAGGATTTTCTCTGACACAAGGACAGTAATACAAGATCTCTTTAGTATTTCAGCACGAGCTTTGACTGAATGAAATATTGTCATCAGGACTGGAAGCTTCCTTCTGACACAAGGACATTAATGTGAGATCTCTTCAACAGTTCAGCATGCGTCGGCTGAATGAAATATCATCGCCAGGACTGGAGGCTTCCTTCTGACGCAGGAGAATGTACTTTTCTCTCTTTAAGCTGGTATGCAAGAATTTCGGCATTATGATGTGGATACGGCACTTTCGATACATTTTTTCTTCCATATCCTATGTGAATAACTTCCAATAAAACATTGGGTTAATTCTTTCACTGTACAAGACATACTTTAGAGATTTTTCTTTTCATGTAACCAAGCATCCCTTTTGAGCAGCACCTGTTCGCTTCGTTGGCCAGACTGTAACTGAAAATTTTCATTAAGGATTTTGTCTTCATGCAGGTTTAAATTTTCTACTTGTTTTTGATGTCTGCTTCTGTCGATCGATCAGAATTCAAATTTGCTATTGCTAGGTAGTTGACCGTTACTGGCCTTGATCTGAGTTAGATTTCTTCAGTCAATCTGCATTGCATACTGCTGTTATGACAGAGAGATAAAGGGTTAAGAGAATATGAGAGAGAGGGTTCAAGAGAGAGAAAGCTAAGTGAGAGAGAGTGGAGAGGAGAGATCTTGTAAATATATATATATATATATATATATATATATATATATATATATATATATATATTGTAACACACACACCCCTTCCCATATCACACACAAAGCAACAGTATATACACATCCCCTTCCCACATCATACATAAGCCATGCTGTCGGCAAAGAACAGCAGGAGCAGCAAATAAAAGAAGCAAAGCAATTGGCTGATGATAACCAATCAGCAAGCTGGAAAATTTAAGTGTCAAAATACACAGACCACAAAGTAGATTTTAAAAATAGTCAGTAACTGAATCTTGACAACTGACAACAATCTTGGTTAAGTCATATTAATTGTGACCCTAAGAAATTAGACAAGACCACACATTCCCCGAGGCAGAAAACAAGTCATATTGTTCCAGTTGCCGAGAATGTAACAAAGATAGTTTATCGCAGAATATAGCCATTGCACTCAAAGATCCCGAAAAAAGGAGAAAGAAAACCTGATGCCAGAAAATATGATCCCCAACCGTCAGAGAGAAGGAAGACAATGAACGAAGCTGTTCATTAAAGTATAAAAGACAAAAAAAGAATAAAAGAAAAAAGAAAAAGAAAAGGAAAGGGAGAGAGAAGTGAAAAGAAGAGGACTATAAGATAAGTTATTATATCCCCCCCTGCAGCTTAGTATCAGCCTACAATCACCACAAAAATATTATGTTCATACAAACACCTTTACATATGTTGAAATAGAATATAGCAATATGGTCTATGTTGCATTGTTGGTTTGTTTCGTCGCTCCTCATCATCTTATTATTGAATAAAAACAATATTATATATATTCCCCCTCCCATATCTGTTATATGGGAGGTGTCATGCAGGAATTCAATATAAAACAATCACTTAGCAACTTCCCTGTACCTAGTATCTATGATTATAAACTTACTCTGTTAAACAAAATTCAGTTCTTTTTCTTTGTTCATTAAATTGTTACATTTTATGTTTGGTGTTTGTTTGTTTATTCATGGTCAATGGTCAGTTGAATGTGTTGTTTTAGGGAATCTGGAAACATTACTTTTATTTTTATAATCTTTGTCTATTCCACCAATGAACTTTCAGTGTAAGGGAGAAAACCCTAGCATTTTAATGATACATTAAGATATAAAAGTAAAAGCTTCATCGCTGCAGGATAGCTGATCCATACTAATTAAAGATCTATGACAATATATATATATATATATATATATATATATATATATAAACCTAAAAACCGCTCCTCCCAGAGAGAAACTTCACAACTTCGAGAACGACCTGTTCGAGATACTAAATAAAATCACCTTCCACAAACACAAAAACAAATTCCTCAATCACTTGGACACACTAGTTAGTAACATAAACAAATCTAATAAGGTCTTTGTCAAATCGGACAAAACTTCAAATTTCTACAAAATGGATCCCAAAGAGTACAAAGACCTGATTAAGAAAAACTTAATGAAAAAATACAGGAAAATCAACACGGAGCACCAAAACCACATAGACAGGATAAACCAAGCTGACAAACAAATTACGGATAAATTAAAAATAAGCAACAGAGTCCCCAAAATGACAACAAAGGAGGCATATGTACTCTTAAAAGACCACAAACTGGAATTTCACTGTAAATTACCAACGAGAATAATAAACCCTACAAAATCAGAAATCGGTAGGATTAGCAAAGTAATATTAGAAAGAACCAACCAGCAAATAAAGGAAAAAATTCAACTAACGCAATGGAGGGGTACAATGGACATTATCAAATGGTTTGCAAACCTTGGGGAGAAAAATATTGCCACTTTCTTACAGTTCGACATTGTGGATTTTTACCCATCGATTTCTAAGGACATCTTTAACTTTGCCCTGGAATTCGCCGAATTCTACTCGGATATCACAAAGGATGAAATCAAGATAATCCTGATCTATAGAAAATCAGTTCTCATCCACAACAACGAACAGTGGACTAAAACTTCAGCAGAGTATTTTGATTTATCTATGGGAGCCCTGGATTCTGCAGAATCTTCTGATCTAGTGGTGTTATTTCTGTTGTACTACCTCACTGCACATAGAGAAATCGATATGAACAATATAGGACTATATAGAGATGACGAACTCATGATAATAAATAAATCTACTGGAGGTAAGGTTGATAGAACTAGAAAATTAATTCATAAAGTCTTTAAATCCTTTGGTCTTAATGTAGTGATTAACCCCAACATCAAGCAAGTAGACTTCTTAGACATAACATTAGACTTAGTATCGAACACTTTCCAACCTTACATGAAGAACAATGCAAACCCAATATATATAAACCCCAACTCTAACCACCCACCATCTATTATCAAACATATCCTATTATCGATAGAACGCCGCATTAACACACACTTATCCAGTAAAGAAATATTTGATAAACACAAGGTAATTTACGATAAAATCCTTAAAGATAGTGGATATCAATCATCAAAAATTAACTTTGTGGGAAAATTCAGGATTTCAAAAAGCCAAAATAGGAACCAAAAAATCATATGGTATAACCCTCCTTTTAATCAATCAATTAACTTCAAGCTGGGACATAAATTTCTTCAACTAATAGATAAACATTTCCCCAAAAATAACCCTCTAAATAAAATATTCAATAAAAATACAATTAAACTAAGCTATAGCTGCTCCAATAATTTAGAAAAATAATTAAAGTACATAACAACAAAATATGAAAAGCACACAACACTAATACCAGTATGACCCATAATTACAACCCCTATAACTGTAGAAACCCTAACCAATGCCCCATGACCAATAAATGTCTAACGAAATCCCTGATATATATGTGTTCGATTTCATCCATGGAGAATCCTAAGGATGAAAAAATGTATATCGGAAATACCATGAACATTTTTAAAAAGCGATTTTACAATCACCTCTCATCCTTCAATAACAAAGAAAAACAAAACATGACATCTCTCTCCAAATACTTTTGGAAGTTAAAAGATGAAAATAAAATGCCTAAAGTTAAATGGAAAATCCTTAAACAAGCAAGAACAGCTAAATCTATAAAGGAACCATGTTTCCTCTGTCTTCAAGAAAAAATCGAGATCCTTAAATATATGAACAGTAACAAGCTTTTAAACCAGAGGCATGAAACCACAGTAAACTGCAAGCACATTAGAGAGCTAACATTACAATCATGCTAAAAAAAAAAAAAACAAAAAAAACTACAGGAGCCAGAGCTAGGACCCCATATATATATATATATATATATATATATATATATATATATTAAAACTCTATAATAATATCAAATTACTAAATTCTAAAGTAAGGTTTAATATTCATAATTAAATTAGAAATTTTTCTCCAAAAAAATTTAGAATTTTATAGAAGTAATCGATCTACTAAATTATAAAGTAAGACTAATAGCCATAATTAGTAAGGTTAATAACCATAATTAGAGTAAGGTTAATAACCAAAACTAGAGTAAGGCTTATAACCATAACCATAATTAGAATAACCATAACCATAATTAGAGTAAGGTTAATAACCATAACCATAATTAGATGAATCATATATTGAATAGATATAAGAAGAGAAATTTAAAATTAAAAATCTAATGGAAAAAACGGTTTCCAAACTATGATCTGATTAATAATTTAAAATTTAAAATTTAATAGAAAAATTATATCCCCTAAATGCAAAGTTAAGATTAAATATACAAACTTACATTAATTATAAAGACTCTGCTTAAATAAAACTATACGCGACAACTATTATCTGCCTTCCTAAGAAACCCATAAAGATATAGTCTAGTCACTAGATAAACAAAACTTACAAGTGTCTAGAAATCAAGAACTCTCATTAATCAACCACTTAAGAAACACCCTATCCAAAAATTTAAACAGTCACAGACTTAGTCCACTATAACTAATCCCCACCAACACCTCTAACAAAACACTTTCTCCAAAAATTCCAACGGTCAAAGACTTATTCTACTATCAGTAACTCCACCCACCAACACCTCAGACAAAACTAAATAAATATAAAGAAAAAGGATTTCCAGTACTTTAAACACTGCCTGATGAGACATTGAAGTTTCAATGCTGAAACGAACGTACCTTGGTAGCGAATATATATAGAATAATTATGTACATGTTCTAAAATATAATTTATAATAAATATTCACAGCTCTATATATTATATATTGAGCACTGTTTTAAATTAATGTTTTGGATGTTGTAAGAATTCTTCGTTCTGTATTCACTCGTATATATATATATATATATATACATATATATATTGTCTATGTACAATTGTCTTTGTTCTCAATTTTGATAGAGCACTTTCTGGTGTGCAATATTTTCTACTCTCCCTTGAATTTTTTTAAATTTCTATTCGAAGCATTTATCTATCTTGCTTTGTTCAACTTTGATGCCTGGTGTTATGCAGGAATTCAATATAAAACAATCACTTAGCAACTTCCCTGTACCTAGTATCTATGATTATAAACTTACTCTGTTAAACAAAATTGAGTCTTTTTTTGCCAGAATGTGATGGAAAGCTCTGGTTATGCTAAATAGATATTTGACCAAAAGTGATAATGAGAAGATTTACCACCTAAACAGCACGAGATAGCCACTAGTAGTTCAAGGGCTGTCTGGTTTTGAAAAAGATCTGTTGGAGATAATGGCCAATTTAAAGTTCAGACAACATAAGAATGGTTTCCTGAATGAAATATTGGAGAAAATCAGAGTAAGAAGAAAGTATTGGAAGACAAAACAAGAAAAATTTACCTCATGAATCCTGATAATTATAAAAACAAAGTGGCTGATAAAGTCACTAAGTTTTATTAAAAAGGTACTCCCCTTGTATGTTAGCAATATCAACAGTCAGGCAAGGAATATTGCCAACAAGATGGGTGTTGGCAACAAGTTAAACATACTTGCTGAAAAAGAGGCTTTTGTAAATATTAAAGATCATAAAGTAGATTTTCTTTATTGTCCTTCTTTCTGTCTAATAAACCTGACAAAAACAGAACTCGGTAACATCAACCATAGTATTTTGTTTACTATGTTGCTACTCAGGTGAATCAATGACAAGGTACTGACAAGCACATAACTTGGCACAAAAATATTGAAAATAAAAAGGATTTAGTATTCATAAAATTTGATATTTGCAATTTCTATCCATCTATAACTGAAAAAAAAGGCTCAATGGAGCATTAAACTATGCAAAATAGTTCATCAGTATTCAGCCTGATTGAGTAGAGGTTACATTTCACTGCAGAAGATTGGTGGGGTAAAATGTGGATAAAATCAAGTAGCAGTAATTTCGATGTCCCCCAGGGATCTCTTGATGAAGCTGAGGTTTCAGTGCTTGTGGGTATTTATATTCTAAACAGTATTAGCTCGTAAGTGAATACAATGAATTCAACTGGAATTCGAACTCAGCTCTCTGATTTCTCGTTCCAAGCTTACATCCACTGCACCACAACGCACATCTCCAAAATATCCTGCCTCCAGATGACGAAACCCGAGAATGAACCAGCAACATTTATGAACTCACTGTAATAATACTTAGCCGTAAAACAATAAAAAATGACGACAAAAATATGGCGACTAATGAAAAAGTTCAACGTTAGCTCCCGGATCACACAGTAAAGTTGTTTTTTGTTTGTTTTTGTTTTTTTTGTTTTTTTTTGTTTTGTTTTTTGTTGTTTTTTTTTTTTCTGGCTCTTTGTTCGTTTCTTGAACACTCTATCACGAAAGAGTGTTCACAGAAAATGCTTTATGTTCGAATAGGTACGGATGTCTACAGAATCCATTTCTACATTTCCACGATATTTCCTTGTTTTTTGTTGCTTTCTCGATGATTTTGCATACTAGATTCTAGATAGCTCTATCGACATCGTTATGTAACGTGTAGCAAGGAAGGGAAGAGATGAATTCATGTTTTCCCCAAAGAAAATTTCTATCAAATTAAATGTTGTTTTCCCAAAGATAATCATGGATTATACAGTGATGATGGCCTGATAGTGGTACCTGATAACAAAAGAGCTAATGATACTATCTGTAAAAATCTTTTCAAGATTTTCAAAGAATTAGGATTTAGTATCACAGTTGAGGTAGGCATGAAAATAACCCCAATACTTTGATGTCAAGTTACAGTTATCAGGTATGTTAATACAAAATCAAACCATCATAAATCTATAATTAAGCAAATCCAAGTATAAGTACAGTGTAGAATCTCCAACAACTCATTCATGAATTAAATTTTTGACCACAAAATATCACTTATGAAAAAGCGCTGAAATAGGAGGGACAAGTTTTGCATTCACTCCTCATGCACAGCCAAGACGTGGACTCAGAAGTAGGCAAGTAATCTGGTTTAACTCACCATTCAACCTACAATTAAAAAACAAAATTGGTAAGATGTTCTTCAAAGTCCTGGATAAACATTTTCTTGTAAATTCAGAGTTTGCTAAAATATTCTATAAAAATACTGTAAAACTAAGTTATCGCTGCTTTAGAAGTTTAGAAATGGTTATAAAATTCACTAATACCAGAATATTGGCTATGGAAGGAGGAGATAAAAACAAGAGAACATGTAATTGTAGGGGCAAGAACAATAGTCCTTTGAATAGCAAATGTTGTACAGAAAGTATTGTCTACACAGCTGAAGTCAGTGACAAATGTGGAGAATTTAAGAAAGTGTACATTGGCTGTACTGAGGGGCCATTTAAAAAGTGATTTTATAACGATACCTCTTCATTCAGATTGGAGAGCCACAAGCCACAAGAGTGATATAAGGCTAGTGGACTGTGTGTGGTAGTTTAAAGAGCTTTATGGGAAAAACCTGTGTGTTAAGTAGAATATCTTAAGAAAAGTCAAAGCTGGAAAGAATTATAGAGATACTTGTTGTAGGTTGTAGGTTGTGCCAGGAAGAGAAATTGGCTATCATGGCATACATGAACAGAGGTGCCTTGTTGAATGAATAAGGAAAGCTTAGGTACATATGAGCTTGGATGAGATTTTGTTTTTTGTTACTCTCTCCACCCCTTAGAAAAAGCGGGTTTCGTTTCCACTTACAATGGTATTTTTTTTTCTCCACCTCTCCTTGATTCCTCATTTAGGTGAGTATATTTTATATATACAGATATATATATGGATGCAAAGATATGGATGCACACATATACAATTCTACACGGACAGACAAAGTTCCATTTATAAATAAGTTTAGATTATATATATATATATATATATATTCTAAACATATGCTGTTAAATATAAGAGACAATGAATGTCTGTTATGTTTAATCATGAGCCATTCTAAACGTATTTTTGCTTTAATTTCAGTTGAAAATAAAGACAAAAATTCTCCAACATTTGGATAATTATTTATTGATTTTCTTCTAAGCTTTCGGCTCACATGAGCCATCTTCAGAGAGGTTGTTTAGACTGAAATATTATAACATCCACCATCACCGACGATTTTATTTTGTGTTGACATAAAACTCTGCTTGTCAACGGCAATAGTTACCAAAAATAATAAATGCAGTTCTTAAATTTGCGATGCGGTTTTATGACGTCACACCGCGTGATAGCGCGAAATGACAACAAAATCATGTAGTCAAATGCAATGTAATATGTTATTTCCGGTTTTAAAGTGGATTTTATTGAGTGTTGGTTGTTTCGATTTGATGTACATGGCCTCCAATATCTGCAGGTTCCTCTTACTGTGTGTATGAGTAAGGATCGCCGTATTGTTGACCAAAATCTGTCTGATATTACCTACATGTTTATGTTGTTCAGAGAAATGTTGTTTAATAGTACTCTGATCAGAAAGATGACATGTAAGCCTACAGGAGAGCGTGGTTGTAGTAAAACCAATATATGTACTAGGCTTTTTATTAGTATCAGAGATGCAATCTCTGAATGGGCATGTAAATTGGTACACTACATTGGTTTTTTGTAGAGAATTTAGTTTAGTGCTTGTTCGGTTATTATAGACTATGAGGTCAATTGTTTTAAACTTTTTATAATATATAATGAGTTTAATTTGATTATTACTTTCCACTGGTTTAATTTGATTATTACATTTCTACATATTATGTTTTTGAGAGTTTTTTCATCTTGTTTATAATTATTATGTATTTGGTTGCAATAGTATAAGTTTATAGTGTTATGTTTATTTTGATGTAAACCATTATTATTAATATTATCATTATTGTTAGAGCTATTGTTAATTTTGTTGAGATACATTTTAATTTGTTGATCAATAACGGAGTTAGGAAATCCATTATTGACTAGTTTTTGCTTAATGTTGTGTAATTCTTTATAAAATATAGATATGGAAGAAGATATCATTTGTGTGTGTTGAAGTAAGTTTTTTATAACAGCTAACTTATATCGTTAGGGGCATTCACTATTATAATTAAGAAGACACAAATTTATGCTAGTTGGTTTCCCATATAGAGAAGTAGTAAATTTATGTGTGCTAGAATCAATGAATACATTAAGGAATGGGATTTTGTTATTATATTGTATATATATATATATATATATATACAATAAAATTTATATATATATATATATATATATATATATTTTATATTTATAAAATTTATCTAAATCTAAACTTATTTATAAATGGAACTTTGTCTGTGTGTGTGTGTATGTGTGTCCGTTACTATAGACTCTGAAACGGCTGAACCAATTTTCTTGAAAATTTACACAGTTGTACTATAAGTGTCTGTGAGTGTTCTTAGCTAGGTTTTGTGTCGAGGTACCCCCGATAAATATCGAAAATTGATAATCGAAAAAATCGGGTAATAGAAGGAGTGGTTTGATTTTTATCAAATTTGATACACTCATAGACAAAGACATATGAAACGATATTCAGAAGGTTCAAGGTTGCAGTTCTTACAGTAGTGCAGAAAATCGTTAATATATATATATATATAAAAGGCAAGATGTTTGTGTGTCTGTTTATCTGCCTGTATGCCTGTATTTTTTCAGCCCTTTTATTTTAGTTTTTGCTTCAGGTTTGGCTCTAAGTAGGTATAATTGTAGTTCTTAGTCTCAGCCATGATACCATTTACTCAGAGAACTTATTTAGTCTTCAAAATTCAGTTTACGATGAAAAAAATCTTATTTGATATTGATACCAGGAAATCAAAATTTGACTTACATCCATTCATTCAGTCTACAGTTTCACTTTAACTGGAAACAACTATTGCTTTTTTAGTCTTTCGTGCCAACATCCAAAGAGTCTGAGCTCCAGGACTATGGATTAGTTTTAAAGCTTTCATTACACCCAAGCAAAGCTGTGCTATACTGCTAATATATATATATACAATTTAGCTTTATATATTTATGGGTAAAAGTGCTTAATATCAGGAATAGGGTATGTATATAATAGTGGATCCTGAGTGGCACCAGTCTGTTTCAGGCTTAAATAGAATCTTCAGAATATATGAAGATATATACATTATATCTCTGACTGACACCAAATCGGTCGATTTTCGATCCTGGCCAGAAGCAAGTAGATGTGTCTAGCCACACTGATGAGCTGTGATACAGCAAAACAGGCTTGTATGTGGATGACTAATATATATATAGATGTGATGAATTTGTTTTGGTTGGAATTTTCCATTGAAGATAGATTTAGTATTATTTCATTTATATAATAAAATGTATTTCAGCACCAATAATTCTCTCAAACATAGTTTGTTAAATAAAATGAACAAGTTTTGTTCAAATTTCAAAATAAGTTGCTTTGTGTTATTAGTAAATTTGCTTAAATTCATATTAACTCTTATTTTATATTATTTTTTCCCTAATTACTTTTGAATGTTGCTACATTTGTTTTTAAGGATTGTTCTGTGTATAGCTATGCAACTATTTTTTAATTCTTGCATTCCCACATTTGATGTAACCAATTTTAAGTCACTCAAGTAACATTTGAATGTATTTGGGGAAAAATAATATAAAATAAAAGCTCACATTTGAAGATAAGTTATCTGTTTTTGTAACATGATAGTGCAAGACTTCACAACAGCTTAGACCAGATAAGCAGCCATATTGGATGACTGGAAGTGTTATATACTGCTGCTGGATCTGGACAAACAATGATAAACACACACACACACACACACACATATATATATATATATATATATATATATATATATATATATAAATATAATTTTATATTTTTATTCTTTGTTGGTGATGCTTGTATGGAGCAGGCAGACAGCCAACGAGAGCTGTGAACACAAGAAGCTGTTGGGAGTCATAAGCCAGCAGGAGTTCTCTGTCTTCAGCCCAAAATTCTAAACTTCATATAGTCTTAAAACTCCAATGCATTTTTGCTTCTTTTAGATTGTCACTTTGTTGACTTATATATGGCTGGATACATCGGTCAATCATACCTAGCAGTCAGTTACTTTTTTGCTGCACTTTGACATCATCTATGGCCAGATATATCTGTCGATCACCCTTGTCTTTTGTTGAGCTCACCTGCGGCCGGATGTACCTGTCAATTATCTGCTGTTCAAGGTAATATATTACAGAAAGAGACTATGTTGCAGACTAGATTTTGATTCTTAAAGTTTTTAAAAAGTGAAAATTTTTGATGCTTTGTGCTTTTATTATTAAATATATTGCAATTAAAGAAGAACAGATATTATTTTTTGACTGACACTTACATATACAAGATGTTGTTGAAAAGATCTGAATTTATTAATTGACAAAATTTTATTAAAGTCTCACTTTTTATATCTTAATTTATATTGCTTGATGAGATTGCATAGAATGGATTATTTTCTTTTTACTTCAATGAAATAAATATATTGATGACAATTTTTTTCTTTTGATAGATTTTGTTCTATAATGTGTATCTTAATAGAATACTAATTGTTTGAATTTCGATGGTATTGACCATTGCTCTAGTACTAATAGTAGAATGAGAGATTTGACTCCAGTATAGAATATCAAAAATAAAAAGGATTCATTTGCAACTGATGATAAAAGTCATCAGTTTCTTGTTGATAAAACCTTTATGTGCAAGGTTGGTAATATTTTTCAGTTTATCTTTATATTTAACATTGTGAAAATTATTTAGATCGTTTTGATTGACTAATTGATTTTTATTCTTTCTTCTTAATTTGATAATAGTGCCTTCCATTAAGACATAAAAAATGTTATTTTTTTAAAAAATTATCTCAAACTACAAGCATCTAAAATTGAGGTCTTGGTATGTGAGTGATTGTTCTATTTGAAAAACATTTTTTGTAACACACTTTAATCACACAGTATATCACATAGGTATATGTAATATGAAATGTATAGAAGTTTATTGTGGTTATGGAGTTTTCAGTTATGGATCAGTTGCTTATCTTATGACAATGTTTGTTCCCACCATGAGTATAATTATATTAGTATAATAGTCCTGGCATATAGGAGATATATAAAGAATGATAAAGAGTCTGGAAGGAAGTAAATATATATATGTATATGAATGTATATATGTATTTAAATGTAATAGCTGCTGCTTGACCATTTGGTGAAGGAAGGTATGTTTGTTTTCAATGTACAAAGACAGGTTAGCCATGTAAGGTTGACAGTCATGCAAATGTAATTTTTCGGTTTTGGGTGATTTTTCATCTGTTTATAGAGACATAAGTAGATATGCTTTGAAAAGGCTGCTCTTTTCTCATTAGCTTGCAACCTTATATCCTAGTTGTAAAAGCTTTCTGATTGGTTGGTTAAACAATGGCTTGTTTGCTTGGTGATTTTTATTATCTGTTTATTTTTAGGGATAGTAAAATTTTGGTTTTCTTGTTATTATTAATTTCTCCTTCACCACAAGCTTGTGGTGAATACAAAATAAAAATAACTCTCTTTTCTTCAGTTTTCAAATTTCCAAGCCTGTATGAAAATTTATTTTAACCAATTGAGAAAGGGATTGGCTCTGGGCTGAAGAAAAGACCAAGGCAAAGTTTAGTGACCCTACATGAAAATTTACTTTGACCATTGAAAAGGGAGTGGCTTACAAACTGAGAAAAATTAATGAGTTTATGTCAAATTGTTTTTTGATATATAAAGGCAGAGAAAGTTGAATCAAGCAAAAAGAGCAGAAGAGAAAGAGAAATGCAGATTCCCACATGTCTGAATAAAACTGGTGTCAAATTACATGCTGATACATTATCATCCTCTAATGAGAGAAAGTGGAATTTCAGGGAACTCTATTCAACTCCTAAGCTAAGTACCTTAAAATATATCTATTTATTCATGTTGAATACCACCCTATAACTCTTATGTAGGAAATGAACTCTCTGAACTTGTTTTAAGCACTTTGGAATATTCTGTGTCCGATGATTTAATATGAACATTTTCTCTTATTCAATTCATTGAAACTAAGCATTTAATGTTTGATTACTTGTCCTGAAACAACCTACTGAAACTTCAAATGTGTAAATTTGTAAATAAATTCTTTATCTTGTTTTGTTCAAAATAAAAGGTGTTTCCTCGTTATTATCTCTACATACATCAAGTTAAATCCCTTTACTTGTCTTTTGGATTACAAATATATTAGTTTCTGTAATGTTTATCAGTGAAAATATATAATAATTTAGAAAAAATTTCATAGTTGAATATATTTCTTTGTGTTTAGTATTTAAGTTTACAGTTGTAAACCAGCAATACTTTCTCTTACCCCAGTTCGAGCAAAGAATATTTATCTAATCCATGATACAAGACAAATTCATATAAAATTCAATTAAAGAATTAAACCATTTTATTTTACTTTTGTTTTTTAATAAAAAATGCTTAGAATTTGGAATATTTTATGCATATGCAGAATGTTGTGTTTCTGCAACTTATAATCAAAGAAAGGGAAGAGAAAATACACTTGCTTGATATTTACTATTTGTAAGAAACTTTATCTGTTAAGGAAAGTAATTTTAAATGACAGAAAAGGAAAAGACTTTTACCCACTAGCATTTTCTGATTTGAATTATCAAGTGAGTCTCAAGAAGAGGAATGAGTTGGTTTGGGATTATTCATTAGATACTGAATTATTCTGCTTAACAAGTATTGAAAATGTTTCTTTGATATCCCATCAAGGATTCACCCCACAGTTTATTCAGTATTCCATCATCATGGCATATGAAGTATCTCAGGTTTGCTTTGAAAGACCATGATGGTAGATTTTTTTTACTGTGGGGTGTCTATACAATCAAATAGGAAGATACGACCTAACTTGTTTTTACCTGTTAGACTCTTTTTTTTTAATTTTACATATGTAAGTTAACGGCACCTTTGTATTTGCATTCATTATCAATGATTAAGACTACTTTAATTTACTTGTATTAATTTTCCGATTGTCATTGTCATTGGAATAATTGGATTATTCAACTGAACAGCACGATACAAACTGTCAGAACAGAACCTAATTAAAAACTTAAATAAAATTTTTTAATGCTTGTCATTTAAGTTATTTCGAGAAAAATAGGAAGGATTTCAAATTTTCAATCAACAATCAACATCTATTCACGGGTCATGTTTATTTTTCTTGTAAAAGTTTACTACTTATTTTTGAAAATGAAAAACAATAAAAACATCAAACAAACAAAAAATGTATGGAGATATTCGAAAACTCAAAACAACAACCATGCCAATGTGTTCATTGTAGAAGCTAAGAGAAAAGAAACGTGACATGTGAACAAGGATATTCACATTAAATTTTGCATCGAAAAATATTTCACATTTTTAATATATTTCGTTATCTAAATTAAACTCATTCGTGATTTTCTTGTTAAAATTGATTAATGAATCTATGTGAAAATATCACACATACATAACTTAACTAAGGAGTGTGATCTAAGCGTGTCATGTGCGTATGAAGCAAAAACAGATGTGCGGGAATAAGGTAAGGTGAAGACGAAAACGAGGCAGTAGCAGGAAACCGGCATTGAACTATTTAATTCTGTTTTCTGCACTGCCACCAAAGTACATGCAGACAATCGGGGACTCCTGCTTCGCATTTACTGACTCACGGGACTGATTTTCTATAGAGCCACACAGAAGGTGAGTGTCCTCCCGGAAAAAAATATTTGCATAATAGTGCTTTTGGAATTGCGGGCCTATAAATTCGTCTATTTTATTACTTTAACTTCACCTGTTGACTTTTTTTGCTTTCTTTTTTTATTCTGCAATGCCGGACGCACCCCCTTATTATTTTTTTTAGTTGTGTTTCCACTTTACTTTATTAAAATTTACTTTGTGTGCTTTTTTATGAACTTGTGTGCTTCTAAATATCTTAAGTTATCTTCTAAACCCCCAAATTCCTACCATTAATAACCGCTAAAATTTATTTAGTTATAGAATTACATGGAAGAAGAGATGATGTGACGTGATCTTTAGAGTTAAGAGTAGAGACTTAAATAAATCGGGATTCGCATTGGAATGTTCTTGTGTCTTTTCGTTTTTTATTTTCTGATTGAATATCAATTACTTTTGTACTCTTTAAATAAACTTTTTAATTAGTTGTATTCTCAGTTGCTATTAATTTTGTTTGTTTTGAATAGTTTTAACCACTAGAACCTCGCAAAAACAATGAGCAATATTTCAGTTCCTTTTAACGTGAGTCATAATTGAAACGATAATGGAAATTATGGATGCCAGTATATGATACAATGTTTAAATTAAAAATCTGTTGCATTAATACTTTGTAAATTAGTTCTTAAAATAATTTATTGTAATCAAATGTTTTGCTATTTTTCAAAATCCATATCTGTGCATTTCTTTTTTGGACATAAAAATGCACCATTAGTTTGGATGTATTTATTGAATTGATGAAGCAAGGTTGCCGTATGGGGTCACTCATAGTTATTCTTCCATCTTGTATTGATTCAGAAATGTCGTGGGACTTCAAAAAGTTAAGGCTTTAATAAAATAACATTTCGTAAACTTGTTCATTATTCATCATTTGTTTAATGAACATTCTCTAAAGACTTTCTCCACTTTTATTGTTTACAAATCTTTTCATTTTTAAACGTTTCTGCTTACTACATTAAAAATATTTCCTGAGTAATAAAAGTAAAACATTGTTTTTAATTTCTTTTATACTCTTTTTTTTTTTTTTTTTTTTTTTTTTTTTTTTTTTTGTAACATTATTTTCGCTTGATACAATTTCATTACAATATTCTGAACATTAAGTCCGTTGGAATGTTGCTGATGCTCTCTGTCGAAGTAGACAGGTTAGAATTTGAATATTTTTGAAAAAGAAACATTTTCACTGTTTTGCAAATTTCAATACAGTATGCTATATTCTTAAAGAAAAGTGACAACTTCAGTACTGTACGCTTCTCTTGAGACACAAAGTGACAAATTAAAGTTGAATTTAATTTTCTTTGGCAATCGCAGTTATTTCCTATCTTTGATTTCTTTTAGTTTTATTGCTAAGGAACCCCATCAAGAAAAATTAAAAAGCAAATAAAAATGGTAATAAAATGTTCTAAGAAACCACACCCAATTAAATTTAAATAATGGCCAATTCTCTTTCATGCATTTCCAGGGAATAAAATAAAACTAGAGTTCTTGTTACTGTGACCCAGTCGTAACTTAGTGATCAATTTTTTTTTGAAGTTTCATTAGCTTTTAGCATAATTTTGCTTAAGAAATAAAAAAAAAAAAAAAAAAACAACTTATCTCAATTTAAAGCTAAAGAGCTCATATTCTTTTTGGGAAAGAAACAAAAAAAATCTATAAATTATGGATAGTTTTAAAAACCAGTTATTATATTTATAAAATAAAAAGCAAGTTAACTTCATCATCTTTTAAGCGACTTCCCATCAATCTGTCTGTCTGTACTAATGCTTCAACACTGTGGGATGCGGTCGAAAAGTGACTTACAGTTACAGTTTGACCTTTCAACTTTACCTAGTAAACACATGTTGTTATAATTGTTATTAATTTTAAATGAATAAGAAATATTATAAGAATAATTATTTCTTATTTTACTAATTTTCTGTTACTTTTCTATTGCATCACCTGAGTAAAACGATTTGCAAAAACATTGAACATGCTTCAATCTTAGAAAATTTAAATAAGATTTTTAAAGTAATGAAAATTGAATTGTTGTACTTTAAAGGCAACTATATAGAATTTACTGGTAATAAAATATTAAAAAGGCTTCATCATGTAATGAAATAATTAAAAAAATCGTTAAAAAACATAAACAGTTGGAGTTTTTAAAGTACCAACCCAGTACGGTTGTACTCGTGTGGATTCTCTGTATATTGTGAATGTGAGGGATTGATTTTGAAAGTAATTCTGCTTAAAACAGTAAATTAGATAACTCATCTGTCCTAAAACTTCTGAATTACTATCTTGTTGACTCCTATTTCAATTAACATTCCGTTTAAAGATAGACTTTTCACTTTTGTGTAACTTTCCTCAGCTTGCTGATACTTGTTGAAATATTTTTTTTACAAATTAATGACAAATGCTATTTTAAAGTCAATTTTTTTTATTGATAGAAAGGTGCTTATTTTTTTCTCAATCTTTTGGATAAAATTTATAAAATTATACACTCCTCTATCAAAGCATTTTCTATCATAAACATTTGATAGTAAATTTGGATGTCATGATAAATGGAAAGTTTTATGGCATGTATCTTGAAATATTTTAAGCAATGTAAAAAAAAAAAAAATGGTAAATAAGCACATTTCAGACAGATGGACAGATGTTTGGAATGATTCTTTGAAATAGTTGATACCAAATTGATTTTTTTTTGTTAAACCAGCTATAATAGATAATTTCATCACATATATTACTAAGGTCTAATATTTCTCAATGTTAAACTTAAGGCAAAAATATGTATTTCTAAATCTAAAAATCTATAAATCTATTACTTTGAATTACATAGGTGTAAAGTTACTTGTATATAAAAATAATAAATTTACAAACTACTAAATTTGTTATTATCAATGTTATGCTTTTTAATTAACCTTAAACATTATCAACAAAGTAAAATTCATTTGATATTTAATGAAATAATGTATTAAAAGAAATTGCTAGGTTTATTGTGTTGTGCTAGACAAATTTTTTTTGTCCGAATCATATATTTACAAGTCTACCATTTGTCCATGCTTACAATATTGCTGCCGCATAGATTCTTGATAAAATCCAAAGTATCTGCAATTTTGTTGGACCTAACCTGGCATCTCAGCTTCAGTCACTTTCCAACTGCTGCAATGTAGCTTCCCTATGCTTTTTCTATACTTTCATAGTAATTTTTTAAAAACTTTTCTCTATGGTACCTAGACTATAAATTTATGTGCAGTACTAGATTGGTGGCAAGATCTCATTTTTAAGGTTGAAATGACTAGAATCATAAGTTCTATGCTGATAGTTTCTTTTCTTGCACTTGTGGAACTCTCTTCTGACCTTTTGCTTTCCAGTCAAATTTGATCTTCAAAGATTTAAATGCCAAGTAAGTTATTATCTTCTGTTTTCTTATTTTTTGTTCTTTTACTGATATTTTACTAATGTTTTTCTCGTATTCTTCACATTCAGTAACCTCCTGCATGTTAGTGGCGTTGTTGCTTTGCTTGGGGTGCAATGTTTATATATATATATATATATATATATATATATATATATATATATATTGTGTACATTTAGGCAGCATTTTTTCATTAATGCATGTTTCATTAAATAATATAGACAAGTTTTGTCTATTTATTTTATGTAAATTCTTGTCACATTCTCTGATAAGCTTAATCGCATTATCATTAAATGAAGAAAGAAAATTACAATATTAATACATAAATTTTTTTAATAATAAGCTTTCGGCTTACATAAGCCATTTTCAAAGATGTGAAATTACATTATATATTTAAACACGGACAAACTATGACAAACTGTTTTTGTTTCTAAAAATGTTAGAATTATCGTTCAAGTGTAGTGTCAAGCATCATGAAAGCGAGTTTGTGGTGTGACCAACATAAATATTATTTAACTCGTTGGAGATACAATCTCCCAAAGGATACTTGAATTTGTAAACTGTTGGGGTTTTGCAAATCACTAACGGGCTGGGGGGGGGGGAAGAATCATTGCGAATAATTGAGTCGGATATACTAGATTTAGAGTAGTATATGATTAACTTAATTTTTTTGCTAGGTTCTGTTGTAGATATATTTTTTTTAGTATATTTTCTTCTTGTTTATAATTTGTATGCATTTGATTACGATATAGGAGATTAATATGTTTGTGATTAGTTGAAGTAGTATTATATTCTATTTGCTTAGTATTGAGGCTTTTAAGAAAGCATCATATTTATTCATCAACTATATAGTTTGTAAAGCTATTATTAAGTGATTGTTTTATATTCTTTAGTTCACTGTAAAAAAAAATTTAGGCATTTAAAACAACATGCCTGGCCACATATACAATTCTGGAAAACCCTAGTTGAAAACACAACTATACTTAAACATGAAAACAATAAACAAAAACTAAAATTTCTCGCGCATATATATATATATATATATATATATATATATATATAAAACAGTTGAAGCCTAACATGAACAAGATAAACTATGAAATCTCCACAAATATCCTTAAATGCCTATAATTAATAACAGGAGCCATTAGTTTATTCCAATGGCTTCCCGTACTTAATATTTCTTGTTTTCACTCTCACTTGGTCATGTGTGACATCATGAGCTGTAATGCGACATTTGCTTCCAGCGTCTTAAATGTACGAGTTTGTTGTTGCTTGGAAATCTTCCATGTAAACAAAAACAGTTTGTCATTATGGTTTGTCCGTATTTAAATATATAATGTAATTTCACCTCTTTGAAAATGGCTTATGTAAGCTGAAAGCTTAGATTGGACTATTAAAAAAAATTATGTATCAATATCGTAATTTTCTTTCTTCATTTAATGATAATGCGATTAAGCTTATCAGAGAATGTGAAAAGAATTTACATAAAATAGACAAAACTTGTCTATATTATTTAATGAAACCTGCATTTATATATACATATATATATAGTTAAATGTTATTAAAAATAATGCCTTAAATATATTCATTTTCTTACATAGCAGCAAAATTTGTGTTTCTGTTCTCAATAGTGATTTCTATAGTGATTGCTGCCTAAATGCACAGACACACACACACACACACACACACACACACATATATATATATATATATATATATATATATATAGTTACATAATTTAATTTCTTTAATATTTTTAATAGTTATTATTTCATATAGAATTTAATTTAATTTTCACATATATTTTTGCATTAATATTTCAAGAATTTTTTTTATATATACTTAAAATTTAGAATACAAAATTGTTTTAAAAGTATATAAACTTTTTTTTTGATCAGTGATTGTCATTTTCAGAAATAAAATTGCAATAGTTATTATACTTATAAAAGTTATTGTAAAAGCTATAGAATTGATTTCCAGCATTTTCTTTATTATATCTTGCTCTATTGGCTGGACCTAGAACATGCCAATTACATCCCTTGCATAGGAGTAAAACCTCCACCACCACCCAAAGAAGGAGCACCTATTGGTTGTGGGTGGTAGTCCATGATGCCCAAGTATCGAATTTTGGTGGCTGAGTGATCCATAATTCTGGAGATCAAGTGGGTATATTACCTGCAACACTCCACTTTAGCCAGCAAAGCTTAAATGATCAACCCATGCTAAACCCTAACACTTGTTTGTTTGCATGTATATGTGCATGCAGACATATACAGATTTATAAAAAAAAAAAAAAAAAATGTATTTTCTGGTTGAATTGGTAGGGGACAGAAATGAAGTCAGTGGAGACCTTGTTTAGGATAAACACACATCACATAAAAATAAAAATATTATCCCCACCAAACACTTGATATTAGCATACTGGATGTGATGAAAACTAGTCTCAAAAGTCAATAGGTTATAAACCTTAGAAAAATAAGCCTGAAAAGGGAAGGCAAACTAATTATCAAAATAGGTTACACTATTGGTAAAGTGAGTTGTGGTGCAGTAGATATCAGCTCAGAATGAGAAATTGGTGAGCCGAGTTCAAATTCCAGTTGAATTCCTTGTTTTCACTTATATGCAAATACCCTTGGGAAAAGTATTAATCCGATATTTCTTCCTCCAGCTTTGGGTTAAATGATAGGACAGATTGGATTCTATAGCCTTGGCTGGCAACCAGTCTACCGCAGAAAGAAATGGCAACCTACTGTAGGAAAATCTTCTGTCCAGTCAGTCATGTCTCTTTGAGACATGATTGCCCAAGTGTGTATCACATATAGCATTTAACTGACTGACTGATTGGTAAAGTGAACCAGTACATCCCCCTCCCCTCTAAAATGCTACAAATGCCAGAAATACAGATATCACATAACCAGATGTATGGGACAACCAATGCATAAGAATTGTAGACAGACAGACCCTGTAGAATATACAATAGAACAATTAAATGCATTATCAAGATGATCACTCAGATTACTGGCGACTCTGCAAAAGCATGCTCAACAAGAGTAAGACTTCAATACCCCCACTAATCAATGAATTTGGGGTCCTCACCTCCTCAGCGGACAAGGCTGAATGCTTTGTTCTTAGATTCTCCATCAATTCGACACTGGATTTGTCAGGAGTACCTACACCCAAGTTCCCACCTAGAACTAAGGCTTATACACCCTCACTGGTCTCTAAGATAATCTCAAAACTTGACCCTCACAAAGCAAGCGGTGGGGACAGAATCCCAATCATAGTCCTGAAGAAATGTGCCCCAGAACTCTCCTCTGTCCTCTCTAAACTCTATAACTTCTGCCTATCTGCTTCTTGCTTTCCTGCCTGTTGGAAGCCCTCCTCTGTAGGGCCTATATTTAAGAATACTGGCGAACCCTCGGACCCTGCTAATTACCACACTATCAGCCTCCTTCTGATCTTTGACAAAGTTTTCGAAGCCATTATCAACGCCGAGGTGATTCAGCATCTCACGGCCCACAGGCTTCTCTTGGACAAACAGTATAGTTTCCGCTTCACCAGGTCTACTGCTGATATGCTAATGACCATTACCGAGTCAGTGTTTGACAGTCTGGCATGCTGGCCTTTTATGCAAACTGCGGAGCTATGGTATAACTGGACATTTGTTTGACCTAATCCAGTCATTCCTCTAACCGCACACTGAATGTAGTATTAAACGGACATGCCTCCCAAAACTACCATACGAATGCAGGCATCCCTCAAGGCTCTATCCTAGGTCCCACGCTCTTTCTGATCTACATTAATGATCTCCCCGATGTCATTAGATCCCAAGTAGGCATCTATGCCGATGACACCACAATTTACTCTCACCTCGATCAAAAATCTGGTGTGGGTGACAAAGCGAACCTCGCTGCCGAGCTTGAAAAGGACCTCCAATCCGTAGTGAACTGGGGTAGGAAATGGCTCGTAAATTTTAAATGCTTCCAAAACAAAGCTACTATCAATTAACCATCATAGACAATCACATCTACCTCCTATTAGCATGGAACAGGCTTGCCTTCCAGAGAGTAAAACACAACACCTCCTTGTCCTTACACTCTCGGCGGACCTCAAATGGAATGACTATATCGAATCCATTACTAAATCCGTTGCTATGAAAGTCGGTTCTCTGTGCAGGGCCCGGAAGTTTTTCCCTTCTGAATCTATCCTGCACATATATAAATCTACCATCCGCCTGTGTATTGAATACTGCTGCTACATCTGGTCAGGTGCTCCTGCTACTCTCCTCAGGCTTCTTGACAAAATACAATGGAGAATCTGTAGCGAGATCGATTCTGGCCTGGCAGACCGGCTGCAACCACTCTCTCACCAGCGTGACATGGCTTCCCTGTGCCTCTTCTATAAGTACTTTCACAGCTTCTGCTCTGATGAACTGAGGTCATTGGTGCTGCCTAGGTACGAATTTACACGAGATACTAGATTAGCAACTAGGTCCCACCCTTTTACAGTGAAGCAGATAAGATATAACCGTAACTTCTACTCCAACAGCTTCTTTTCTCGCACTTCCCGCCTGTGGAATTCCCTTCCACATGTGTGCTTCCCCGACAGCTACAATCTCCAGGAGTTTAAATGTAAGGTCAATAGACCCCTCCTATCACACTAACTTGCATCTATTCTCTCAAACACTCATCATCTACCCAACCTTCATTCTCAGTATCCTTACCTGTCTATCACCCTCCTTCTGACATTTCCTTATATCTAACCATCCTTTCTCATCACTTTCCCCCCTATGTAACCCCCTGCGCAATAGTGGCAGTGGAATGCCTTGCTCGGGGTTAAACAATTTAAAAAAAAAAGGTGCAGAATCTGGAGGGAGGAAAAGGAAATCATGAAAGTAAAATACAGAAGAAATATCCCCTTCTGAGAAGCACAAAAGATAATAAAAACCTAAACCAGAAATATATCCCACTGATATTGTGCAAAAGTCGTCAAACAGACAAAAGAAAAAAAAAGAAGGCATTCCTTGAAAGATTTTTGAAACTAAGACCTGATGACTGGCCAACATTCAAAGAAGAAATCAAAACATTAGAAAAACTGAATCTATATTTACTGCTAATCTTGGCAAAACTGAACCAGTAAAAGAAAAAAAAATAACCTAGTGAAAAACAAGATGAATAAAACCTATTGCCAATACCATAACAACCAAGAACTCAAAAAAAAGTTAGAAGAAATCATAAACATTCTCTGGAACAACAAACCATTTTAACATAGTTGAAAAAAAGGAAATGGAAAACAATTCTCTAATCAACCAAATCACAAATTCCTAATAAATAACCTCTATACTGCATCGTGGCTCATAAAATCATCCAGTGAATAATCTTTTCAAAATAACTATTTTCCATTTTAATTCATTCTTCATAATTGATTTTACTTGGTAATCAATTAAATATATAATTTGATTGTATCACTCTTCTTTTGACAGCTGATACTGTTAAAAGAACATTCATTACTTGGACATTAATTATTGCTATAACAAGAGATATTTTTTGTTAGCAAAGGAATGTTCTAAAACTGCCACTTACATTTACTTAAAGCTAATTCATATATTTTATGTTACTTATATCTTTATATTTTAAAATTTTACTCTTTCAATTGAAATTTTTTTGTAATTAAACATTAAAAAGAATTATGGAAATGTTATTAATGGTAATTAATATAAAAAGACTAAGATAAAACTATTAAGTCATTATATTTTTACCTTATAACATATATTTAGTTGTGATTAAAAGAAAAGGCTTTATTCTAATGATCGTGTTGATATATCGTAATGTCAACCTTTTATTATTATTCTTAATGCATAGTAAAAAAAAAACTGAAAATTGTACATGACTGTAACCAGAATTTTTTGAAAGTCAGTGAGCAGTCCTGCTCACTATGTACATTAGGTAATGAGTGATATCCATTTGTAACCTACTCCATGTATCACTTGCATCTATTCTTTCTTTCCACAGCTAAACTGGTGCCAGCTCTATCTATTGGCATGCTACATATTCATATTGATCTCTGCTTCAATAGCTAATTATGATGCTTGAAGGGTTTTTAGAACTTAGATAGTACAAAGTTCATTCACACCTGAATTCCTGCTTTGTCAATGAATGGTTATTAGTTAATTGGGATACAGCTTGTCCACAGAAGCAGCACACACACACACACACACACACACACACACACACAGGTTGTATTTGGTCAACTTTTTCCTTCTTCATATTGAGTTATTTCTGTACTAACTTTCTCAGATTTGCTATTTTGGTTTGACAACAAGTGTTACATCTATGGGCAAACTAATTTTTCAAGTGTGTTGAATTGTCATCTTATTACATCTCACTTGCAGGCTTATGTATTCTTGCTTTTCTGGTAAGTGTTAGAGATCTACTGATGCATACGTGCTGAATCTGTATCTGATCATTGATCAATTGAAGTATCATAGTTATATAAAAATTAGACAATGAAAAAGGTACACTCCTTACTCTTTGATACTGTAAATTTTATGAAATTAATTTAAGTTATTAATTTTGACAGCTTTATTGTGAGAAGAGAATAACTGCAATTTATTTTGAATAAATGTTCAAACCTTTTTTAAATAATTTAATTTTCATGTTTTAATTTAATTTACAATATACTTTTTAATAGTGTATATGGTAGATACTGAAAAGTTCTTGACCTAGTCAAGAAACCCTTATTGGAGGTAGTGGTGGGTGGGCAAATGTTTGGTCAGTTTTTAAAATTGTTTTGATAAAGAATTTTTCAGCACCCTCCTCTTAATAAAATCATATAGGCTCTTTAGTAATTAAAATTTTTAATTATGTAGTCATATAAAGAAATATTTTGCATGGCATAGCTTTACATGTGAAATATAACACATATTAAAATAATTTCTCTGTATGGGCAGAAATGTGTATACTAGAGAGCCAAGTCAAGTGTAACACAATTCTTTGCAAAAAATTTGAATATAGTTTTAAACTTTGACATTAAATTTCAAAAGTTGATACATTTATTTGTTAGCTTTATGCAGTTAGAATTACTCAAAAGCTTATTTTCTTCTCCACATCCAAATTACAACCATCTCTAGTTTAGTTTGTATCAATAAGAATGTGAAAGCATAAATGTATTTATATGTAGAAATTTTTTTTTTTTACAAAATGATTATATGCCATTTGTAGATTTGGTATAATTCAACCACTTTAAAAATATTTAAAGTTTTAATAGACATGGAAAAGTGGTTTTAGTGCATAAAAAACGCTATTGTTAGTATTTATAAATATAGCTATCTGTATAGAGACTTGAGCATCAACTACTCATCATAGTCATATGAATTTGTGACATCAGTCTAATGATCTCTCGTTGATCTATAATGATTGATATTAAATATCTGAAGTAAATTATGTAAGATGAAACGTGAAAACCAGTAGAATGTTTAAATCTTTTATTGTAATCAACATGTTGTTCAATAAGAATATTATCAGAACAAATAAAAAAAATTGAAAAAAATATTACCATAAGAACTTTTTTAAAAAAAATTTAATTGTTAATAAAATTAAAGATATTTGAATAAAATTAATATCTGAGAACTATCAATGAAGTTTGTACATAGGCATGTAAAATTATATTAATTTGATGTAGGAAAATAAGAGTTAAAAAAAAAAAATGACATATCTAAAGCAACTGAAAGATATAGAAAAGAAATGAACTGTATTCAATAAAATGTTTTTCACTACAGAAGATGGTACTTTAAAATGTGTATGAAATATTTCCAGTCAGTGTTCTCAAGTGACTGTTCTGTGACTTAATATAATATCACATGATAGGCATTTGGAATGTAATCTTCCCAAAAATTGCAACATCTAGCTGACCACTATTGTCTATGATACTGACAATATTTAACTCTTGGTAATGACCAAGATGGTCAAAAGATTTGAGTAAAAACATGCACTTTGGAGAGTTTACACATAATTTTGATCCAGATATGAAACAATTTATTTGAAAATTAGAGTGGGGGAAAAATTACAGACATACCTTTTTGGTTGAATTTAATACAACTTGTTTAAATATCTTTGTATCTAACTACCTTTCTCTGTCTTCTCTTGTATATATAAATGTTTGTCACTTAGGTGTTTGATACTACTGTTAGTATTCCGACTCCAGAATTTCATAGACCCATTTGTCCACTCTTCGGTGGTTATCAGCAATTTACTTCCTGTATTTTTTTCTTTTTATACACTTATCATTAATATAAGCTTTTTGTGTGCATGTGGCCATGCGCCCATCTGTGTGGATGTGTGTACGTGTAGGATGCCATGGTCATTTGTCTTTTTCTTTGATTGCTCTGTAGCCTTTTCTTTATTTTTTTCTTTTTCTATTTTGATAGTTGCCATTTTGTGTTGAATATTTTCTAGACATACCAACATTTTAAATTTTTGAGTGTTCTAGGTTATTTTTGTAGGGAAGTTGCATTTTGTTTTATATAAAATGATTGCTTAAGTTATAAATATTTTTTATATATTTGATATTGTAGTATACCTACTTATATTCAGCAATGGTATGTTCCTATTCTCTTAAATACTTGGACACTATTGGGGTAGAGGTGAGTGATTGTACTGACTAGCAGTCATTGCTCTCTGTCTTCCTCACTGCCTTACACTCAGGAGGAACCCAGAGGAGGCTCAGCTTAAGGGTAGAATCTTGTCTGGGTAAAATATACAGTAACCTTGACTTGGCTTTGTGCAGGGTCAATGGGATATTTTTTGACTGAGCTTAAGAGCTTGGAGACCTCACTAAAAATAGCCTTGTACCACATTCTACCTATGTGTGGAGGCAGATAACTACAGAGTGATTATACTAACTAGCAGTATTTCTACTTCATACAGCGCGTGAATCTTCTATTTGTTGATATATTATTATTCCAGATGCACACACACACACTCCCCATGTGCATGCATGCACATATGTAATTTAATTAGTATATATGTATTAATGTTTTGTTTTTAATGGTTAGTACTTTTTTGTGTTTACTTTGGTGTTATTGAGGTATTGTGTGGGGAGTTAGGTTTGTTCACATGCAGGTGTTTGTATATATTTATATGTACATGTACACACATGAGTATAAGTGTGTATGCTTAATATTAGTTCATTTATTTATTTATTGATAATTCTTTTTAAGTTTATTTCATTGATTTATTCAAAGTTTATATTTATATTTTTAATTAGTACTTAGCTTAAATACTTAAATAATACTTAGTATTTATTTATATACTTACATTTTCTCATTAGTTTAGTTTACTTGTTTGACATTTTGTTTTTTAAAACTACTTATTGCTAGTTTATGCTAGCATAATTTATAACTTTTACTGTTGATACTATATGGGGCTGCTCTTTTAAGGATTTCCCATGTGATTTTTATGGGGATATTGTTTCCTTTCGGCTTCCTATGTATTTTGATAGGGTTGTATTGTTTATATATTTTTTCCCTTTCAAATGACATTTTCTAGTTCTAATATTTTTAAATTCTTTTTTGAAATTCCTATGGAAATTTTTTTTGCCTGTGTTAATGTTATTTGTTACAATAGCTTTGTATATTATATTATTAGTTGAACATTTGTTAAGTGAGCAGTATTTTGTTAAAACAGTTACATTTAATGGCGTTATTTTGCTGGATGTTATCGTTATTGGTTCTGATGACAAATTTTTTTTTTATTGTTATTACTTTTTTCCTGTTATCTATGCAGCTGTAACCAATTTTGATTGTATTTTTGTTGATAATTATTGATAATTTGCTGTTTTTAGTGAATGTTTGTCAGTTATTTTGAATATTTCCCTAATTTTGTTCTTATTGTATTATTTGGGGGTGGGGTTTGGTAATTGTTTTATTCTATTGTCTAATTTCAGTTTAGTGGGTATATTTTTAGCTTCTTAATGTTGTTTTTGTAAAATTTAGGACTTAATTTTCAACTAGTTTTTTGTAATTGTTAGTTTCCATTTTATAGATTGTTCTGGATTTATCAGCTTTTATAAAGAGTTAAATTTTTGGTTGGGGAATTGTTAGTTTTTTCTTATTTTGTCACCTAAATACTAATTAAAAGAAAACATAAAATAAATGTAGCATAAACTTCAAATACATTTTGTGCATTGAAAGAGGAGGCAAAAAAATTACAGCCAAAAAAATTGCAGCCAAACTTGGCATAGGTAACAGGGTCCAAATACTATGCGGTAAGCAAGCATTCTTAACTATAAAGGGCCACAAAAATGATTTTTTTTTTCCAGTAGTTCTTCATTTCGCTTAATTAACCCAACTAAAACTGAATTGGGTAAAATAAGCCTGCAAAATGTGTGTAACTTGTTAATGATTGCTGCACAAGCTAATCAATGGAAAGGCACAAATGAATGTATTTCTCATTTCCATGGAATTAAGAATAAAAAAAAAGACTGTATTCATATATGACAAAGATTTCCATCCATATCTGAGAAGGAGCATATTGGAGCATTAGATTTTGTTAAGAGCTTTAATATTGCACCTGAATAGATTTAAACAATTGTAAATACCCTTGGGAAAGGTATTAATCCATCTCTTCCCTCCAGTTATGGGTTAAATAATAGGACAGATTGGGTTCTATAGCCTTGGTTGGCAACCAGTCTACCGCAGAAAGCAATGGCAACCTACTGCGGGATAATCTTCTGCCCAGTCAGTGATGTCTCTTTCGAGACATGATCGCCCAAAGCATGTATCGCGCATGGCACTTAACTGACTGACTGACAGTTGAAGATCTGTTGTTTCACAATGGTGACACATGGCTTAAGAAAGTTAGTAAAGTTGTCTTTGATGTCTCATATTTTCTTGATGGTGCTGTGGTTTCAGAACTAATGGGCCTCTATTTATTAAATCAGATCAATGAAATAGTTCATATAGATAACCATGGCCTGTTTAGGGATGGCGAATTGGTCATCATTTATCCATCATACCCAGATGGTGCATAGGGCAGCAACTTTTTGTTGCTGTTTCTGTAACAAACTTTTTTTTTTTAAGGGGGCAGGGTTGTTAGCCCTGCACCCAACCCCCAAACCTGGAGGACTGGTGGACCATTCTTGGTCCTTATGTTTACAGCACCTGGTGTTCCCAAATGGTCACCCATTTAAGTACTGACCAGGCTTGATGTTGCTTAACTTCGGTGATCAGATGGGAACCAGTGTATTCAACACGATATAGCTGTAGACGAATTGATGGTAGTCCCAGGCAATAGAGGATAATGATAAAATATGAAAGCTTTTTAAACTTTTCAAGAACATCAACTTTGAAATTGAAAAGAAAATTGTCTGATGTAGGACTAAATCTACAAAAAGGCAGTGTCTCCTCATACATTAAACCCAACACAAAATTGAGCTATGTGAACATTGGATCTAACCACCCTGTGTGTATAATCAGGCACTTCTCTAAAGGAATAGAATGCAGGTTATCAAGAAATTCCTCTTGTAGGAACATTTTTAAAGAATAGGAAAGGGCATTAAGAGGAGATGCATAAAACCAGGCTGGAGTTTAAACCTCAAAAGAACCAACAAATAAGAAACAATGAAAGGATAAGAAACCTTGTTTGGTTTACCTCCCCCTCATTTTAATTTAGAAATCTAACATAGAAAATGTTTTTCAAGTTGCTTAATAAGTGCTCTGAATTGCACAAGATCTTCAATAAAAATACAGTAAAGTTGCAGCAGTACTAACAATTTGGACACTATTATTAAAAGGCAGAATACCAGGAATTTCAAGGCTGGTATACAGAAAAATAGTGTTAATAATGAAACCTGTAATTGTAGGGCTAGAAGCAAATGTCCACTAGATGGAGTTTGTAAAACAAAAGGTTGGGATTTACAAAGTGGAAGTAGAGGGTGTAAATGGCTAAAGTAAACTATATGTGGGTTGCACTGATGGCAACTTCAAGAAGAGATGGTACAATCACAAATCATTTTTAGAATGGAAAATACAAGAATTTTACTAGACTGGCCATCCATGTGTGGGAATTTTAAAGAAAAAAAATAAAAGCCCTAATGTAAGTTGAAATTGGGGGAAAAAAAAAAGCCAATCCTTACAGCATTGGTAAGTGATTGTGCCAGGAAAAGAAATGGACAATAACGAAGTATTCAGACCAAGGGAAGCTGTTAAATGAGAGGTTAGAAATTGTCGGGATGTAAACACACTAGAAAGTATATTTTAGGTTTGTATGAACCTGGATGAAAGTGTATGTTAAAAAATAAAACATTTCCCCCACTTCCCATTCTCTTGCTTTACCCCTCCCCTTCTATTGGGCATCCTGTTGTATATAAATAAGCCATTAGGAAATATAATTAACTTCTACTGCCTGATGAAACCTCTTTGGTCATTTATGCCTGGTAGCATAAGTAGTTAATACTTTTAGTTTTTAATATGTAACTACTTTGTTTTTTTTGTTTTTTTAAATTTTTTTTTTTAAATTGTATTGCAAACTTATTTTATATGACCGTTTCCTTGTGTGATTTCATTCTGACCAATAACCATTTCATTATCTCTATCATATATATATATATATATATATAAAACATAACACACTTGGTATACAATCCAGATAAATTCCGATAGACGAACTCAAGAGAACTCAATGTTAAATTCATTTATTTAATTTAACAGAGTAATATAATTTATAAAAGATTTTAGATCATTATAATGGGTAATACATATTTCACCGTGTCCTGATGTTATTATCGCGGCTCGGCAGACCCAAATGGTACAACAGTTATTTTCTTTTACATAGACACTCACATGTCCATGTTAGAATAGACATTTGTAACTTTTATGAAAATTTCTCACTCATTCGAAAAGAACCACCAAAGAAAAAGGAAAGCAAGGATAAAGAAAAGATAGATTATCTTCTTTACATTAATTGTCTATCTTTTGTAAAGAAAAAATTTTTTTTTTTTTTCTTAAGATGATATTGTCCTTAATATAGTGTTTATAAAAGCAATTAAGTTTTTCTAATTAAATCATGTCTTAGGTTTATTGCATTTTTTTATTTCACAATTCAGAGTATTTTCAGTAAGATGGAGTCTGATTTTACAAAAAAAAAAGATTTAAATTCCCCAAAATTTTTTGGCTTTTAACTTGTATAATCACTAAAAATTATCTTATTGAGTTTCTCGAGTTTTCATTAAATTAAGTAGGGTGAAACACATCTGGGGGGGGAAAAAAATAAACGTTTCTAACATAATTTAATTCATTTGTGAATAAGTTCTAAAATTTCATTAAAATTCAACGATTATTTGATTTTTGTAAGAATTTTTCAATTAATGTGTTTTTTGGTGCAAAAAAAAAAGTTAAAATTTGCTATGCTAATCTATAGTGCATCCACTGATGCAAAAATAAACAAGGTTTTTAATAACAAATTTAAATGTTATAAAAAGGATTGGAAAAATGTAATTGAATATTTTAAAAAATACTTTGAGCTTCCCTCTTACTAATAACTAAGATGTTTGATGATCAAAACTTTTTCATTAAGTCTATAGCATTTTTTATCATGGTATGCTAATTTTTTTTTAATAATGTGGAGATACTAACTTAATGTTATCTATGAATATTTGAATCCCACTTTTTTTTAAGAACTAGTTATCTGTTACACTTTAAAAATGAACTTTTGTTAATATTTCTTAGTTTTTAATTCATATATCCACATACAGCAATTGTTAGTAAGTATTGAAATACAATTTAATTTAACAATTCATTATTCACATGTTGGAAAACTGTCTATTCTATTAAAGTTAATCTTTTTGAGAAAGGATAGATTAGATGCTTTATCCAAAAATTGATTTTTTTTATAAGTTTTTCTAACCTTTGGCTTCTTTTTTTTCATTATATAAAAATGTTCATATGCACATTACTTTTTTTCTATTAATGTTTTCAAATACAAACATCTAGTTTTATAAGTGGCCATTTATTTAATTTTTTAAATTGGTTTTCTATAATTTCTCTTTTTACTAATAGTACAAAGTATAAAATTGTCTCACAGCATATCCAAAAATGTATTGCCTTGAGTTTCATATAATCAACTTAAACTTTCTCATAAATCGCTATTGCTATTTATGCTGTTGACACAACTATTTGCTCGTCTTACTATTAAGTTTGAGTGGATCAATAAGGTAAAATTTGCAGCTGATCAGATTAAAAGTAGCTAGCTGATTTTAATGTTTATTTTAATTGTCTGGGAGAACCCTTTTTACCTTTCATCAGCATGGCTGATGCTAACCTCCTGGAGAATTTGTGCCTTCTCTGACTAGTGTTTTCTGCTGACAGGAAGCCCAAAGTGTATATTGAATCAACTGCTAAGTCTGCAGCCAGGAAAGTTGGTTCACTGTCAAGCTAGACAATTATTCTCACCAGATTCTATATTGCATATTATGTCTATTGTTTGTCCTTGCTTTGAATATTGCTGCTATATCTGGTCTGATGCTCCTGCTGATATATTTAGAGATTCTTGATAAAATCCAAAGAATGTACAATATTGGTTATGACATGGCATCTTTTTTTTTTTTTTTTTTTTTTTTTTTCCCCAATCACTTGCAATGACCATAACTTAGTTTCCCTGTGTCTTTTCTATACTTTCATGGTAATTGTTCTGATGAATTTATTGTAAGGCACAGTACTAGATTAGTGGTAAGATCTCATCATTTTACAGTTGAATTGGCTTGTAAGTTCTATGCTAAATGTTTCTTCTATCTGGCTTCTTACTTCTCAGTGAACTTTGATCTTGAAAAAAATTAAATACATTGTCAATTGTTATCTTCTGTCTTAATTTTATTCTTTTATTGTCTGTTCTCCTTTATAGTATATTTTCTTGTATTCTCTAACACTCAGAAACCCATTGCATCTTACTGGCATTATTGCCTTGTTTGGAGTGAAATGATAAAAAATAAAAGAAAAAGTAATAATTTGATCTCTTACATTAAATTTTCAAGGTAATTTTTAAAGGTGTCATTTAGGAATGTTTTTAGGAAACTTAGACTTTCTTATGTAATTATTTAATCATGCTTTTGTTGCACACTTGCTTGCTTAACTATCATATTGCTTATCATGATTAACTAATCCAGCAACTTTCTAAAATTATTGATATTGTTTTAAAGGAAGCTGATAAGAAATATATCATAGTTAAATTTGGTAGCTGAAATTTTACTAAATTAAAATGGTTCACAAAATTTTACTAAATTAAATGGTTCACTACTACTTTCAGTAGTAGTGAACCATTTAATTGGAAATTGCTTATTTGTTGTTGTGAGGAATATTATCATCAAGCTATTGGTGTACCAATGAGCATTGACCCAACACTTCTACCTTTTCACATATGAGAAGAAATATATTTCTTGCTGATCATCTGATCTTGTCAAAGTCCGTAACTTTCATTCCATAAAATTGTGCACTATTAATGATGATGGTGAGTCTGGAATTCTTTCAGGCTCACAGGCTGCAGCAGTCAAATTGAAAGTTGAACACTCAAGTACTCATCCATCCTTTGTAAATCTTTATCACTAGTGAAGACAGTATATTTGTCTACATACTGTATGCAAAAGTGTAAAATTTTTCCCTTTTGTGGTGTCCACATGCCTTATTATTCATGCAGCAATGTTACCAGAAATATTTTCTACTCTGGTTGGTGAGATGCTTCACATTACTTATTTCACATTAAAATTTCAGAATTTTCTTCCAAAGGTGAAAAGTTTGCTTGAATGCATGAATATAAAACAAAAACAAGGAGCAGATAATCATGTATTATAGGTACTATCACTAACTTTCTGAGAAAAAAAAGACAAACACATTTTAAATAATTTAAATGACTTCTTTGAACTTAAATTTCATTTTTATTGAAAACATACAATTATTTTTTGTTACTTTGTACCTGTTTGATGTCATAAAATCTAATTGCATCCATTGTGTGTTGTCTTTAAATTCATTTATGAGTTATTGAATTGTTATATTAATATGCCAGTAGGGAAATACACTGGCAATAATTCAGAATTTTCTTTTTCAAACATCTATACTAAAAATAATTAGTCTAATGTTAATCTCATTGGTAACAAAAACAAAAAAGAGTGCTGGACTACTATATGATATCTATCCTTCTGTATGACAGTGAATGTTAGATGATCTCTTCAAGGATAAAAGAGAAGCTTGAGGCAGCAGAAACGTGGTTTTACCGAAGGATGCTGAGGATACCATGGACTGAACATGTAAGCAATGATGAGGTGTTGGAGAAGATGTAAACAAGAAGAAAACTCATACTTAATATCAGGAAGAGACAGCTGAGGTTCCTGGGACACAGACGTTGGGTCTGGAGAATCTAATACTCAAAGGATGGATAGAGGGAAAGAGACAGGGGAAAGCAACATGAGACATATTTGATAGGCTTTAGCAAATGGATGTCAAGGAAAAAGATAAAGAGTGACAAAGGACAGGGACAAGTGGGACATGGTACATGAAGAACAATTATCTGAATTAAAAGAAAAATTAATTTTCATAGTATATAATAATAAAAAAGTTTTTAGCCGTTTTTAAAACATTTCCACATTTTTCTAAAAAAATAAATCTATTCACATACATTTCATGAATTAATAAGTACTGAAAATTTCATTTGATTGGATAATTTCCTGAGTTTTGGCAAATATTTTAAAACAGCAAGTAATGATTCAGATTATAATTGGATTATTTGATTTCATTTTGGAAAAAACATCCATTTTGGTTGGTGATACCTGAATTCTCAAAACGTCTTAGAAGAAGGGTCAATGATAGCCATCAGGAAGCTTTTAGTCCGTTGTTACTTTTAACACTCCATAAAAGAAATAATCAACAGACTTTTCTAAAATGCAATATGGCCTGGTAAAATCATTCACCAACACTCAGTTAGTATAGTTTATATAATTTAGTAGATAGACCCTACTATCGTTTAGTTCTTTTGAACAAGAGTAGAGGCTCGTTCCTTGTTTTCTGTTTAGGAAGGGGTTCTTATTTTCTTTCCTCTCCTTGGGTTTTAATAGTAGTGTTGTCGTAAGCTTTTTTGCAATGTGTGTGGATGGTGGTGACACCTCTTCATTTTGAGTTACTGGGTTGGCAGTTTCCTGGTTGCTGCATGGAATTGGTATTTACGTCGATGAACATCTCCCTCTAGCTAGGGTGATTTCTCTTGAATCTCCTGATCATTCGTACCTGTTTCTTTGTCACTCTCTATTAAGCCTGGTTAACTATCTTTTCTTTCTCTACTTCTCCCCTTCATCTCCTGACTGTTTGTACTTGATAGCATCTCTAAAAATATAGATAAAGCCATTTCCTCTCATCCATTTGCTTATATATTTGTGTTTGTAGACTTCAATGCCTATCATGCCAAGTGGCTTGAAAACTCTGTCACAGATCTTGCTGGTGTCCATACCATGAACTTTTCAATCATTCGATCAATAGTTGATTTCCCCACAGGTTTCTCTAATAACACTAATGGAACTGACTTATTACTAGATCTGTTTCACTTCTATCCTTGACTCTTGCCATGTTATGCAGCTTTGCCCTTTTGGCAACTCTAATCATGCTGTGGTTTCCGCTAATATCTCCTTTCATATCCCCTCCCCCAGGAACCCCCAACCAGTACAATATCTTACTGCTACCTAAGAGCAGACTGGGAGTTGTTCCGTGCTTTCAGGTGTGACGTCCTATAGAACAGTTTATAGGTCTTTCTGTTGAAGACTGCATCCGAGGTCTCCTCTTGGGTTAAAGCTGGCATTGATGCTTTCATCCCAACCAGGAAGTTACGACTTAAACCCCATTCTTCCCCCTGGTTTTCTTCTGCTTGCTCAGCTGCTATTGCCCATAGAAATCACTTCTTCTGGCTTTATTGGAGTCAAGCATCTAACCATGATAGGTGCCTTTTTGCCTCTGCTCATAAGTGCAAGAGAATCCTAAAAGATGCTAAGCTGTTGTTTGTTGAGAAAATGAAATGGCATATAGCATCCCACAAGTTCGGCTCCAAAGACTACTGGCGGCTCTGTAAAAATTGTGTTAAATAACACCAAGCCCTCAATCCCTCTTTAATCAATGAATTTGAGGTCCTCACATCTTCGGCGGAAAAGGCTGTATGCTTTGCTCACAGATTCTCTACTAACTCAACATTTGATTTGCCTGGGGTATCTGCACCCAACTGCCCCGCCCTCACTAGAACTGAGGCTCAACTTGGTGATGTATACATTACTCCTTCGCTGGTCTTTAACATAATTTCAAAGCTTGACTCCCATTAGGCAAGCAGAGGTGATGGAATCCCAATCATTGTCCTGAAGAAATGTACCCTTTCCTCTGTCCTCTCCAAACTCTATTACTCTCTCTGCTTCTAGCTTCCCTGCCTGCTGGAAGTCCTCCTCAGTGGTTCCTGAATTTAAGAATGCTGGAAAACTCTCAGAGACCTATCAGCCTCTTACCAATTTTTGGCAAAGTGTTTGAGGCTATTATCAATGCTGAAGTGGTTCAACATCTCACAGCTCATGGCCTCTTCTCTAATAAACAGTATGGTTTCCACTTCATCAGGTTTACTGCTGATATGTTAACAACCATCACAGTGTGTGTGTGTGTGTGTATATATATATATATATATATATATATCTCAGGCTCTTGATAAGAACAGCAAGGCTCGAGCTGTTGCACTAGATATCTCCAATGCATTTCACAGTCTGACATGCTGGCCTTCTATGCAAGCTACAGGGCTATGGTGTAACTAGATGCTTGTTTAATCTGTCACATACCTGTTCCGACAATAACCATCAAGATGTTTATATGTCGACTAGGGTATATTGCATTTTCACATCTATGGACAGATACTGGTTATCTGTCCCAGATCATGACAAATGAACAATGATTCAAATAAGAAAAATAATAAAATAAGATTGCTGTTCGATTGGTAATTGAATGGCAATCTTTTCCCAGGTCTTTTCCCAGGTCTTCAATATTCAACATGGGCACTGACAACAAATCAAGGATGAATGTTGAGACAATATAATTTTGATATAAAATTTTAATGAATAAAAGATAAAAATAAAATAGAAAAACATTCTAAGTATGAATTAGAATGTCCAATGACTTGAACCGCAAAATTACTTTCTGATACCCAACAGAATTTTGTATCAGTTCTTTCTCTCTTTTTACTGTCTCTTTTCTCTCTTCCTCTTCTTTCTTTATATACTTGAAATGTATGTAGATACAACTGTCTCTATATCTTTCAGCTGATTATTATATTTTCAGCACACAGATATTCTGAAATGTCCGCACATTTCTTTATTCTTTTCTTCAACCAGCATCGTCTTTTCTGTAGCTTCTTTTATCTGGTGTCTTCTCTGCGTCACTATCTCTTTCTTTTCTCTTCTTCTCTTGATAAATTACTTGGCTTCGCTTTCTTTTTCTCCTTTGAATAAACCGAAATCAGCCTACGAATTACATTACAACTTTTGTCATCTTCATCGCTATTTTCTTTCTTCTTTCAACAAGTATGAATCAACATGCAAATAATATTACATCTCCTTTCGTCTTTGGTGCTATATTTCTTTCTTTCTCGATACATGGCACGGCTCTGTTTTTTTTTCTTGTCTTAACGAATAAGAATTTATGTATTCTGTCTTTTTTTTTTTTTTTTTTTTTTTATCCAGAGTTGCTTATGATGAAATGGGCTAATTTACGCTATTTTCTCAAAATGTGTTTTCCCTTCCTCCATCGTTTATCAGCGCTCAGCAAATATGACTTGCTCTGTCGAGATTCAACCAGCAACTGACTCAAACATTGCTTTGGGTTTCGCTTCCCACGCGATTTATTTTTGGCATGAATTCTAATTCCTGCTGCTTCCACAATATGCAACTGACTTCCATGTCTGGTTTATTTCCTGTCTAGACATTTGTTAGTAAGGATATCTGGGTCAACTATCCTTGACCTGCTATTCCAAAGCTGGCACTGGTCTTTCATATGACCAACTCCTTGTTACTATGCAAAGACCATTCTCATATGCGTAGGTGTGTGCATGTGCTGTTATCTATATATGTAACAGACCTAATCCAGTCGTTCCTTTCAAATTGCGTAATGATGATAGTATTGAATAGGCATGCTTCCAGATACTATCATACGAATGCGGGTGTCCCTCAAAGCTCTATTCTACACTTTTTTTTAATCTTCATCAACAATCTCTTTGATGTACTCAGATCCCAAGTAGGCATCTATGCTGATATCATGATCATTTACTCCTGCCTTGATGAGAAATCTGCCAAGGCTGACAAAGCAAACTTTGCTGCAGATCTTGAAAAGGACCTTCAATCTGTCATGGACTGGGGTAAGAAATGGCTTGTAAATTTTAATGCTTCCAAAACAAAGCTGCTGTCCTTTAACCACCATAGACAACTACTCCTACCCACCATCAGCATGGATCAGGCTAGTCTCCCTGAAAGCGAAACACTACGCCTCCTTAGCCTAAATCTATCAGCCAACCTCAAGTGGAATGACTACATTGAATCCATAGCTAAATTTGCTACTAGGAAGGTTGGTTCCCTGTGTAGGGCCAGGAAGTTTTTCTTATCTGAATCCATCTTGCACATATATAAATCTACCATCTGCCCATGCATTGAATACTGCTATTCATCTTGGGGTTCTTGACAAAATCCAATGGAAAATCTGCAATGTAATTGATCCAGACATAGTAGCTCAACTCCAGTCACTTTCTCACTGATGTAATGTGGCTTCTCTCTGTCTCTTCTACAAATACCTTCATGGCTTCTGCTCCAATGAATTTAGCTCTCTGGTGCCCCCTCTGCATGAATTTAATTGAGCTTCTAGCCTAGTGATTAGGTCCCACCTTTTTACAGTGAATCCGATTAAATGTAACTGCAAATTCTACTCTAGCAGCTTCTTTACTTGCATTTCCCACCTGTGGAATTCCCTTCCATATTCTTGCTTCCCTGACAGCTACAATTTCCAAGAATTTAAATGCAATGACAATTGTCACTTCTTCTTGACTCGCATACTTTCCCTGACAACCTTTGTATCATGTTCTTCCTTTTCACTCTGTCATGCAGCCTTTTTACACCAGTGTTCACATCCTTCTTTTATCCATTATCTGACATCCCCGTAACTTGTTTCTCTTTCTCATCACTCATCTTTTATGTAACCCCCTGCACACCAGTGGCAGTTCTGCCTTGCTTGGGGTGAAATTATTTTAAAAAAAATAGTTTCATTGTTCTTTATATGGCCGTGGTGATCGCAATTAAGTGGACTAAAGCATATGTGCGATTGTGAGCCCATCTACCTTAAAATGAGGATATCCGAATTAAAGAACCGAAATCCTGATGTAGTTTTTGCACTGATGAACTTCACACAAAGAAGACAACTTTGACATTTCTGTCTGAAGAAAAAAATGTCAATGAATTTTTGCAAGAATTGTTTTTATTTTTTTATTATAATACTTTATAAAATTTCAAATTTTAAAAAAATTCTACAAGGCCTTGTGGTTAGGTTATACTAATTGAAAATTGACAAGTTTAATACAAATCATCGACCTGATAGATTTTTAAAATAATTTTAATTTTTTTTTGTATAGGAAGTTTTTAAAGTATGGTATTTTCTATGCTATATTAAAAGGTCAGGTGTTTCACAGTTTCTTCCCCTTAGAGGAAAAGATTTTTTGACAATTATGTCAATTCTGGTCAACCATACTTAGCTGTTATCCATTATTCGCACCTTGCCCAGTTAGCACCTTGGTGATTAAGAAATATTTTATTCTAAATTTCATGCTATAAATGAAAAATAGTTGTGTAAATCAGGTGAATTTCACTTTAAATTTTTCTAATTTTAAAAAAGAACCTGTTACAAATGTATATTTTATTTTTGCAAAACTTTTCAAACCAAGAATTAAATTTTGTTTAAATGTGTCGATAGCTAAAAAATGAGTGAAAAATTGAAACTAAAAAAAAAAAAAATTAGATTCCATTGAATATAATTTCTGTTTGAAATACACCAGAGTATTTTGCTTACTGGAAAATAGTAAATTTAATCATGTGTGAGTGTGTGTGTGTGTGTGCACGTTTTTAGGATAGAATATGAACTTCTTGTTCTTTAACGCTTACGTTTTTTATTAATTCACAATCACACTATCACATTCAATAAACTAGTACTTTTTAATTATTTTTTAATAAACAAAAATCAGTTATTTAATCGCATTTAATGACGACTTTAAAATTATGATCTCTGTTTTTAGCTGTAGTGTATAGTAGAATATTGACAATTCTGTTATGTTAGGAATCTTTCGAATCAGCTGGGCAAAAATGAAGTAATCAGCTGTGTTATGTGCCATAGAAACGCTTATTGCACATATTTAAAGACAAGTTATCAGCTGTACACAATTGAGACGGCGTTTGTGTGTTCGCCGGAAATATGTGAGAACGAGGTAAACAACCGGCCATAGCTGCCTGCTGCTGTTGTCTTTCGTCACTTATTTACACACACATACACAATACTAAAAAAAAAAAAATTGTGAGCACACATTTTCTGCAGTAAACATGATCGATGGCAGGTACAGTATATAGTTTCGTCTTGTAATTGCAATTGTTAATCATATTTGTTCAGAAAAAAAACCTGTTGTTTCACGGCATTTATCGTCAAATTCGTCAATAATGGACATTATTGGGCAATTAAAAGTTTTTTAAATTTGAAAAACTTTATCAATATATTTTTTTTTTTCGTGCTAGTAATTATAAATTTATAATCGTTGGTCAGATATTTTTTTTTTTATCTGTGTAGTTTTGCCATGATAGTTTCATTACCACCACTAAATCGCTGAAAAAAAAAACAAAAAAACAAAAAACAAACAAAAAAAAAAAACAGTCAGTGATCATGAAGAAAAAAGTCCCAAACTTAATAAAAACGAACTTTTTTTTTACATCAAAATGTTTGTTAAATTTAGTGGAAAGATCAAAGTATTTAAAAAAAAAAAAATTTTTTTTAATCCTAACAATACATGCTCGAAATTTTGGTTAAATTTTTTTTTGTCAGCAGGTGGTCAGATTTATTATTTTTATTTCTGGTGATAAACATAATTTGGAAATTCTTACAAAAATCGGATTTTAATGAAACTTTCGAGACACGAATGAAATTATTTTTAAAATCATTATTTTTATAAAATCTTGGTTAAATTTTTTTTTTTTAACATCTGTCTCCCACTTCAACCAAACCAAATTATGTTCCGGAAATTCCTAGAAATTGATAACTGTCCACAAACTTTGGGAATGTAAAATTTACATTGTAAATCTATTATTTTTTCTAAACAGTTTTGCGTTGCCATTTTCCCAAAATTCCGCTCCAAATAGTGAAATAAATACTGCAATAAAAGTATGCCATTTTTTTTATTTATTTAGAAAGCTTTTAATAGTTTTATAAATAATATGGATATAAGTCTAAAGAAAAAAAAGTTTTTGATGAATAATGAATTTTTATCAGAATTGTTTTCATTTTTCTTTTTTTAATTGTAATAATTATTTAATAATTTAGTTTCAAAAATCTTGCTTGATATTTCTATTCTTCCAATCGCTGTATCAGGTTATTAAATGAAGACTATAGTTACTTATAGTTACTAATCAAAAATTGAAAAGCTTGACAACCAAAATTTTTTTGTGTGTGCGTGTAAATTTTTTTTTTTTTCCTTTTAATGTCCATTGACATGTGTTTCAAGGTTTGTTCCCCTTATGAAACATTATCTTAGGTTTCAATTCTGGTCACCCATACATAGGTTGTCAATATCTGGCTGTCATCAATCACATTAAGTGATTAATGACAGTCATGTTTTTTAAAATTAATTTTAAACCTTTGGTATTTTTTTTAATTTGAGGTACCTATCTTTGTTTTAGATCAAAAGATTTTTTATGAAAAAAAAAAAAAATTAGAACCTTAGAAATTAATCTAGGTTTAAAAATAGTTTCCTGGTGTCAGTGTGGGACCATAAATTTCTTCAGGTAAATTTTATTTTATTTTTTATTTTCCTCTTGGTGAAAAACATTGAGTTAGAAATTCTTGCAAAAATTGGATTGTCAGCTTTTAATTGAACTTTTAGAAATTAATTAAATTTTTAAAACCTCTAAAATATTTGTTTCTTTACTCATGATTTTATGGAATTTCAAGGAATTCTTTTTTATATTTTAATATTTTCATGTTTTATAAGGACAGCTCTTTGGGAAATTTAAATCATAAAATATTTTTGTTCAAACATAAAAAAATGCAATAAAACTAGGTTCCTCCAAAAGGAGAAAAAAAGTTATACCTAAGTTTAAAATGCAATTTAAAAAGTGAAAATCTTTAGTTTTAATTCTGAGTTGATAGATTTAATTTAATATTTCTAATAAACAAAGTACTTTAGTGTATTTGAAATTGCATTTTAATTGATTGGAATCTTTTTTTTGTATCAGTAGCATCTATAAATTTGGGCATATTGACAGATCTGTCAACACAACATAAACTAATTCTCTTTATTAAAAAATATTTAAAGAATTAACTTTTCTAAAACACAGATATTTTTTTTTTAAGGCTTAGTCTAAATTGAAGGACATATCACTCGCTCTAAACTTAAAATATTGCAGAATACCATCTCAGTTCTTGTAAATACAGATGTCCATACATGACACTATGATAAATTTAAAATTTACCGGCAATTTTTTAACATTTTCTCAATAAGTGTCATCATAAATAAAACTAAAAAACAAAGTACCTAAAATTCAGTAAAATATTAAGACTGCTTAAAATGTTTTAAATATTAGTGGATAGTTAAAAATATAAAAAGGTGTTCATGTTTTTGTCGAGAAATATTTCAGTTCTGTCCCCTTTATTTAAATTTCCTAAACATCAAGTTGTCAATAAATCACTCAACACATAAGGAAAACATTTTCAGTGTTTGAAAATGCTCTTCTGTGAAATTTTAAAAATATTGGCTAATTTTTCTTAAACATGACAAAAGTATTTTATTTTTTAAATATTTTTTTTGTTATTATGGATGAATTTATAGATTTTTTTTTTTTTTTTTCTGTAAATCAAGAAAATTTCAAAAGACTGATTTTATTGAATATTATAACTAGTTATCTATCGAGTGCTTTTTAGCAAAAACTCTGTTAGCCTAAAAAAACTTCTTTTTTTTCAGTTTTATCATCATTATTAGTATTATTACAATTTTACTGATAAGGAGAAAAAGATTCAAATCAATCCAAGTTCAGTTTGAAACACACTAAAGTATTTTACTTATTTGGAATATTAAATTTAATTTATTAGCTTGGAATTAAAACTAAAATTAAAGCTTCAAGAAAAATTTTCAACTTGAAAAACGTTTTATATAGGTACCTACATATAGTATAAAAATAAAATTATTCATTTTACTTAGTTTCACAAGTGCCTATTGAATAAAAGATATATTCATAAACTATTGATTATATGATTATTTTTAATCATAAACAGGAACAGATTCTAGATTTTTGTACTTTTGATCCCCCATATTCTAGTTTTTTGGGTTTTTTGCGCTTTTTTTTTTTTTTTTTTTTTTTTTTTTTTAAGTAGGAAAGGAGGGTGACAGTTGAAGTCTAATCTTGTTGACCTATAATCTACTTGTAAAATCATGTTAAATTTCATGTTAACAAAAATGAATAGCTAAAAGAAATAAAATAGTCACATAAGATTATTTCATGTGTAGTGAGACTTAGCTATTTATTTAAGCAACTAAAAGATATTACTTTGAGAACTTGAGCAATTTCCTTTGAAAATTAAAACGAAATGCACTGTTCTTTATACAACACTTTCAAACCGGCTTCAATTGGAAAAACAAAGAAAAAAACTTGATTAATAAATGGTACTGTAAAGTGGAATTAATAAAGAAACCACACACAAGTGTGTTGATTTGTTAAAGTCAATCCTGTTTTTCCTTTCATCATTCATTTTTATTATCACTATGAAAGAGCAGTATGCTAGCAAAGTGATATTGTTGATAAGGTTATACTAGACATAGGCATTATTATCAAATATGTGTGATAGGATAATGTTTTGATAAAAGAATTACATAAACTTGCAGTTAGGCTCAGTTAGACATACTTTCAAGTCTGGTAATTTAGTTCACTCAGACTGTCTCCAATTGAGGGTGTTTCTAAGTACCTGTATATGACTCAAGATGGCATGGCTGCTTCATCCTTCAAGCTTTAAAAAGAATACTCTGACACCTGTCCATAATACCCCCTTACTACTTTCACATGATGTAACATCAGGGCATTATCATTATTTTTTAAACTTTTAGCAAACTTAGTTATTTTACAAAGTTTACTTATGTATGGGGTGTGTGTGTGTGTGTTATTATTATTTTAAATACCTTCTTTTATAGGTTAAAGTACTTAGCAATACAGAAGCATAATTGATAAGTTAAAACCAGCTAATAATGAATTGCTGTCTAATAAAGCTTTAAAGGAAGGAGCCAACTTGTAGGTTTGTTTCTTTTATATAAATATTTCAAGAAATGTTGGTAATCATTCTGCTGAGTATAACAAAGGGTATAGATTTTTGGCCAATCTTATAAATATTACTTAGTGCTAAAAATGGCTCACATCTCGTAACTAAAGGAGTAGGGGAAGATATTGTTTCTATTTGTTTTTTCTCTCTTGTGCGGAATCATAATTGGTCAAAGCTGTCATTTTCTCCTTTTGAAATATGTGATTGCCTGTATAAAATAGCAATAAACAACTTGTTTTTAATTATCAGTGATGATATTGCATATTGTCATATGACTAAAAAGTGGGCATTTTTCATAGGAACAACAATCTGATTATCAGAAAAAAATTGTTCAAGATAGTCATTTGTAATAAATTTTTGGCTTAAATGAATGGATTCTTCATAAATTTGAAATATTTACAATTCAGCAGAAATACTTTGTATTTTTCTCTTGTTGTTAGAGAAAATTATCTTGGATTATAATTTAACTCGTTTTATATATTTGCTTATCTTATAAATTGTTTATAGAAAGAAAAGAAAAGTAGCATATAACTCCTATCTTATATATCATGAGAAATTGATATTGTGAATTTTTCTAAGCATAGCTTGTATGGGGCACTCAGTGAGGATTTAACTCCCTACTCAATTGTATATGATTCTAGTGAGCTAAGCTTGCTAACCACATCAAAGTGCCTGAAATTGATGTGAATGGATGCTAAAATAAATCAAGGTATTTGTTTCAAATTTTAAAATAACTGTAAATATCTTCCAAAAATGAACATATCTGCTTATGAAAAGTTTGACCTAATGAAGATTAATAAAAAAAATATATATATATATCTCTAGAATTCTATGCAAAATATTTATTTTTTGAACTAGACAGAATTGCAATAATCTTAAAACCTGACTGATCTGGAACAGTATAAAAGATGTAGAATAGATTTACAAGAAGTTTAGGAGAAAGAGAAGCAAAATATTTAAAATGAAGATGAAAAACCTCAAATCTGGTTTCTGGTTGGCAAGAAAAATAAAAAATAAAAACACATACCTTTTTATAAAAGGTAACAAAACTTCTATTACAACTGAAAATATAATGCATTTAGATATCAAAATTCTGTCCCAGATGAAATGGTGAAAAAAATGATTACTTCAGTACATTACCATTTAAACAATCAAGCATATTGTTTTGGGATGGAGATTTGATTTTTTGGTAAGGTTAAGTGAGTCCAAAGCCACATTTCTGATTATCAAACAGGAACCACTTTCTGTAAATAATAAGCATTTGATAAAGAAAATAATTACTTTTGAAATGAATGAATAAATAAATAAATTACAGTAAGTGTCCCAATTTTGCAAGCTGCTTATTATCATTCAAATCATTGAGTTCTAATTCTTGCATATTTTCCACTTTGTTGATTTCAGTCAAATGACTGATGACTTGTATGGGCTGCTCTTAGCTTTTCTATACTTGAATGTTTCTGGTCAAGTCTCCATCACTGCTTGAATACTTGATCATTGAAGACTATGAACCTTGCTTATGACCTTACTATGAACCTTGCTTATCTTGTTGATTCAAGTCAACAGAAACAAATTTTTGTAATTAACACAAGATGTGTTCTGAAGTTAACTTCAGACCCCTGAATCCCTGTTGATGCTTTGCTATCTTGAAGATCCAGATCAGCATAAGCAAATCTTTAGAAAACAATGTATTGTATCATGGCTCATACCATGTGATATCTGGTCACCCAGATGTATAAAAAACAATGTGCGTTTAGCATGAGGAGTTATCATTATCATGGACTTCGTGAAGTAATGCCTACTACTGTGAGAGACTGTAAATATTGTATATACATCTTGGTTGTACCACTCTGGTAATAAAGTAGTTTATTGACATTTCACTGTGTATCTCTTCATTTCATGATACAACACAATGATATTGGGTTCATTTTGTATCTGATTCTGGCTTCCAAGCACTGCTGTTGATAGTGCAACAGAGGAGTTTGAACTCATGGAGTATAAGAAAATTGCATATATTCATCTTTGCTCTAATACCCTGTAAAAAATGTAAAAATCTGCATAATGCCTGAAATAAATATAGAACTTTAAAATGATATGTGGATTTATGTATAAATTAAAAATGAATGGTGTGAAGCAAAAATTATCACCCTATAATGCTGCACAAAACAGCTGTTTTGTCCAACCTATAAATTTATTCTTTGTTTCATTAACTGATGTCACGTTGTATATTACCTGCTTGTTCACTCAATTTGAAAGTCATTACAATAAATCTTCATAGCTAAAAATACAAATCAAAAAGAAGGCAAGAAGTAAAAATATTTTGTTGCTAAACACTTTGATATATTTATATTCCTTTCTAAATATAAAATATTTAGTCTTCAAACTGAAAATTACTAAAAATTAAAATACTTCTGAGATTTCAAACTGTATAACTTGGGCTGTTATAAAGCTTCTGTTAATAAAATTAGAAATAGAGAAGTGAAAATTATAGATATTATTACTGAATTAATCTGCAAAATTGGGTACTGCAGGTTTAATCATAAAGAGTAGTGTTTTTGTTTTATTCATGGTTTTTGATACATAAGCCTCATAACTTCCAGTTCATCTTAATAACTTGATAAACTAATATTTTCAACTATAGTAAATTTTACAATAAAACTTTGCATTCTGTTGTAATAAAACTTTATGTAAATTTGTTATTTCTAAGTTAGTTTAATAAAATTTATCTGAGATCTTGACAGTGCCATTTCTTTTTTTCTAGTTCAATATTCTAATCTTCCAAACATTAGGACAAATAGAATTTTTGTTAAAGTATGTAATCTTTATAATCATTGGAGATAGGATAAAGTATAATTTCCAATTTTTTTTATAATTTCATCCCAAACAAGACCATAAAGCCACTAAGGGGTTACCAATAGTGAAAGGAACAGAAAATGTTATTGAGGTAAGAGAACAGTAAGAGAACAAGATTCAAGAAGACAAGGAATGGCAAATGATGTTGCATTTAAACTTTTTAAGTATGTAATTGACTGGAAATTAAGAAGTCTTAAGAATTTCACAAGTGATAAGCACAAGTGAAGACACTATTAGTGTAGAACTTATGGTTACATCTATCAATTTCACCATTAAAATGAGGATTATTTTGTGATAATATCAGCTATTTTTGAGAGGAATACCATTTTCTAGAGTTTTAACATGATACAAAATATTTATAAAATATGTACTATATATTGCCATAAATACCTGTTGTGACTAAAACTTTCACTTATGGCATTGTTTTGTTTAAATTGAGGTCCCTTAATCTCACAATGGTTTGCATGATTTTTTTATGTATTTTGTTGGTTAAAATAAAACTAACCACTGAATGGATGTGCAGTGAGTGTAATGGATATCAGCATGAAAAGTGGTATTAGTGAGCTGAGTTCAAATCCTGAGCTAGTCTGTTGTATTCACTTTGACACTGATATTCTTGTAAAAGGCATAAATTTCCTCAGTTCTTGCTTAAATAGCAGGGCTCTAATCTTGGACAGCAACCAACCTCAGAGAAGGAAAACTCTGAATTGAAACTATGGAGGAGGCAACTGGAAACCACTTCCTTGTCTTTCCCAGGTATGCATGATGATTCATAGATAAAGAAAAGGAATCTAGAGGACCATGTTCTGAAGGGACATGACATTTTGAAAAAATAAATGTATACTTAATTTTCTTTGTGCAAATATAAATTGATATTTATGTATATTAAATTTTTGCCAAATTGTGAATTTTGGTATAAGAAATTCATCCTTTCACTTTTCTCAGTAAGGCTGTGAAATTTTTCATAAGTTTTCTTGCTGAACATACATAAGTATTGAATGAGCAAGTGTTTAAATTCAGATTTACTTTATCTGTTCACATACTAAATGTCCAATGGACATTTTGGAATCTGCTTATTTTTTTATGTTTTTAACATTTATTTTGTTACTGAATATGTAACCAATAGAATGAAAGATAGCTATGACATTTTTAATAAAACATCACTATGCAAATTAACACCTTTTATAGAAGCTGGTAATTGCTTTAAAGTTTATAGAAATTATTCTTTGAATACTTCTAATGGCTTGATTAGTTTTAATATTAATATCCTAATTCTAATAAAATTCTTAGAATAGGAAAAATGAAAATATTAACTATACAAAGTTAAATCTTTTTTTCTTTATACATTCAATCAATATTTCTTTGAAGATGACTATAAAAAGTAACATAGCATTTTAGATTAATATTTTAACACTTTGAAAAGTAATATTTAAAATTATTTACTAATTTTTTTCTATTCAATTTTATTTATTTTTTTACATAAATAGCTTTTGAAGAATAACTATATTTTGTTATTGCTCTCTAATTGTATTCTATTAATGCTTTTCAATAGTAAAATCATAATTCTTGTTCTCTTTTTCAGGCTTGGTTGGCTGTGGTCCACATCTTTGGTGAATTGACTACACCATGGCCTCTGAGCTTTTGCCAGATCCCTTTCAGTTGGTGTGTAATTCACCAGCTCCTGAACTGTCCAAGCCTGGAAAAAAATCATGGTCTGAGCTGCGCAAAGCAGTCAGAGACACTCGCAAAATTATCACCAGTCTTGCTAGCAGTGTCCCATCTCAATTTGTCTTTCGTAAAATCCACACAGAATCTGGTCCTCTGACTCGTTTGTATTTTCTTGGTGTTCCTGCTAAAAGTCGGGAGAACACATTTCTGTATGTGGATGTTCCCAATGAATTTACAGATTCAACACCTTATTTGACTTGGAAGCAATTGCTGCATTCATTCCAAATGATGCCCTTATCTGGCCACATGTCCAAACAAGAACAACTGTTACGAGAGCGCAAACGACTTGGAGTATTTGGAATTACTTATTTTGATTTTGTGGAGAAAGAAGGAAAATTCGTTTTTCCAGCTCACAATAGTATGTATGTGTGTACAGATAATGTTACAGTAAGTACTCCTTATTTCTGGTTTTCAAAAAGTTTGACAATTTATGGAATGTATTTCAACCTAAAGTATGTAGGCTGGCATAGTTATCTATATTTATATATTTGAATATTGATTTCATGTACACAATTAGTCATTCCTTTTTTAAGAAATGAGCTTGTTTTGTGTGGTTATGAATGTGTATTGCATCACAGCCATATTACACATAACTATTAGTACTAATTGATAGTTGGTTAGGTCTAAAATTGATCTATTCATTTCAGATTTTGATTTACAGTTTCTACTCAAGTTCTTTCACATCTGTAATTTTGCTGAAGTTTATGATCGGATGTGAAATGTTACTAAAGATTTTCTCATTTTCAAATGTACCATAAAAATCGAAATAGAGAATTATGCTATGTTGCCTGTCATGAAAAAAATTAATTTAGCATGTAGAAAATTGATACACAGAAATATTTTTGTTTTTCAGTTAGTTAACTGAAATCAAAATAATATAGTTTGCATTCAGTTTTCACTGTAAAGAAAATCTGTATATTATCTAGGATTCATTCTTTAAAAAAAAATTACAATGTATAATAGATCATAGAATATTTCAAGTTAAAATGAATAATGGTATATTCACATGTTTGTGAATTATTCTTCATAAAGTTGACCAACAATAACCAGTTGTTAATTCATTTGAAAAATTGTACAATGTGATGCAGATAAATTTGGAATTTTTATGTGGCAACAGCACCATGGCATCTCAACATAGCGAGGTTTTGGAGAGTGCCATTAGAAAGTACTACACCTCAGTAGTTGTCTGGCCGTTGATGCAGGAGGTGCTTAGTAATGACAGGTTTTAAGATTACGATTGTTGAACTGCTGCTGTGGAAAGTCTTTGTGCTGGTCACAAAATCAAGGTAATCATTGAATGGTTTAAATACTCTTAAACTGTGGTTTACAACCAAGGAGGTATCAGACAAGGACAATTCTAGGTTAGAACACAAGACTCATCAGAAGTACTCTGGTGTCAAGAGGATGCCTATCAGGACCTGAACTTTGTTTCTAGAGAAACATGCTCTAAGTACTGGCTATGAATTTAAATTCATGAATATACTCAAATACAAATTTAAGTTTGAAATCTTATCTTGACAAAAAATTAAAAAAAATGATATCTTATAAAAGATGTAAAAAGTTATTCATGTACTGAGTGGTGCTTCATTGCAGATAATTTTATGTAAATTTGTAAATGTTCAAGGATACATATTTTAGATTTCAGTATTTTTTAAAATTTTTTTATCAGATCTAGGAGAATTCTCCTTTTTCTGATTCCATAGAACATAGTACTATCTGTTGCATAATATTTAGAGAAGAGATGGGTAGTAGCAACTAACTTTTTGAAATACCAGGAAGGATTAAATGTCAGAGCCTAACAGCCCAAACCAGCAGGATACATTGATAAACTCTTCTTGCTTTTTCTTTCTTTCTTTTTTCTCTTTGTGTGTGTGTTTTTTATGACATCTGATTTTTTATAAATGTCATTGTTTTAAAAATGATACCAATTATTTTCTTTTTCATTACCTTATGAGAAAAGAAAACCTGAATAAAAATCCTTCAACATATTATCTTCTGAACTTTGTCATTTAATCTCCTTGTATAGATTCCTCAGTTGCACAAATAAAATCATGAATTCTATAGTGGAGTGGGATTATCAATTTCTAGTATCTTTGTATTTTGAAAGGTCACTATTTATAGATAATTGTTTAAAAATCCTTTCATTGATTATCACTGTTTTTTAGAAACAAAACTGTATTTTTTTTATGCATTATCTGGACTCTATATCACTAACAAAACAGATTTACTTTCATTATTCTCAAATGGTAACTCAAATGAGGGACAGTATTTCATCAAAGTATTTTTTGTGATTAATTAGGATTCGTATATTGACTTCAAATGACGGTAGTCTTTTGTAAATGCTTGAATATATAAATAAATACAACTGTTGAACAATTTTTCTGAAGTTTAGGTTTTATTGAAAGCTAAACTTATAATGTTAAACAAGTTTTCATATACTTGGAAATTTTTGAAATGATGTAACACACATAATCCAAGTGTGGATATCTGCATGTCTCTTATATAAATGTTGAAGAGTTCTCATAAAAAAATTAATAATTTAAAAACTAATTTCATAATAGTTACATTAGATAAAAATCAATAGTTCAATTTTAAGTAGTCCTTATTCCAGAAGTTATTTGGACATTTTAAACTCGTTCTTTATTGTTTATGTGCCACAGAATATTTTGTCTAAGCTTTTCGACAGTCTTCAACTGTATTTTCCATATAGAAAGAAAGGGTTTCTATTTTTTTTCTCAGCAGTGCAAATGAGAAAAACAGTTGCAGGCAGTAATTTTTTTTTTACTTGCATTATCAGATCCCTCCCCACTTTTCAATACAGATAGAACATCTGAAGGTAATAGGACAATGAATTGGCTTAAATATTGAGGGAACTACATAAGCAACACAAAAATGAATTCAATTGGAATACTTGCTTATAGTATTTGAGTTAGTGGCATAGTTTTGCAATTTTTATATAATCTTGTGCAAGGATTGGTTTAGTTCTGTGTTATTTATATACAAAAGTGTTTTATGGTTTAAGAAATATATTGTTAAAATATTTTCAGCCTAGAATCTGTCATCTGATTCATTTATTTTAATATTTAATCAACTTGTGTTAGTGGCTTCCTTTATTTTGATAACTCTTTTGTTAGAATTTGTTTTCGGGTTTTGTATAGGATTTTAAATTCATTCATTTATTTATTTTTGGCCTTATTTTCTAATAAAATTCTTAATCATTTTTCAGAGTGATGAAGCCCTGTTTCGTGAAGTTGGTGGTACTTCTTGTTACCAAACCTGCCTTAATCCAACATTCTGTCCTACCAACTCTGAACTGGTGGCATTTGTGCATGATAGTGACTTGTCTGTTAACCACCTGAAAAATGGCTGTCAAAGGAGACTGACTCATGTTCATAAAGGTTAGTAGTTTGGTTTTTGTTATGAAATGTAATTTCTTGTTAATTGTTCTTAATGGTGAGATAGCTTTCAATTTTTGAAAGCAATGTATTTTTAGTGATTTTTCAATTTAAAACAGTTGAATTTTATTAATTTTAAAATTTTAGTTTACAATAATTCATTTTTAATTTAACTGTTGAGTGAAGGCAACTTTAGTGACTAATGAATTTAGATTTAGTCTTCAAAAGCTTGAGATTTTGAATTATTTAAAGCTAAATAAAATGGATGACATTGCATTTCTAAATCTTCCAATTCTTAAGGTACTTTATCATGAGCTTTAATTTAGTTATTTTCTCACCTGGTTTTATCATTTAAAGATCAAAAAGTATTTATTTAAAAAAAAAAAAATTTTATGAATTGTTCTGTACTTCATTTTAGTAATATTTTTTCCTCCTATCAGTAATATGAGCAAATACACAATACGGCAAGTAACTTAAAAGGCTTGTGTTATGCCAGAGATAACTGTTTTGTCTAAAGTTTGTAAAAATTTAAGTTGGCTAATATTTTTTCTTGCAAATTACAATGTGACGTTTACTTTGAAAAAGATTGATCAGAAAGTTAAATATGCAAACTATTTTTCTTTTGAGAAAATTAAAGGTTTTAATTTTCAGCATTTTAGTGTTAAAATTTTTTTTTTGTCATGAAAGAAAGCTGCATTTTTTTTTCTTTTCTTGAAAAGAACAAAAAAAATAGTTCAACTAATGAAGTTTTATGATTAATTTGAAAAAAATTGATCTATTTGCAAGTATCATCAACTCTGTGTCAACTATATAGAATCATACTCTCTTCTTTATTAGTTCTTGCTTAGTTACACACCATAACACCGTCATATATTTAGTCGTTTATATATATTGTGATTATACTATTTCGCATGAATGTTAAACAGACTGAGTCATACAAAAGACAGTTTAAATTATTCACTTTTAATAACAACTACTAAATTAAATTAAAACACCTGATAATTATAGTCTTCATGAATTTATTTTCTTTTTTCAGGTACAGGCAATCTAAGTGATGATCCCATTAGTGCTGGAGAGCCTTCATTTGTGATTCAAGAGGAATTTGATCGTTTCACTGGCTACTGGTGGTGTCCCAGGCATGAAACTAACCCTCTTAGTAAGTAACATCACATTTTACATTAACTTCTGTGGAGTATTGCATCTATATTTTTTTTTTTTTTTTTTTTTTTTTTTTCTGATTATATTTATTCACACTTATTTTAAAGAATATAGGCCTAGTACTTGAAATATGATTTAAATTTGATTGATTGCATATGGGTACTTGAAATGTTCAATTTCTGCTAGAGATTTTTTTGTAAACCAAATTAGTTACTAATGGTGTTTTCTTATATTATGTAGGAAAGTTTGACTTTAGTAAATTACCATAAAATTTTTATTTAATATGCTTTATAATAAGTACAATGAATTAAGAAATATTTTGCCATTACAATTTGAATGTGAAGTGAATATTTTTTAATTCCTAAACAAAGAATATTATATTCTATATTAAAACTTGATTCAGATTCAAAAAGCATTGAACATTATTTTTTTTATCTATTTTGCATAGCTCATGGTTTTCCTAATATCTCCTGTGTATCTGTAAGATTATGAGAATGGCTCTTGCTTTTTGTTATATGATTAAAATCTTTACACTGACATTAAAATCTATAACTGTTCATGACATGCATGAAGTGGCTGAAGAAAAATTACTAGAAAGTAATTGAAACTCACTTGAAGTGAGCTGAATGTGTAATGCTCCTCATTCCAATGACATTTCCACTGAGCCCCTCTACGGCATATAATTTCATTGAATTTCTTTTAATGAGTTCCTCTCAAATTTATATTTAAATTAGGGGTTTTCAGGAGAGAAAGTGCACTGTTTCAGGGTTTTTCTCTCATCAGTTTCACTTGCAAACCAGCCTCCCTCAATGATGTGAGGCTCCATTATAATGATATACTAGTGTGTTGTAGATATACTAGTTCAAATGTCTAACAGCAAAATTAGATTTACAAAAAATGTAAAACCTTGCCTTTTGCGAATGCAACGTTAACCACATTATGCATTTATGATCAGTCATGTCATGCTGTCATGTTCGCTCCACAATATTTCTTTTCTTCCATATCCACATAGAACTATTTTCAGTTACTTCTATTTTATGCTTTTGGCCTTATTACGCCCTTTGATTCCAATTTGGCCCAGAAACTGGTACAGAGTGCCTGCAATGAAACCCCTTGCTCCAATTTTCACTGCTCTTATAATTATATTATACCCTTCTTTTACCAGCTTTGATTTTAGATTTTCCTATTAGTTTTATATTTGCAGCTTTGTTCCATCTGGCTTTCATATGGTACTGTTAATTCAACCGGTACTATTTTATAGTTCACTCTTGATAGAAGAACAATATCTGGTTGCAGACCCTTGATATTATTTTGGGTTAATCATTACGCCAACCAGGAAGGTCTGCAGATATCTCTCAAATGCCACCAGAACTAAGATTTTTTTTTTTTTTTTTTTTTTTTTTGGTATAGCTTGAAATTTGCTTGTTTGCTTTGAACCAGCATATAGTTTTCCCTCTGCAACAAATTTCTGGTTTGAATTAGATGTCTCAGACTTCATATATTTCTTTATAATTGTGACCAGTTCATCCAAAACACTATTGTCTCCAGGTATATCTTCCATTGACAAGAGCTGTTTTACAGAAACTAAGAACGTGTTCTAATGTTTGTGGATTTTCCTTACAGAGGATAAGTAGGATCGCTCTCTTTCTTCCATTTAACAAGATTGTTCTTAGATGGTAGCAGGTCATATGTAGAACATATTAAAAAAAACTCAACCTGAATGGAGCCATCTGCCAAATGTACTTCCAAGTAATAGATTTCTGCAGAGCCTCCTCCCAGTTTGTCCATTAGCCTTATTGGGATTGTTGTACTCCTTTTATGAGTCTTTTGTTATCTTTGTTCCTTACATTTTGGATGACCATGTCTTGTCAATCTTTACTAGAAGTTTTTGACCATCATTGCCTTTCATTTAATTCTAATCCTTGTTTCACTGCTTGAGTGTATCCGATAAATTTTTCGAAAGCTAGATTGTCTTTAGCACTTATCGTCTTTCTGCTTTCTCCCTGTTTTTAATGTAGGATTTAATGCTTTTACTGCTTTTTCCTTGGAGTCATCCAACATCATTTGAAGTTTGATTTTTCAGGGTTTATACTCCCCACAATTGATTTAAATGGCAACATTTGCTTTGCTTGTCTGCAGTACAATGCAATATCAGACAAACCTGGAGGCAAACCCAACTATTTTTGGATATCTATCTTCAATTGACTCAATTGTACTCATTCCAAATTTGTATACAAGTAGGGGCCATAGTAGCATTGAAATAAGTACATGCTCTAAGCACCATACCTTGTAGTTTCCTTTTAGGACAAAGATCTATCTTATGGAGGTCTTCTTGTAATGATCTGGATGTTTCTTTTACTTGGTTGGTATCTTTTAAGGATTGATCATACCACCAACCTAAACTTTTCACTTATTTTTTTTTTTTTTTTTTTCTGATACGGTAGGGATCCTTTGACCACCTACTACAAAATTTATGTTTTGATTCAATTTTCCTTTCCTAAGAGATATACTTCAGGACTTGTTTGGTTTAAATTTTATTCTACACAAACTTATCAGGTCATCCATCAAGCTTAATATCTTGTTGAACTTATTTTGGATGAGAGGATTGTAGTGTCATCTATGAATGCCTTTACTGGTGGCATTTGACAACCTCCAAGCTCAACATCAGCCTTGTTGTTTGTCGCTTTGAGAATCAGCTGCATTGCTAGAATGAAAAGTATTGGTGACACTGTACATCCAATTGCAATTCCAACTTCAAGTCTATTCCCACTTAGTCGTATGGTCTTTTGTAGTGAAACGTATGAGGAAACCATCAAAATAAGTTCCTAGCATTTAGATATTTCCTCAGGAGTACATTTGTATTGATAATTGTATCATTTGGTGGGATATTGATCTGTAGGCATTCGTCAAATTCAACCAAATGACATCCAAATCTTTTCTTTTAATTTTTGCTTTTGGAATTTTTCCATGCTCTAAGCAACCAGCTGTTCCTGGAACACCACCCTTCTGTACTGAAGTATCGATATACTCGTTATCGAAATGGTATTTGGTCAACCTCGATGCCAAAACTGAAAAATATCTTTCTTTATACATTGAGAAGTGAAATTGGCTGAAATTGGAATTCTTTTCTTTGGGTATGTAAACCCCCATCAGCTATCATCCACTGATGGCTGATATGGTAAGTTTTTCCTGCTAACTTTAATTTAGTATGTAACCATTTAGAAAGTGTAGGACATTTTTTGTATAGAAGAGAAGGAATTCCATTAGGGCCAGGTGTAAATTTATTCCGACTTTTGTTGACTGTGCGTCTTATTTTTTGTATGGGTTTCACGTCAAACTTCACTTTAGAAACGGCTGGCCAAAATAAGTTGCTATTATGATCTAGAGGAATATGTTGTTTGGGATCAGAATACATATCTCTTAAAGGTTTGTCTAAAATTTTTTATTTTAAGCACACCTGTCTTGGTTAATCAAATGTTCCTCACATAATTGTAAGGTTCCTGGAAGAAACACACTTGGTCTTTCCTTTGTTTCACTTGTCTCTTCCTTTGATTTTCCGTTCTGCTAAGAGCGTCGTGTTTGTCTTTAAAGTCCTGCCAAGTTTTAAGCAAGCCTTCTTTCTCATCAAAATTTGACAAACAGATTTGCCGTTTTAGATTATTTTTTTTGTTTCTCAAATCCTGCATTAACCTTTGACGTCCGTTCTTTTTGGGTGGTGGCTTATCCTTTTCCTCTTTCATGCTGTAGATTTCCTCATAAACTCTGTAGATTATTTGACTACTTTCATTCAAACATTTGTGATATTTCTTTTTTCCCAGCCCTTTATGTAATGTTTTGCTAATGTTATCTAGCATATGCCATGCTTTTGAGTTGGTTGCTGGTGGAAATTTGATTCTTGGCAGTTTGGGTTGCATCCCATCCTTTGATTCAACACTGTGGTATGCATCCTGGCACTGGTTTTCTGACATCTGTGTTGACAAAGTGCTGCTCCTGAACTGTTTTCAGAGAAGCACAATCCATTTTTGTACAGTGAATCTTCGCTCCATTTTGGGACATGAATTTCCAACCACTAACACATGAGAAGTCCGTACAATTTTTTAAATTCATGGTTTGTTTTTCATTCTGGGTTTATTGCCGATTATTCTGTTTGGATTCATCATCCTCATTCCCTTTTGGGGAATCCTGAGGCCATTTCCTTTTAATTTCTTCTTTAGTAATTATTTAATGAACTCTGGGTTGCTGACCCGGTGAGATCATCTGGTCTTTCCCAGCCCCCACTCCGTCTTTCCAGGTGTCTGCTAGTCTGTTCTTAACCGCCATTCAGTCTATTCCTGAAAGCTAATGGATGAGCCATGAGTTTAAAGAAGGAAATTACTGAAAAGTAATTGAAACTCACCTGAAGTGAGCTGAATGTGTAATGCTCCTCATGCCAATGACATTTCCACCGAGCCTCTCTATGGCATAACAAATATTATTTTTGCAATTAGATTTTTATATTTATAAAATTTATATATTTCAGCTGGTGACAATACTTACAGCATTTTATATGAAGAAGTAGATGAAAGTTGTGTGGAAATTTTACATACATTTGCTCCAACCACAGATAGTAAGCAAATGGATATGTATCGCTATCCCAGGGCAGGTAAGTTAAAATACTATATATGATCTCATTAGAGAATTCAAAATACAGAATGAATATACTAGATTATTACAGAGTTTATTTGATAAATATTATTTTTATCTCCATAAATGTGCATCATTTTGCTTTTTGTAGATTTGAATTGAATCTCTTGCTAATCATATGGACATAGCTACTTTAAGACTATATTGTCTTTACTAAATGGCAATCTAAAGAAATTCAGGTTTTATGTAAAAATAAATATTTTAGTTTGAATTTGTTTTAGTGGTTCAATTTTATCTCTTCATGCAACTTTTGAAGTGTTAACATTAAACAAAATATAAATTAAGTCATCTGTTTTTTGTGACAGAAAAACAGGTTGAAGTGATGTTTATGCTACCAAATCTTAATGTGTGGAAGGCTTTATTTTTTAAATCATATAGGTATGAATATGTATATACTTAATCAGGAATCAACAATTAGTTTGTATTTATTTTCAAATATGAATATACTTTAAAAGATTAATGCATCTAAGATCTTATATCTATTAAATGTAAGTTAATAAAGTAAGTTAAATTGTTTTATTGCTTAAATTTTCAAACATTCTTTATATGTTAAACGTTCTATTCGTCTCTCTTTCTTTGTATTTTTATGATACCCTTTATTTCTATAAATGGCTTTTAATATTTACTGCAGGTACTGATAATGCTGAAAGTACATTAAAAATAGTAGAATTTGCAGTAAACAGTGAAGGTCAGGTGAGTTTTATAAAACAGTCACAAGTGCCTGATCTCAACTGATTAATAATAATAAAATTTTTGACATTTTTATATTTGTCTTTAGTTGAATGCAAAATCTTGGAATGCCTAGTTTTTCTAGATTTCTTTTTCTTTTGCAAGATTTCTGATGATGCTAAAATAAAAAATTTGCCAACATCTCTGAAAACATTCTTTCCTTGGATGGAATACTTGGTACGAGCAGACTGGACACCAAACGGGGACTAGTAAGTAACCATTTAAAAAAAATGAAAAAAAAATGCCCATAATCAAACTTTTTAATAAAACTTTTGAAAACATTAAATAACCAGTTTTAATCTATGTAACTTGAAATATATGTATGTGTATATATATATATATATATAAAAACTGTGCAAAAGTTAGTTCTTCCACAAAAAAGATTTTCCACACACTGAATTAAAATCATTAAACAAACTCTCATTAATAATAACTTTCCTAATTACATTGTTGATGAACAAATTAGACAAACTATTAGAAATATTAACATAAATATAAAAGAACATGGTAGTTGTGAAATAATCCTAAACATGTCAACCTTTTATCTTGTAATCAAATACATTCTAAGCAAGATGAAGAATCCTTAAAATGCATATGCACTAATATATCCCTAATGGATCCCAATAAAACAAAAATAAGACTAATCATATTCTATACTAAATTTAATACAACCAACTTAATCATCTGCAATAAATCCTCTTCACCAACTAGTATTTTGCAAAAATCGAACATTGTGTATCAATATAAATATTCTTTTGGGAGATTGTTTCTCTGACAAAATAAGCAAATATATATATTGGTCACACAACAACAATGCTATCAAGAAGGCCTATGTCCAATTCATTGATTGCACAACATTTAAATGAGCATTCCATACACATTCATAATTTAGGTCAATATTATTGACAAAGCATGCATACTCCACCATGAAAATAATAAACAAAGACTTCATTCTTGAAACCATCTTTATTAAAAAAAAAAATTTAACACCTAAACAAAATTAATTTTGAGTATAGTAACAATGTTCTAAAGTGTCTATAACAATAAGTCTTTAAAATATCTAAGTTGTAATTTTTGGAAGATCAGCCATAGTTTAAAATGTGTAAATTGCAATTTTTACAGGAATGAAAAATATAAAATTAAGTTAGCTCCCTTGCACCATATAATTTTGAGATTGGCATCACATTCTTACATGTACGCTCAAAACTTGTTATAGTTAAACCACAAGATATTCATAATGGACAACTACATTATGCCGTATGTTGGATAAGATTGAAAGTACTCAAATTTGTAGGAAGATATTTTTGATATTGTTATAAAATTGGTTTTAAAAACATAACCTTACAGCCGTATCAATTGTTTTAAACTATAATCGATGGTTTATGAGCTAAGACATTTTTGTTAGGTTACCAGATATGTTGTGTACAGTCATATAACTGGAAATACATTGCAAAATCCTCCCTTAAAAACTAATATATTTTAATAATCAGTGCTGATTAATTTTAAGGAATTGTATTTTTTCTGTTTAATTACTCGTATTTAAAAATTAGTAGACATGTTCTCAAAGAGGCTAAGTCTTTGTTTGCTGACAGAATGAGGCACTGTATAGCCCTAAATAAGTTTGGTTTTGGTGACTGTTAAATATCTCTTCTCTTCACTCTATTCGAGGTTTTAGCATTTTCTGCTGATAATGCAGAATGTTTTGCTCGTAAATTCTCTTCAAATTCTACTCTTGACTAATCTGGTGTATCTTTATCTGACTTTCCACTTTCCAACTGAGTCTATTGTGTGAAATGTGTATAACTCCATTTGTGGTTTTGGCTATCATCTCTAAACTGAATCCCCGCAAAGAATATGGATTTACTGGTATCTCGGCAATAGTCATTAAGAAATGAGCTCCTGAACTGGTTCTTGCTCATTGGAAACGGTGAAATTTGGATATCTTGTAGGCATTTGACAGGGCTTGGCGTACTGGTTGTCTTCAGAAGTTGAAAAGTTATGTTATTTCTGATCAAATTTTTTACCTGATTCGATCAAATCACAATGAAAGTTACCTTGAATGGCCACTCTTCTAGAGTTTTTTGCATTAATGCAGATGTTCCCTCCCCTAGGGATATTTTTGAACTTTCATTGTTCCTAATTTTCATTAGCAACCTTTCTGATGTCACTGGTTCTCAGCTCACTATCTCTGTTGATGATAACTACTTACTCCTTTTCTAATGGCAAGTCTGATTGGTTTGATAATATCAAATTGGCTGCTGATCTTAAAAATTACCTACAATCTGTTGTTAATTGGGGCAAGAAATGGCTTGTTAATTTTAATGCCTTCAAAATGAAATGCTTTTTTTTTTCCCTTCCATCAGCATAATTGATGCTAATCTCTAGGAGAGTGACTCATTGTGCTCAATCAGGCTAACATTTTCCAGTGGAATGATTATATTGAATCAATTGCTAGGTCTGCTGCTTCACTGTCGGGCTATACAATTTCTCTTGCTAGAATCTTAAACCTTACAAGTGTACCATTGATCATTGCATTGAATATTGATGTCATATAGAGTTTGGTTTTTCTGCTATGTATTTAGAGATCCTTGATAAAATCCCAAAAAGAATGTGCAATGTTATTAGTCCTGACATCTCAGCTTCAGTCAATTTCTCACTACTGTAACATTAGGGCAGGTTGATTTGCAACTTTTTTTTTGAAAATCAACAAAGCACTGATGATGATAGTTGGGATTTTATGTGATAAGAACAGATACCAAAAATTAGATTCCTATCTTGAGCATTTAATTTTAAAAATTGTATGGAAAAATGCTGAGAAATCCTTAATTTTCATAGTGTTTTACTAGAAACTGACTTTGAAATTTCACTATTTTAGTAATAAATTAAGTTAAAATTGATATTTATATGACATACATTGAAAGAAAAATAAATATATGAATTATAATTTTAATTATGAATCACAACTAGCAAAATATCGCAACTTTTACTGCATTGATTAAACAAAAATTGTAAAAAAAGGCTAATTAGCAACTAAGTCTTTAAAATTTCACAATTCAAAAACATATGTGAAGATGTATTACACAATAAAACAACTGGATACAAGTTAGAGAACCATTTTAAATTTTGTATTGGACACAATAATAAAAACTGTTATAATAGAACTAAATTGTTCTGCGTAATTTCCTTTTGAGGAAAACGAAGGCCTAATTTGGTGACAGAATAATTTTGTAATGTGTTTGTCTTGCTTCCTGCCCATATACAACTTGTGAAGCTTCTGTTGTTAATTTCACAGCCCTTTCAACCCCTGTGAATGGGCAGGTAATATAGGAAGTTCTAGTTTAGTTCCTGTCATAGACGATTTCTCAAGTTCTTCATTTATAAAACACTCTGTAAGTGCAGGTTCACAAACTCCAGTTTGAGAAAGATCAATCAAATTTGACCAGTGTGTGGCGCGTGGCTGCAAAATTGATAGCAGTAATCTTTTTCAGTCTTTTTTTTTTTTTTGTGGTTCACTATTTCTGAAAAAAACAATTATTTGAAAACTTACTAATTTTTTAAATATTTTTCTGATGTAATATGAATAAAACTATTATTGGGGTAAATTGAGATAACTAATTAAATTTAATGGATAAATATTTACTTACCTAATGGACAAAATCTTTTTAATGACCTCTTCATCCAATTCATCTGAGTTTATCATTGATATTATATTTTCTGGAAATAGTGCAAAAGCACTATATTTTAAACTGTTAAAAACAGTATTTTGGATTTCAGTTAACTGTTGTTTTGTCCTCTGAATCATATTAAAGATATACAGTTGTTGGTTAAAAAAATTGTCGGTTTTAATCTCAAAACCAACTGCATAGACTTGAATGATAAATTTGACCAGAGTGTTTAATTTATCATAGTGTTTGAGGATAGACACCTAATCTTATGGCTAATGTTAGCCATCTTGCTTGATTCAAGGGCCCAATTTTCCAAGCTGCATATCTTTGGTTAACTTCTCCTTGGGAAATGCCAACAGCATACTCAAAAAGTAGCCTCTGGTCTCCACTTAAATTATTTGTTTCTTCTGCCGTCAAATAATGATGATCTAGAGGGCCACTAATTTTTTAAAATTTTACTTGAGGCAAATCTTGATAGTTATTGAAACAGTTTCACCAAAGGACCAGTAAATGTTGTTGGGCTTCTTGTGGTTCCATCAATTAATTTAAAAATTGCTCTAAATGGCAGTTCATTTTGATGAAGTGAACAGCCAATAGTATGTAATTTTTTGTTAATTGTTTTTTCAAGAGCTGTAATAAGTCCTGCTTCACAGCCAGTGTTTGTACTGGTGTTGTCCACCAAAATTGCTTTAACAGTATCTACACTATTATATTCTGCTAAAACTGCAGCAACATCTTCAGCTAAGAGAACACCAGTTGCCCCTAGGTTGGGTATCACTCTATGGGTAAGATATTTGCTTTCTGTTCCTGTTTGTCTGGTAAAAGTTAAGTGGCGCTCTGCTCCTTTGTTTTTCAATATCTTTTTTCCACCATTTTTATCTACAACTTCTTTGTATTGTAAACTCTACAATCAATTCCAACACAAACTAAATTCTCATTTTGATGGATATGCTTCACATGGCTGGATAGTTTTATTCTAGCCTTTTCTCTGTCAATTTTTGATTTATCTAAAATTATGTCCTTTAGATTTAACTTTGGGTGAAGAAGTCCCATATGTTTTAGGTCCAGTAGAAAGGCATTAGCTAAGCAAGCACCAAGATTGGAAGATACATCACCTCTGATGAGGTCCATAGAATATCTTGGGATTTTTAAAAGGCTGTAAGGTCCCTTTGGCTGTCTTCCTGGGTCAAAACTGTCATCAGTTGTTCCTTCACTAGAAGATGACTGCATTGAAATATTTGGGGAAGCTTGTTCCTGTCTTTCACTCTGTCTCTCCACTTCAGCAGACTTTCTTTTGTATTTTTTTATAGCATTTTTGTCGATGGGTCCTAGTTGATAACTACCTTTTGGCCCTGTTTTTTCCCCTCTGGCCCTTTAAATATTCTGTCTTCTAGGGGAACCTGAAAATTGCAAAATTTGCATGTTTAATAATAGATCCAGAATACATGACAAATACCAATATATTATTTTATTTTCCACAAAAAGGAACATGATTGCAGATGAATCTATAGTTTTCAATTATTTCAAATGTTACAAATTCGTATTCAAATTATACTAAATAAAAAGGAATCATAGAATTAATCTTACCTTCTTTGTTAGGAGGACAAATGCAGACTGTCTTGTTTGAGAATTTTCTGTCTTGCACTGTACTGCAGTCATCACATCTCAAGTCAGGAAGTTCACAGCTACAAGAAGATATATCAAACAGTTTGTCCAGCTGTTCCTTCATTCTTTTCACTTTGGTTACTGCAAGAGATTTCCTGTCAATCTGTTTAGCCCTCTTATAGCAAAATATATTTACCTTCTGTCCTATATAATGTTCCCTTAACAAGGGCAATTGTGAATTAACTGCTTGCCAAATACTAGTTATTTCCTTGGCAATTAACTTAGAAATCTCACAATTTTTTTAAGTGGGGATAGCTGTTTTCTAGAAAATAACTAAACTGGATGACTTGTCGTAAAGTTGGTGGTTCTCTTTTTATTCAATTGACAAGGTGAACCAGCAAATTTTTGTGAACCACTGGTTAAAATTGAACATTGTGCTTTTACTGACATTTTAATCTGAAAAAAAAAAATAAATGGATGATAGCCTAAAACAGTTTGGTTTAGTTATCTTCCAGTTTCATATGTAAAAAAAATAACTGCTAGTTATGGTAAGGAGTAATGAAAAACTTTGTAGAGTTGAATTAGACTTTAGCTCCCCTTTGGATAACACAAATTTATCTATAAAGGGATTTCTTGCTGTAGCTGTGCCGTTTTAAATGAGTGTGTAGTGTTTAGGGTGTTTGAAAAACCTTTAAAACAGTTTCTTTATTTACTCATTAAGCTTTGTGGATTATCTGATTTTAAAACTATAATTTTAGAAAAACAATACTGCTTAAAAAAAAATTACCCCCTAAAAATAAGAGAAATAAAATTTTGCCACTAATTTTCTGCAAAGTAATTTTTTTATTAACTAGAAAAACTTGAAAATTTATGTGGTTATATTTCGTAAAGATAAAATGTGTAGAATAAAATTGTATGGGCTATTTTTTTTTTATTTTTTTAATTTTTTTTTTAAATATAAAACTGGAATATTACCATATTTTAATAAAAACTTCAAATAGAATTTGATGTGAAATAGAAAACAAATTAAAGAAGTAAAAAGTACTTGCCAACAAAGAGAATAATTTCTTCAGCGGATGAAACAAATACGTTTAAATTTGATGCTGACACTTAAAATATAATAATACATATTTTAAACAAGTCTTTTTTCTTTTCTCCTTTCAAAATAATTAGGTCTTTAGCCTAAAATTGTTATTTTTTAAATTAAAAAATAAACTGACATTAATTTCTCAAGCAATAACAAGCGTGTGTTTACAACGGTGTAAACTAAAACGTTCTCACCAAAGAAAGTTCCAGAAAAAAAAAGCAAAATTCTGTTGCTATTACTTAAAAACACAATTTTGTGTTTACAGTTAATATTTATTTTATTAATTCATTATCCTCACTCATTTTTAATTAGTTTATGAAAAAAAGTTTAGCTTAAAGCATATTCTAAATAATGATTTCATTTTCCTAACGGTACGGATTGTTTTGACGACGGGACGTACTTAACAATTCACTGAAAAACTTTTAATTGTTGCAATTTTTCAACCTTCAAAGTCATTTCCTCAAACGAAGGTAACGATTTGGAAGAAAATATTTGGTGTAGGTATTTTTTATGTCAAACTCCAGCTATCATCACCATTGCCTCACCGTGGTTCCAAAATCGACCTGCCCTACTGTAACATAGCTTCCCTGTGCCTTTTCTATGAATATTTTCATGGTAATTATTTTGATGAGCTTTCCTCTTTTATACCTAGGTTTTATGAATTTAAGCACACTACTAGGTTAGCGGCAAGGTCTCAATCTTTTATAGTTGAAATGACTAGATGTAACCGTAAGTTCTTAGCTAACAGTTTCTTCTCTTGTGCTTCTCACTTGTGGAACTTTCTTCTGGCTTTTTGATTTCCAGTCAACTTTCATCTTCAAAAATTTAAGTGTTATGTCAATTATTATTTTCTGTCTTCTTAATTCTTGTTCTTTTGTCATTTCCTCATTTTAATGTTTTTTTTTTTGTTGTATTCTCTTATATTCAGAAAGCCCTTGCTTAGTGGGTTTGTTTCTTGCTTGGAATGAAATAAAACAAATTCAATATTTTTTTTTTAATTTGATATACTATTCAGTACTAAATAGCTATGCTTATTTATAACTTAAAAAAACTATATCAGATTGATAAATGTGTACATCTTAATAGGATAATAATGTATAAATTTCATCCACTCTGTTTATTTTTCTTATTTTTTTAATTTTAGCATTAGAATTCTTTAAGAATAAAATTGTTTACAAAATATTTAAATAAGCCACAAATTTTTTCACCTACTGGTTAACTCCTGTTTTTCAGGTAATTTTCAGTGCACCCGCTACTATTAGCACAAAGACATTACTTTTATAAATCTACCCTCAAAATTTTTTTTTTGTATTGAAATATATTCAGAATCATATTAATTTTAATCAGTCTTTTAATCTTACTAAATGTTTTCAGGCTGAAATAGGTACTTAATAAGCTTAGTCTTGGTACAAGGCAGCTTGTAAAAATTGAACTGCTTATTCAGTTATCTACATGACAGGATTGTTAACAATTACACTACAGTCAGGGTGCTTTTTTTCTGGTTTAAGTAGATTATATCCAGTAGTTTATTTATTAATTTATCTCGATATATTTTTAAGTGTGAAATCATTCTAATAAAACTTGACATTTTTTAATTTATAAAAATTATTCATTTCATTAAAATAGGATATGCCACAAATGTACAGAAAATGTTTTTAATCAGTCATCTAAACTTACTATTTTAAATAAGTTTTAATATCATTTGAAACAAGAAAACTTATATAGCTGTAAAAAACATTTAAACCTCAAATAGTAATAAGGAAAAGAATAAAGTTCTTTGTTTTGAATGAATTTGAAATATGAATTATTTTTTTCATTCTGTCTTCTGCTGAATTGAATTTACATTTCATTTAAATAGATTAAATTAGAACTTTTACTGCTATACCAAATTTATGAACAGATTTTAAGCTATGAGCATCCAACACAACATCTGCTATTCTAAAGCTTAAAAGAAAAATCCAGTATTAATTATATTCAAAAAAAGATTTGGTATTAATGATAGCTTTTTACCTATAACCCATGAATGCCCACTGTTCCAAAAAAGGGGAAGTACATATTAATGTGTTTAAGATTGTTTTCAGAATGAAATAGGTACTTAATAAGCTTAGTCTTGGTACAAGGTAGCTTGTAGGAATTGAACTCGTTATTCAGTTATCTATATGACAGGTTTGCTAATAATTACACCACAATCAGGGTGCCTTTTTTCTAGTTTTATTAGAGTAACCTTATTTTTCTGAGGGTCTGATCTGAAGTATACCATATTTTTAAGACTATTGTCTTTGTTTGCTGTTTGTCATTTGGTTGGCATATCTATCTATCTATTTAGGTACCTCCATTAGATCACAGAAAAACCAGCATAGTATGAATTAAAAAGGTCCAAAACTTAATAAAACGAACTTTTTCTATTAAAATGTTTATAATATTATTAAGAGGAAAAGATCAAAGTAATTTTTATTTTATAAAATTTTTAATCCCTTTTAACGAGTTCGAAATTTTGGCAGAAAATTTTGTTTTGATTTGAGTTAGCATTGCAGAAAATGTTATGACTGTTTTACAATCGATCACGTAACTTTTTACATAACTCACTTTTTCGGTGACAAACACATTAATTTGGAAATTCTTGCAAAAATCAAATAATTGTCAGATTTTAATGAAACTTTCGGTACTCATTCACAAATGAATTAAATTATTTTTGAAATTATTTTTTTAAAATTGTTACCCCACCTCCTCCACATAAATTCATGAAATTTTAATAAATTTTAATTTTTGAAAATTATTTTTTTCTTAGTTAAATGCAGAACTCATCGGGGAATATAAACCATCTATTTTTTTTTTAATTTAAAATGCTTCGAAGAGTAAAATAAAAAAAATGCAATAAAACTCTGATATAATTTAATTTGACAAGCTTTTAATTGCTGGAATAAATAATAATAATAATTAAGGACATTATAGTCTTAAGAAAAAAAATGTTTGATTACTAATAAAGTTTTGAAATAATTGTTTTCATTTTTTTTTTTATTATTATAATAATTCATAAAGTTTTAAAAATATTTTGAAAATCTTTTAAAGAACTGTTGTCTTTTTTTTTTTTAAGAATTGATGATTATAATGCCAATCAAAAAATAAAATTTTAATAAAAAATCTTTCACCCATTATATTTTTAAAATAATTAAAAAAAATTTTTTTTTGTGTGTAAATAAATATGTTCATTTAAGTACGATGTTCCATAGGGGTCATAACAAGTTTCCATAGGGGTCGTATTTATTTTAAAAGTTAACAAGTATTTTCGATTATTTCGTTATTATGGAAAACGACAGAAACCGCACTTTGATTCTAATTCAAGTCTCTTCAAGACGTTTATAAAATTCAACAGCCTGTTTTGCAAGTCATTCCTTAAACATTTAAAGCAACTTTTACATTTTAATTATTTTAATTAATTCCTAATTTTCTACTTTTGTTAAAAAAAAAATAATTGTAAAATTCAGAATTTGTGGAGGTACCTAAAATATGAAAAATATTTATTAAAAATAAAAATGAATAAATGCCATAACATTTCTAAAATTATTGAGTTACCTCTGCCGTTATTTTCATTCTGTTACTGTAAATTTTTTTAAAAGAAGGTTTATATTATTTTAATTTTTATTTTTCATGAAACATCTTCAAACGTAAGCCTACAAAGCTAAACTAACTAAAATTCCATCAAATATTGGATAATTGCTGAAAACTGTGTTAGATTTTTAATTTTAACATAGTTAAAAATTTTAAAAAATGATTTGTATGAATAAGATTTATACCAAATTCGTCTTCCATACTTTTGGCTGGATACTGTAAATCATCAGTTGTCGGCTGCTGCTAAGGTGCTGACAGCTGTGATAACAAGGCTACTATAATTGAGAAATGCTTTTTGAAACATTTTTCAAGCAGTAAGCAAGTAATTCTTGTTTTCAAGTCAACTTAAAGTAAGTTTAAATTCGGTAATTTGAAGAAAATAATGTCAGTGAAGTGTGTTTTATTTTTGTAAGTTTTTTTTAAACCGAGAATTGGCTTCTGTATACAATCAATGAAAAATGGCGGAAAATTTAAAATTTGTAAAACTTTTTTTTAAATTTAGAAAATTTTTGATCAATATAATTTTGGTTTAAAATACACCAGAGTATTTTGCTTAGTAAGATTACTAAATTTAATCCCTTGGCTTTCAATTAAAGCTAATATTTAGGTTGAAGATAACTTATTTAAATTTAGGTATAGAAAAATGAGTGGAGGTACCTAAATATTTGAGGATGGAGTGACTTTCAAATTTGTTTTTAAGATATGTAATTTGATTGGATGTGCGTTGTGGTGCAGTGGACATCGGCTCGGAATGAGAAATTGGGGAGCCGAGTTCAAATTCCAGTTGAATTCATTGCATTCACTTACGTGCAAATACCCTTGGGAAAGGTATTAATCCATCACTTCCTTCCAGTTATGGGTTAAATAACAGGACAGATTGGGTTCCTTAGCCTTGGCTGGCAACCACTCTACAGCAGAAAGCAATGGCAACTGACTGCGGGATAATCTTCTGCCCAGTCACTCATGTCTCTTTTGAGACATGATCGCCCAAGCATGTTTCATGTATGGCACTTAACTGACTGAATTTGATCGATATTCTTAGCTAAAACGAAGATGTCATCTATGTATCTTACATATATAGAGGGTTTATTGTTGTCATTAATTATTTTATTTTCTAAATTTGCCATATAATATAATGATGTATACAATCATGCTACTCTCCCATCAATCAATATTAAACCCACTATATTAAAAAAAAACTATTATTAGCATACACCACACAAGTACCCTTTCACGATCCCTTAGGCAATATTTACACTCAAATAGATGGTATTGCAATGGGATCTCCTTGAGGTCCCCTCTTTTCTAATTATTATATGGCAAATTTAGAAAATAAAATAATTAATGACAACAATAGACCTTCTATATATGTAAGGTACATAGATGACGTCTTAGCTAAGAAATATATAAAATGATATTAAAACTTATGTATTCATATATTTTCTTCAGATGTTTTTTTTTTTTTTTTTTTGTATCTGTTCACTTACACGCAAATACCCTTGGGAAAGGTATTAATCCGTCTCTTCCTTCTAGTTATGGTTTAAATAACAGGACAGATTGGGTTCTATAGCTTTGGCTGGCAACCAATCTACTGCAGAAAGCAATGGCAACCTACTGTGGGATAATCTTCTGCCCAGTCTCTTTCAAGACATGATCGCCCAAGCGTGTTTCACGTATGGCACTTAACTGACTGACTTTGTAGAACTTGCTTTATCCTCTTTTTTGTTTAGTCTCCTCTTTAAGTAGAATATACTGGCCTAATACAATCACAGTTTAAAGTATTAAAATTGTGTGTTAGCATCAATGTGAGGATTACTAAACTAGAAAGTGTCACAGAATGTTAATTGTTTTAAGAGTGCCATAGCTGTTAGTATTTTATAGTATTGTGTTGACTCCTGAAATATAAAGAGACTAAACAGTTAAATTATGGGTCTGCTTGATTCATTTTTTTTTTAATTTAATTTAATTTTATTTTATTTTATAAACTTTCTATTGTTGTACTATTTATAGTTTGACCTCATTCTAGATGGGACAATATACCCCCCCCCCCCTTTTTTTTTTCACAGCCTGATTTTATGGCTTCACCTTAAATAATGACTTTCTTGTGTTTCTAGTGTGTGATTATTAGAGGGCAGTTGGTTTATTTCTTATGTCAAGTAAAGATATTTTCATATAAGGAACAAACAATAATTTATACTTTGTGACTACCTTCTGTTTTTCCATTAACAAAAACATTAATCTACAATTTTTAACCAACATTAACACCTGACAGCATGAATAAATCCATATAAAAATTACCACCAAATATGCATAGATTCAGGATTAGCACCCTTCAAGCACCACAACCTCAAACCTTGAGGATATAATACTAAACATAAGTGTTTCTACTCATGTAAAAAGTTGCCCCAAAACTTCACAAGTATCTGCAGTTGAGGTAGCCTTTTAATAATAAAACTATATTGCATGAACACTTTACAAACATTGGTCATTCCTAAAATAGGATCAAAGGCTATGTACATGACATACAGTTTTAGTTGGAGAATATAAGGAGATTGCATGTATAAAGAAATATATTTAAACTCCTTAACAATTTTAAAATGTTAAATTTGAAAAAGTAAATGCTGTCTTTTTGTGTGACCTAGTGTTTGCATATAAATTCTTTACTTTTTGACATTTAAATTTATCAAACTAATATATTTTTTGTTTTTTAAATGTTCCTCAGATGAGCTAAAATCCATCTTTACAGATAAATATTGTCATGGCAGTTTTAATATCAGTTCATTAAAATAGAAATATTATATAGCATCCAGCACTTGACACTAAGTAAAGGTTGTTCTATATATTTTAAAGTGCCTCTATTTGAATACAGCTACTTTTGAAATAATTGATTATACTTTTTCAGCGTGTATGCTCAACTTCTCTCTCGAACACAAGATCGACTGGCTTTAGTTCTCATTAAAAAAGAATGCTTTCAATGCCCAGATGACGGCCATGAATTGTCATATCTCATGTCTAATATTCATGTATTGGTTGATGATCGGTCTGATGTCTGGGTCAATGTAAGTAAATGTTTTTATTTGATTTATTAATGCTAAGGTTACTTCATTATTTTATTATGATTGTACTTAAGGTAAACTTAGAAATGCCAAACCATGTTTTAAATTAAAAACTGATATGAAATATTTATATTTCATTTTTATTGTAACTTGTTTTTCAAAATTTGATATCTTCCTTTGCTGTTATTTCTCATTGAAATTACCATTTTAATTTAAAATTAAGCAGACATAAAATTTTTCTTATCTCTGTACCTAATTCATTTCAATGTTTTGAATATTTTTTTTACTTTTTTTTCTTTCAGGTTCATAACTTGTTACACTTTTTTCCTCAAGATAAAGCAAGTGAAATGACATTTCTTTGGTCAAGTGAACGCACAGGTTTCCGTCACCTTTATTTGATACGATCCAGTCTTGAGCATGTTGATGATGCTAATGATATGGACTTAGACAGCTACACATTTGATGGTAATATTCACTATTATCACTCAGCATCATTCACAGTTGTTGTGTGCTTTTTATTTTTTTAATTTTTTTAAACTAAATTATATTTGTGATTTAAAGAAACTAGGTTTTAGTGAATATTTCTAAAAATGATTAGAATATTTATGGATTTTTTAATTTTTTATAAACTTTTTGGAATTGATGAGAAATATTTAAGATATTCCCAAAGCAGCTCTTAAGTGCTCAGATTTCCCTAAAAATGTAACACTGTTTGTTTGAAGGAAATAAAAAACGAAAACATTTCAGTTTAACTATTATCATCTTGTTTTGAAAGTTTCAAGTACTTATGAATGCTACCTTTTTTTTTTCTCCTATTCCAGATCATTTCCTGTGTTATATTTACAACCTAAGGCTGGGCAATGTCATGCAATAAAACCTTGCCCTGAAGAAAGTTTTTTTCTGTTTCAATACTTCATTCATATAAGACAATTACTCACTGTAGTGTTGTGCAGTAACAGTTTGTCAAAGTTATAGCAATTTATAATAATTTCTTTTGAATCCCAAAGAATGGTTTTCAGACCATCACCAAGTAGATTCAGATTGGAGTTCTGGATGCAAAATGAAAATATTTAAGTGCTCTGGAAACTTTGTTCATTGCTTTCGAATTTTTCATGTTTTTGTAAACAATATGTTACAGTTGATTGATTGTACAAACAATAGTTGAGCAAATTTCAAAGGAATCTCTGAAATCTTTTGCACCTACACTGTCATTATTGTAAATTATTGTGAAACAAAATTGGTACTAATTAACTGAAGGAACATTTTCAGGATAATTTTATATGCACAACAATTTAAGCTGATAATGTCTGTCCTTATTAAAAATATTGACAATTTTGTAAGTTTTGTCAAGCAAATAATATGCAACATAGTTCTTTTTGTAAATTTAATAAAATAAATATTTGATATGTCCACTCTTTATAGGTATCAATAATCGACTGCTTATATTTGTTTAGAGTTCTGAGATGAGGTATTGTAATTACACTAATCCTCATTTTCACAATGTTTTGTTCGTTATACACCAATTGGAATGCCTCTTCTAGATGTCTTGGTTAACTCAAGAAAGTTTTTTGGATTTGTCTATATTTCTGAGATAAGGTATTGTAATTATTTACATTGTTCAAACTGTTTTCCTCATCTTTGTTGTCTTATACTGTTTTGGCCCTTGTATTCTCTGGCCTTCTTCAGGTAACTGGAATTCTGAACTCATCCTAGAATTAATTCAACTCTGCAGGTATTGAACTTGCACTCTTTGGGTCAAGTCACTGGATTCAACCAATTTTTTATTCATTCTGCCCTGTAGGTGGGGCTCCAGAATATGCTGACTGCTCTCCTGCAGAGGGTAAAAATCCCTCAATGGGGCCACCTGTTGGCCGTGGGTGGCGACCCGTGACACCCTGGGACGGGATCCTGGTGGTTGAGGGCCTTGGAGGTCAGGTTAAGTACCTCCACTTCCCAACACACCACTTTGGCCCTTACTGGGGCTAGACGGGCGGTCGGAAGGGCCCAATGTGACCAATCGGCTGGTCAGGCCAAGCCCTAATGTCTACTACTGGAAATAAACGACATCTACCTTACCAATCTTCCTCAATTAAACTAACCAGAAGAATGAAAACTACGGAAGGATACCCAGAACCTGTAGACATTAGAAGATGCTGGTTGAGGGTCAATCATCTCGTTGAGGTTCAGGCCCAGACATGGCTGCAGACCCTCTAACCATGCACTGTGTCTTGGAGCAGAGCATTGGATGAGGTGACAGGTGCTCTGGACTTCTCACCGAGGTAATTATACCATCTGTGTAGTCCCTGGTTCGTCAGGGCGATTGGGTTTACCCCCTGGCAGACCTCAATTGCAGGCTCCGAACTGGTGGGTGGGGAGCATGGGCGATGAACCTATACCAAAATAAATATTATGGCTTTCCCTAACCCCTCCAAGAGATCCCATATGGAGTCAGACAGTGACTCTGAGCTGTGCCAACCTGGCTTCACCAAATTCATTGTCCTTGAGTCGGCTGAAGATACTCCCTTATCAAAGCTATCTCCCTTTGTGATAGAAAAGATATCCTCCAGGATAACCCCCAAGATGGCCAAGAAAACAAAAAATGGAACACTGTTAGTAGAAGTCGACCAAAAGAAACAAGCAGATTCTCTGCTCAAAATGACATCCTTTCACAACCTAAAAATAAAAGCGTACCCCATCAAACGCTAACCACATCTAAAGGAGTAGCTAAGAGCCGGGAACTCTCCCTCTGCACTCCAGATGAAGTCAAAACAGGACTAAAAAGTCAAGGAGTCATAGATTATAAAAGAATCATCATTAAAAAAGAAGGCAACACCACTAACACAAACACGTATATCTTGACCTTTAACTCCCACAAGCCCCCAAAAGAGATTAAGGTCGGATGCAATTTAATTAAAGTTGAGACCTACATCCCAAACCCGCTCAGGTGTTTCAAATGCCAGATGTTTGGACACCATGAGGAGCAGTGTACAAGAAAACCTGTATGCAAGAAATGTAGAATGAGGGACTTGAATCACTTAGAAGCTCAATGCAATCAGACTATCAAATATGCAAATTGTGAAGGTGACCACCTGGCATACTCTAGAAACTGCCGTATATGGAAAAAAGAGAAAGAAATACTCGAGGTAAAATATAACAGAAATATACTCTTTTGAGAAGCAAGGAAAATCGTCGAAATGTACTCAAATGAGGTTTCATACTCCAACGTCGCCCAAAGAACCCCTCCAACTAAAACAAAAGATAAGTACAAGGATTTTGAAAAACTCATACAATTAGAGCCCAACGATTGGCCCAAATTCATCAATGAATTAAAAATTACCCTTGGTAAATCCAAATTTTCCTTCGCCAATGAAAACCCGAAATCAATTCTCAACAAAAACCAAAATGAAAATCAAAAACCCACACACAACAAGGACAAAAACCTCTTACCTAAATCAAATAAGCCAAGCAACGAAAAGCCCTCTTTACCCAATAAGAAAACAGAAATTACCCCTAACACAAACTTTCAAAAAAAAAAACTAAACCAAAATTTATCCCTCATTTGGACAAACCGAAAAAATCCCCCCCCAAAAAACAACCAGCAAACAAGACATAAACCAACATCAAAATCAAGAACCCAAACCAAGGCGAAACAGATTCGAAAATCTAGAAGTAATGGATATCGAGGAACAAAATCCTCAAACCTGCCAAACAATTTAAAAGATCTCTTTAACAATGTCGACCCAAGCAAAATATTCCAATTTCTAAAAGAAATTAGACTATATACGAAAATCTAAATTCCTTCCATACCAAAAAAAAAAAAACCCCAAAACACTAACTATTCACCACTGCTCCTTTTAAAAAAAAAAAAAATTTTCTCCTTAAAAATTTGAAGATAACAAACTCTGAAAGGTCGAAAACAACCAACTTTGAAAACAATTGAAAGCTTTAAGACAACCAACATTAAAATCAATTAAAAACTTGAAGACAACCAACTCTAAAAACAATTAAGCTTGAAGACAAACAACCTCTGAAAGCAAAAACACCTTTTGGCCTTAAATGACCTTTTGGTGGTTGATAGGCCGTTAAACACAATCAATCAATCAATCAATCTTTTATCCATTAGGCCTTGAAGACTTCTGTCTATAAAATTTTGGGACTTGTAAACTTAATGACTCAGAAATGATTTTTTTAACAGAGCTGATATTACAATTTTTGCTTTGTTATTTTTCTGTAGTACAGTGTACTACTGGTTTCCACATTGTATTCATTTCTATGCTTGGTCAACTGAGAAAATTTTGTAGCCTAGCATATGCACTGATTCCTTAAGATTTTGTATTTTCCAGTGGTGTTCTTCCTTGTTATGGCAGTGATTTCTCTTTTTTCCTTCATATGTGGTCAGATATACCTGACTTTTCTATTTCTCATGTAATGGTTCTTTGATGTTCTTGTACACTCTACCCCAGTAAACAAAATAAAGGGCTCAGTTTGAAATTCCATTTACCTGAAGAAGGCCAGAATGTATAATGGCCTAAATGTGAATATGGCAACAAAGATGAGATTCAAACAATGTAAGTAATGTAAATAATTGGCTGCTTATATTTTCCGATATTTTTTATTTTATTTTTTATTTTTTTTACTTTTTTTTATTTATTTTTATTTTATGCACTTGTCATAAGTGTAAATTTTCTTCTTCCATATTACTTGTGTTTGTGTGTGTTCATGCGCCCATCTGCTCAGATGTGTGTATGGTGTCGTAATTATTTGTCCTTTTTTTTTTTTTCTTTTTCTTTCAATTGTATCCATTTGCAGCTATTTATTTCTGGTATTTTCTCTAGACATGTGTTAATTTTTAAGTGTTCTAGTTGTTTCTTGGGCTAGGAAATTTGTATTTCATTTTTTACAAAAATAATTGATATTAATATTTACACAAATCTTTCAAGAATAGTTGCAGTGCCTTCTTTGTGGGTGTCCCTGTAGCCTTTTTAAGTGCTCTTTTTAGGGTATCCACAAATCTTTCTGCTAATCCATTTGAACATGGATGATATAGTAGAATTTTTATGTGTTCCACTTGAAACGTTTTGCAAAAATCCTTGAACTCCTTTGCCGTGAATTGAGTTCCATTGTCACTCACTATTGTGTCCACCACACCGAACCTGGCAAATAGTTCATGTAGTTTACTAATTGTATTTTCCACCGTGGGTCTTTTCATTTGGAAAATCTCAGGCCACTTACTATTGCTATCTACTATTACCAAGTAATAGAAATTGTCAATTGGACCTGCGAAATCTATATGTATGCTTGACCAAGGTCTGTCTGTTTTAGGCCAGGGTTTTTGTGAAATTTGTGGCGATTTTGCAGCAAGAGTGCACCCCTTACATTTACCGACCATGGTCGTAATGTCTGCGTCTATTCCTGGCCAGTACATATAAGACCGCATTAGACTCTTCATACGGTTAACTCCTGGATGCCCCGTATGGAAGTCCTTTAAGATTCTTCTCTGCAATGCCTTAGGAATTACTACTCTTTCACTGTAGAGTACCACATTATCGCACAGTGAAAAGGTTCCTGATGTCTGCACGTCCTTTTCAGCTAGCTTTGCTTTTATGTCCTTGATATAATCATCCTTTACAGCTTCCTTTTTAATTTCTGTTAATGAAACTGGTAGTTCCTTTATTGTGTCAGTCAGAGTATTCTTTACTTCAACTTCTGATCTTAGTGCAGCGATCACTGTATCCTCTAATGGTTCAACTGATTTAGGGATGAGTCTAGACAGGCCATTGGTGTGTCCTATCTTGCTTGATGGTAAATGTTGCAATTTAAAATTGTAATTTAACAATATCGTCCACCATCTTAATAACCAGTTTGCCATAAGTGGGGAGTCCCTTTTTTGAACCAAAAATAGTAAGCAACGGTTTGTGGTCCGTCTGCAAAATAAAATGTCTCCCATGGATATACCAATGGAATTTTGTTACAGCGAAAATTATCGGCAAAGCTTCTTTTTCGATCTGTGAGTAGCTGCGTTCCACAGGAAGTAATGATCTGCTTGCATGTGCGATTGGCTTCATTGCTCCGTCCTTCCACTTATGCAGAATACATGCGCCAATTCCGTGTGCGCTGGCATCAGAAGCTATTACTATTTCTAGTTTAGGATCGTAATGTGCAAGGAATAGATCTGACGTTAATCTATCCTTGATTTCCTCAAATGCTTGCTTGCATTCAATCGGCCAATGCCATACTTTGTCCTTTTGTCGTAGTTCGTTTAATGGTGCTTGCAAGTTGTGTAGATTAGGGATGAAGTCTTGGTAGTAGCTTACTAACCCTAAAAAACTTTGTAATGTTTTCACATCTTTGGGCTCAGGCATGTTCTGAATTGCTGAGGAACAATTTAGATCGGGTTTTTTCCCGTCTTTGTTGATTATATGGCCCAAGTATCTGATTTCTTCTAATAAGAAATCACATTTATTTTATTTAACTTTGAAGCCATAATTTCGTATCCTCTCGAACACTTCATGTAAATGTCCTTTATGCTCCTCGACTGTTTCGCTCTTGAGCAGGATGTCGTCGAGGTATGCAATTGCGAAATCCAACCCCGACAGCATAGTGTCCATGGTTTTCTGAAACACTGCTGGTGCCGTTTTTACACCGAATGCTAGACATTCATACTTATACAACCCCCATGAGTGTTTATGCATACGAGCTTCGAACTCTCATCATCAACTGGGATTTGTAAATATGCCTCACTGAGGTCAATCTTTGTGAAATATTTCCTGCCATTTAATCTAGAGAATACTTCCTCTGGGCTAGGTAGGGGATATTGATAGTCCTGAATGGCATTATTCAACCCTGTTGAGAAATCAGCACATATACGAATATCGCCCGACTTTTTTTTTTTTTTTTTTTTACATAAACCGCTGGTGTGGCCCAGTCGCTGTATTCAATTTTTGATATCATGTCTAATTCTATATCTGTTTTCTCGATCGCCGTGTAACGTGTATTTCTCTTCTTAAATACTGGTTGTGTATCGTTCTTTAGTCGAATTTTCGCAGCTGTTTTCGTGCACCTCCTGAAAACACTTCAGGGAATGCCTGTTTTATCTCCGCCTTTAATTTTTTTATCTCATCAGTCTTTTCGTTGATATTTTTACAGTATGCACTTAGAGGCAAATCCCACAAGTCAAACTTATCCATCCAATCTGTGCCAAACAAGTTGTTAGTTCCTTTCATTACAGACATTTTTAATCTCCTTGATTTTTTTTTTTTTTTTTTCTTCCAGTAACCGTTCTAGCAACCTTGTTTGCCTTTATTAATGATGGTTTATTTAGTTTCTTCCACGTCTTTACGTTTATTATTGATATATCACTTCCAGAATAGAGCTGCATTCTTATTGATTGGTTTAGCATTTTTACTTGTAAATATTTTCTTATATTCTGGTTTAGCTCTTCCGTTCTTGTTATTTTCACGGGACTCTTGTCTTTGAATCTGCATTTGAACTTTTTGTGACCTTGTCTATTGCACTTTCTACAAGTCTTGCGTTTGAATGGACAATCACTGTACCAATGCCATTCTCCACAGCCGTAACAAGCTTTAGGGGGGCTTTTTTTCTCGTACTTCCTCCCACTTCTCATTGGAGAGTGATACTTCCGTCTTGGAGACAGAGACTGAAAACATGACTTCTTATTCATTTTTTTTATGCTTGCTACCCCGGACTCTTCAATTTTTTTGGCATCTTCTTTGATACTGACACATTGCTGGCAAAAATCGGCAAGCTTCTGCAGTCAGATATTTTGTTCGCTTTTGAGCTTAGCTAGTATTCGTCTCCTCATTTCACTGTCTTTATTGGATACTAGGCCCTGCACAAAAACTAAACATTTGAAATTATCCACTGTCAGTTCTGATAACCTGAAGTCATCGCAATTTTTATTTACAACTGACGCGAAAGTCGTGTAATCTTCATCCTCTTTTTTTTCTGCAGGTTTAAACATTTCCACCTTTTGTAAAATAACGACAGTCTAGGATTAAATAATTCTTTTAGCAGACCTATTGCTTCGTTGAATTCCAAATCTTGTTTTTCTTGGCAGAATAAAATCTGAAAATTTATTGTGCTCGTACGTACCTAGTTTTCTAAGGAGTCTAACTTTCTTTTCATTTGACCAGGATTTACAATCAATCTCATAAAAATCTTGATACTGATGGTAGTACCACTTGAAAGTTCTATCCTCGTCCGGATTATACGTGAAATTCTCAATTGTTGACCAAGTTGTTTTGCGAGAAAGTACAATCTTCAGTGCTTTTGTTTTTTTTTCGAGAATCACCTTATGTAGGAGTTCTTGCATCTCCACATATTTCTTGGCATTCTCATCCTGAAATTTTTGCTGTCTTTTCTCACTGTCTAGTTGCATTTGTAACATTTTTTCCTGTAACTCCAATTGTTGTTTTTGAAATTTTTCTTCGCTTACTTTTTGCTGTTGTATTTGATATTTTATAAGCTCAAGCATGGTAGCTTGAAATTGTTCCATTTTGAATTTTACAGAAAAAAACTGTCCAATTTATATACTTTTTTTTCTTTTTTTTTTTTTTTGCACAGAGGGGAAGGTCACAAATTTCAGCACAAATTCTCTTACAGAACCAACAGAAAATAGTAGTTAAGCGTAACTTACTTAATTTGTTGCTGCATATATGGCTTTTCCTCGTAACTTTTGCATCTGTCACGAATTAGAGACTTTTCCATGTTCAAAATTTTCGTTGTTACAGTTCCGTCGTGACAAACTACTGTTAATCATTTGTTTGATTCCTCTGTGTAACCGAATCGTTCGTTGTCACTGTTATGTTGTGGGATGAATCTGAGTTATTTTTTCTTCCTGTGTGAGTTTCGAATCCTTCGTCGCCACTGTTATGTTGTGTGTAACAGAAATAGTTGAGTAAATAATCACAAACAACGGAAATAAAATAAATGAAATACATTACCGGGAAAAGGTATGTACTACAGCGTTATTAGTAGAGTACAGCAATAAGGGTTTAGTAACATGTATTTGTAGTAAGACGTAGAGTCTGTGTATAGCACACTTCTGGTTTGCTACTGGAAATACTCGACTGACTTGGTATCAAGCTGAACAGTCAACCAGAACACTGAGCAGTCAACACTCAACGCAACGCTAACCTCGAGGTCTTTCCACTACCACTTTATGTAGTGATAGGAACAGTACATTATTAGAACAAAGGTGTAGAGTGCCCTAACAGTATTTATACAGACATTTATGCATGTACATATATAGGTATTTATACAGACATTTATGCATGTACATATATAGGTATTTATACAGACATTTATGCATGTACATATATATAGGTATTTATACAGACATTTATGCATGTACATATATAGGTATTTATACAGACATTTATGCATGTACATATATAGGTATTTATACACAGACATTTATGCATGTACATATATAGGTATTTATACAGACATTTATGCATGTACATATATAGGTATTTATACAGACATTTATGCATGTACATATATAGGTATTTATACAGACATTTATGCATGTACATATATAGGTATTTATACAGACATTTATGCATGTACATATATATAGGTATTTATACAGACATTTATGCATGTACATATATAGGTATTTATACAGACATTTATGCATGTACATATATAGGTATTTATACAGACATTTATGCATGTACATATATAGGTATTTATACAGACATTTATGCATGTACATATATAGGTATTTATACAGACATTTATGCATGTACATATATAGGTATTTATACAGACATTTATGTATGTACATATATAGGTATTTATACAGACATTTATGCATGTACATATATAGGTATTTATACAGACATTTATGCATGTGTACATATATAGGTATTTATACAGACATTTATGCATGTACATATATAGGTATTTATACAGACATTTATGCATGTACATATATAGGTATTTATACAGACATTTATGCATGTACATATATAGGTATTTATACAGACATTTATGCATGTACATATATAGGTATTTATACAGACATTTATGCATGTACATATATGAAAGGGCTTATACAGACATTTATGCATGTACATATATAGGTATTTATACAGACATTTATGCATGTACATATATAGGTATTTATACAGACATTTATGCATGTACATATATAGGTATTTATACAGACATTTATGCATGTACATATATAGGTATTTATACAGACATTTATGCATGTACATATATAGGTATTTATACAGACATTTATGTATGTACATATATATATTTATACAGACATTTATGCATGTACATATATAGGTATTTATACAGACATTTATGCATGTACATATATAGGTATTTATACAGACATTTATGCATGTACATATATAGGTATTTATACAGACATTTATGCATGTACATATATAGGTATTTATACAGACATTTATGCATGTACATATATAGGTATTTATACAGACATTTATGCATGTACATATATATAGGTATTTATACAGACATTTATGCATGTACATATATAGGTATTTATACAGACATTTATGCATGTACATATATAGGTATTTATACAGACATTTATGCATGTACATATATAGGTATTTATACAGACATTTATGCATGTACATATATAGGTATTTATACAGACATTTATGCATGTACATATATAGGTATTTATACAGACATTTATGCATGTACATATATAGGTATTTATACAGACATTTATGCATGTACATATATAGGTATTTATACAGACATTTATGCATGTACATATATAGGTATTTATACAGACATTTATGCATGTACATATATAGGTATTTATACAGACATTTATGCATACATATATAGGTATTTATACAGACATTTATGCATGTACATATATAGGTATTTATACAGACATTTATGCATGTACATATATATATTTATACAGACATTTATGCATGTACATATATAGGTATTTATACAGACATTTATGCATGTACATATATATATATTTATACAGACATTTATGCATGTACATATATAGGTATTTATACAGACATTTATGCATGTACATATATATATATTTATACAGACATTTATGCATGTACATATATATATTTATACAGACATTTATGCATGTACATATATAGGTATTTATACAGACATTTATGCATGTACATATATAGGTATTTATACAGACATTTATGCATGTACATATATAGGTATTTATACAGACATTTATGCATGTACATATATATATTTATACATATTTCTATATGTACATATATATATTTATACAGACATTTATGCATGTACATATATATAGGTATTTATACAGACATTTATGCATGTACATATATAGGTATTTATACAGACATTTATGCATGTACATATATAGGTATTTATACAGACATTTATGCATACATATATAGGTATTTATACAGACATTTATGCATGTACATATATGTGTATTTATACAGACATTTATGCATGTACATATATAGGTATTTATACAGACATTTATGTGCATGTACATATATAGTGGTTTATACAGACATTTATGCATGTACATATATAGGTATTTATACAGACATTTATGCATGTACATATATAGGTATTTATACAGACATTTATGCATGTACATATATAGGTATTTATACAGACATTTATGCATGTACATATATAGGTATTTATACAGATATTTATGCATGTACATATATAGGTATTTATACAGACATTTATGCATGTACATATATAGGTATTTATACAGACATTTATGCATGTACATATATAGGTATTTATACAGACATTTATGCATGTACATATATAGGTATTTATACAGACATTTATGCATGTACATATATAGGTATTTATACAGACATTTATGCATGTACATATATAGGTATTTATACAGACATTTATGCATGTACATATATAGGTATTTATACAGACATTTATGCATGTACATATATAGGTATTTATACAGACATTTATGCATGTACATATATAGGTATTTATACAGACATTTATGCATGTACATATATAGGTATTTATACAGACATTTATGCATGTACATATATAGGTATTTATACAGACATTTATGCATGTACATATATAGGTATTTATACAGACATTTATGCATGTACATATATAGGTATTTATACAGACATTTATGCATGTACATATATAGGTATTTATACAGACATTTATGCATGTACATATATAGGTATTTATACAGACATTTATGCATGTACATATATAGGTATTTATACAGACATTTATGCATGTACATATATAGGTATTTATACAGACATTTACATGTACATATATATAGGCTGACACAGATATTTATGCATGTACATATATAGGTATTTATACAGACATTTATGCATGTACATATATAGGTATTTATACAGACATTTATGCATGTACATATATAGGTATTTATACAGACATTTATGCATGTACATATATAGGTATTTATACAGACATTTATGCATGTACATATATAGGTATTTATACAGACATTTATGCATGTACATATATAGGTATTTATACAGACATTTATGCATGTACATATATAGGTACACACAGACATTTATGCATGTACATATATAGGTATTTATGCAGACATTTATGCATGTACATATATAGGTATTTATACAGACATTTATGCATGTACATATATAGGTATTTATATACATACTTATGCATGTACATATATAGGTATTTATACAGACATTTATGCATGTACATATATAGGTATTTATACAGACATTTATGCATGTACATATATAGGTATTTATACAGACATTTATGCATGTACATATATAGGTATTTATACAGACATTTATGCATGTACATATATAGGTATTTATACAGACATTTATGCATGTACATATATAGGTATTTATACAGACATTTATGCATGTACATATATAGGTATTTATACAGACATTTATGCATGTACATATATAGGTATTTATACAGACATTTATGTGCATGTACATATATAGGTATTTATACAGACATTTATGCATGTACATATATAGGTATTTATACAGACATTTATGTATGTACATATATAGGTATTTATACAGACATTTATGCATGTACATATATAGGTATTTTTATACACATTTATGCATGTACATATATAGGTATTTATACAGACATTTATGCATGTACATATATAGGTATTTATACAGACATTTATGCATGTACATATATAGGTATTTATACAGACATTTATGCATGTACATATATAGGTATTTATACAGACATTTATGCATGTACATATATAGGTATTTATACAGACATTTATGCATGTACATATATAGGTATTTATACAGCATTTATGCATGTACATATATAGGTATTTATACAGACATTTATGCATGTACATATATAGGTATTTATACAGACATTTATGCATGTACATATATAGGTATTTATACAGACATTTATGCATGTACATATATAGGTATTTATACAGACATTTATGCATGTACATATATAGGTATTTATACAGACATTTATGCATGTACATATATAGGTATTTATACAGACATTTATGCATGTACATATATAGGTATTTATACAGACATTTATGCATGTACATATATAGGTATTTATACAGACTTTATGCATGTACATATATATATTTATACAGACATTTATGCATGTACATATATAGGTATTTATACAGACATTTATGCATGTACATATATAGGTATTTATACAGACATTTATGCATGTACATATATAGGTATTTATACAGACATTTATGCATGTACATATATAGGTATTTATACAGACATTTATGCATGTACATATATAGGTATTTATACAGACATTTATGCATGTACATATAAACATGCATACACAGACACTTGTACACTTGTGTCTGTGCTTTGTTAATAAGTTAGTGCTTAAATGGTAAAGCTACTTTTTCTATTTTTAGAGTATTAATTATAATTGGTTGGGTTTGTGGAATGTTTTCTTTGCTATTTGAATATGTATATGTTTCATTTTTTATTTTTTGGTTAGTAGTGTGTGTGTATATATATATATATATATATATATTTGGTTGTTTCCTGATTTGATTTCTGTTCCTTTTTATTTATTTACTTTTTTTTGTAACTCCAACATTGTTTTAATATCACTTAATAAAAATATTTCTTATTTCTCTTTTGGGCTTATATCTTTATTTAGAATTCATGACAGTATTTATATATTAGAAATTAAAAATAAATATCAAGAGTTATGCTGTCATATATATTTCCAAATATGTTCCCAGTATGAACAACTCTCAAGCTCAGAAATAAAATCTTGACCAACCAAATAAGTTATTATAAATATTTATAATAAAAAGATATAAGCTGAATTTCGCATAGTATCTGTCAGTTAAGTACCATATGTGATACATGCTTGGGCGATCATATCTCGAAAGAGACATGACTGACTGGGCAGAAGATTATCCTGCAGTAGGTTGCCATTGCTTTCTGTGGTAGACTGGTTGACAGACAAGGCTATAGAACCCAACCTGTTAATTAACCCATAGCTGGAGGAAAGAGATGGATTAATACCTTTCCCAAGGGTATTTGTACATAAGTGAATGCAAGGAATTAAACTGGAATTCAAACTCTGCTCTCTGATTTCTCATTCTGAGCAGATATCCACTGCACCACAACACACATCACATAGTATATTTATCATGTTGTACAATTTTAACCAGCATCAGTTAACTAATACCAGTTTTATTGGGAACATATTCATATGCATAATAAAATCTGTATGTTAATATTAATTTGTTTTTTTTATATATTTCAGAATATTTCAAACCAAATATTTTATTTGAAGTAGCTCTAACATCTGGTGATTGGGAAGTCTTACCAAAAGAGGTATTTAATTTTCTTTGTTGCACTGGCCTTATGAAATGTTATTAATTCATAAATTATTAAACAACTTAATTATTTTATATTAGAATTAAAATATCTTCATTTCTATTGATCATATCAGTGAAAAATGCAGTGGCACTGTAAGAAAATAAATTCCTTCAAATGCATCAATTTTAATACACAATTGACAGTGCATTCCAACTATAAAATATTTGAGACTGATTATTTACAGCTATGATAAATCACTTTATAATGATCAGTCAGTCAGTTAAGTGCCATACATGATACACGCTTGGGCGATCATATCTTGAAAGACATGATTGACTGGGCAGAAGATTATCCCACAGTAGGTTGCCATTTCTTTCTGTAGTAGATCGGCTGCCAGCCAAGGCTATAGAACTTAGTCTGTCCTGTTATTTAACTCATGACTGGAGGAAAGAGATGGATTAATACCTTTCCCAAAGGTATTTGTGTGCAAGTGAATGCAAGGAATTCAACTGGAATTCAAACTCTGCTCCCCGATTTCTCATTCCGAGCAGATATTCATTGCATGACAAAGCAATGGTTAGCAATTTTAAAATATTTTGAAAAAATGGAATATTGTAATTTGCAAGAATGCTTTACAGTTAAAATCTATATCAGGATTTGTCAATCTGATATTTTATCTTTGCATCAGTTCATTTTTCTAGAACTTTCAATTCAGGAATTGCTGAGATATGTAATGTATGTTTCCTTTATTTCTTATAACTTGCATAGTTTTTAAAAAATTTTGCTTCCCTTAAATTTTTCTTTCATAAATTTTTATTTCAGTTTTTTGTTGACGAAGAGAGAGGTCTTGTGTACTTTATGGGTCTGAAGGATAGAGTTCTAGAGTCTCATTTGTAAGTATTAACTTATTTTACTAGATTTTTCATTTGTTGTTATTGAAATGTAATTATTACAGCTCTTTTGCTGGTAAGAAATTTTTATGAAACAAAGCGGTGAATACATTTTAAGTTTTTCACGGTGCATTATTGATGTCTAATTTTTAAAAATTCATCAGAAATGCATTATCATTAGTTTTGCAGCTCCACGAATGAGGGGGTGCAAAAAAGTTCTTAGCTTTCAAAAAATCTGCTTTTGGGAACAGGATCAGGCAAATAACTTACCTTTTGTAAATCCTATTGAATAAGGTGATTATATAAACTATATAGTTTTAGTGGTGCTGTCCTCTCTTATAGTCTTCATGATAACTAGCTAACATCAATATTTTAATATAAAGCATTAGATTAAATTCTTAATAGAAGAAAAATTATTTCAGTATTTTTTTTATGTTTACTGAAGCCATACTGTTAATATACTCAGATTTATACAATAAATTTCTGACTAAATTTCTGAGATGAGTATTTACCCTTCAATTATTTTTATAAAATTTTACATATTCTTTATTATATAAATTTGTATATGGTAGCAGGAAAACAGGCCACAATTAGACAGTTTCATGACCAATCTACAACTCGCATATATATATATATATATATATATATATATATATATAGGATTTGGTAGAGTCTTAAATCCTATTACAGCTGTGTGTGTGTTTTGACCAGTGCATGAATGAGTGTTAAAGTGTATATGTGTTAAGTCACTACATTAGTTTTAAAATACTCTTAACCTTGCAATAACCAATATTCTGTACTATTCTGCCATACTATGGTTATTTCAATTTGCATGAATAGTATTATTTAATAAATGGTCTTGATGTTAAATAAGCTTACCACGAGGGACTTTCAAACTACAATTTGGATAAAAATAACTGATATCCTTATTTACATTTGATCTATTGTCTTCATCTTTGTTATAAAATTTCAGCTGTTGCACCCTCTGGCCTTCATCAAATGTGTATTGATGTGATTAACCTACAGGGAATTTTGAACTGAACTCTTTATTTAATCTATGAAGTTAGACTATGTTTCATTGCCCATATCTAGGGATATGTTGTCTAGTTCTTATTTTTTAGTACTGCTCATTTATTGCTTGTTCCGTTTCCACTGAGTCCAAATACACACTGCCTGGCCTAGGAATTGAACTTACAATTACTATAGTTTACCTGAATCAATATACACCTGATGAAGACTGAGAGATACAACAGCCAAAATGTTATAACAAAAATGGGGATAATAATCTGGATGCAAATAATAAATTGTCTTGAATATTTAAAAAAAAAAGTTAAGCTTAATTTTACAATTACACAATTTTGTATTTAAGCTAATATAAAAAATAGTGTGATTTGTTTGAAAATTAATTCAATACTATTTTATTCCAAATATTTGTATAGATTCAGATAAGAATGCAAAACTTTATTGAACATTTGGTAGCCTCAAATAGATTACTTTAATGTGATATTTTTGAGGTCAAAATATTTTCAAAAATTTTCTCAAAATTAAGTGCTGTAATCATTTTTTTAATATATAGGTGGCTGTTGATTTCTTGTGAAGAGACAAATGTTTAGAATAACAGGTTCTGAATTCAAAACTTTAAAATGCTACAATTCTGCAGCTGTTGTGACTATTGATGTGTAGATAGAGCAAGTATATTGTCTTTCAGGAATAAGCAGAATTTGTTTTGAATGATGAACATCGTTGTGCAAACTGAAACAATATGTGTAGCAATATTTCAACTTTGTATTTGTAAAGGCTTTTCAATCTTCATTTTGCAGATATGTTGTGTCCTATCTTGTACACGGAGAACCAGTAAGACTTACTGAACTAGGATATTCTCATGCTGTGTCTTTCAATGCAGTGAGTTATTTCTAATTTCATAATTTTTGTCAGTTTTTTTTTTCTAAGAAATATTTTTAGTATTTAAAAACTTTAAAATATTAAAGTTAATCTTCTACTTGAGTAGTTAGTAGGTAACTTTTAAAAATGTATCAATTATCAGGATGTTGCATTTGTTAAATTATTATTCTTTGTGTAGATATCACGTTTTTGTCTTCACTCAGTCTATAGTTTGTAGAATGTGATAAAACTATGCAAGTCAGGGCTGAAAAGCTTTGCCTATTTCCCAAAATTCATTTAGTCTATCAAACATTCTATCTTAAGTTTACATTTTGTATTAATTTTGTTCTGTTGAAAATGTCTTGTATATACAAGTACTTATGCAGATCATCAGCAGTCCCATGATTGGATGTGGTTGTACGGTCTCTGTGTAGTTAAACATTTGCCTATTTCCTTCCATATATCTGGGTTGGAAGCTGGAGAGTTATTCATAGGTAGTTTGTCTTGAGCAAGTAGACCTGGCAGAACCCATCCCTCTTCAGATTAAACCACATCTGATGATCCTCCCACTTTAAGGCTTGTCTTGATCACAAACACATGGTCATTGATTCCATAGGAGGAATCCCTTTGCCTTGGCTGTTGACTTTAAGCTAGGAAGTTTTCCACTCGGTGATACTGTCATCACAGTGCATACATAATTATTAAATTCAGTCTAATTGTGGTAGATGACTATTGACCTAAGAATTTCATTTACCCTTTGATCAGTTTTGTTTTTAATCATGCTGGTTGTCTAGCTACCTCCCTCACCAGAGAGTCCTGGTAGGGGAATCAGTTTAGTCACTGATGACCATCCTGCAGTCAGTACTTGGTTACATGATACTGATATCACTAATGGAGTGACCTTTCTTGTACACATTTTTACAAATAGATTACATTTCTTTTTCTCCTTAATTTAATCACTATAACTTTGTTTATTTGTAGGATTGTTCCATGTTTGTAACTGTTTACAGCAATTTGGAAACAACACCAAGGTGCTGTGTACGCAGACTTGTTGATTGCAATGGACAGCTTTCTTCTGAGCTTTTAGGGCATCTTATAAAGCCTAGTAAGTATTACAATGTCTTTTTTTTTTAATCCACTTATTAATGTATTCATAAAATTTCCTAGTAAATTATTTAACAGACAATTAATCTAAATCAAATTTTTTTTCTTTCACTTAACTCTTTAAATAACAAATTTTCACTTGACTCTTTAAATAAAAATTTTCAAATTGAACAAATTTTAACAAATTTTCACTTGACTCTTTAAATAACAAATTTTCACTTGACTCTTTAAATAACAAATTTTCACTTGACTCTTTAAATAACAAATTTTCACTTGACTCTTTAAATAACAAATTTTCACTTGACTCTTTAAATAACAAATTTTCACTTGAAACTTTTCTTAAATAAACAAATTTTCACTTGACTCTTTAAATAACAAATTTTCACTTGACTCTTTAAATAACAAATTTTCACTTGACTCTTTAAATAACAAATTTTCACTTGACTCTTTAAATAACAAATTTTCACTTGACTCTTTAAATAACAAATTTTCACTTGACTCTTTAAATAACAAATTTTCACTTGACTCTTTAAATAACAAATTTTCACTTGACTCTTTAAATAACAAATTTTCACTTGACTCTTTAAATAACAAATTTTCACTTGACTCTTTAAATAACAAATTTTCACTTGACTCTTTAAATAACAAATTTTCACTTGACTCTTTAAATAACAAATTTTCACTTGACTCTTTAAATAACAAATTTTCACTTGACTCTTTAAATAACAAATTTTCACTTGACTCTTTAAATAACAAATTTTCACTTGACTCTTTAAATAACAAATTTTCACTTGACTCTTTAAATAACAAATTTTCACTTGACTCTTTAAATAACAAATTTTCACTTGACTCTTTAAATAACAAATTTTCACTTGACTCTTTAAATAACAAATTTTCACTTGACTCTTTAAATAACAAATTTTCACTTGACTCTTTAAATAACAAATTTTCACTTGACTCTTTAAATAACAAATTTTCACTTGACTCTTTAAATAACAAATTTTCACTTGACTCTTTAAATAACAAATTTTCACTTGACTCTTTAAATAACAAATTTTCACTTGACTCTTTAAATAACAAATTTTCTGCATTCAAATGTAAATCAATTTCACCACAATTATTCAACATTGCCTGATGATGAGGTAAAATCTCGAAACATAGAAATTTTTGTGTTGCAATGTAAATTAAATTAATTTTAAATAAAAAAACAAATTTGATTATATTATGCTCTACAATTTATGTTGTATTGAGCATTTTTCAAAAAAGTAAATGCTGGAGAACTCGGGATTCTAAACCTGTTAGGTTCTCTGTATCTGGAGATATATATATATATATGTGTGTGTGTGTATATATATATATATATATATATATATATATATATATCTACACTTATATTTTCTTATCCCTTTTATATTTATTTTGTTAACAGAAAATAAATTAAATAAACCAAAGTTACCCACTTTTATAACATACATTAAATATACCCCCCCTAATATTTACCTTTTTTTTTTAATTCCTATGATTATTTCATTTTCAGGTTTTTAAAGTTACCAAATTAAAAGTATACATTTAATAAATGAAAAAATTGACATCCCAGATTTATAACTCATAAAGACCTTAAATAATGCTAGTACCAAAAAACAAAATTCAAGTTCAAAAAATGGTTAGTTCATAATATGCACCTGATGATTGCGTAGTGCATGAAACTCCTAGTTGTGTTTTAGATGTATAATAAAATGTTTATCAATATTCACTTAATAGCTCTATTATATTACATTGAGCACTGTTCTATTACACCTGATAAATATTTGTGTACCTATGTGTATGCACACATGTATACTCTTATATATATATATATATATATATATATATATATACACACACACAAGTATGGGTGGAATAATATTCCTTGTCCAAAGAAACACTGTTTAAAAAAGTGCTTAATACAAAGTAGAGCTAATAATATTCGTCTATTTTTCCATGTGTGGATGTTTGTAGGTTTATTTATGTATGTGTTCTTTTTCTTCCTCGTTTAATATTTGAATAACTTTTTAAATCTACTAAATTATTAAACAAAAATTTTTTTTTTAATTTCGCAACAAAAATAAGGTAGATATAATAGTTAATTAATAATGCTGATTTCAATTTAATCAAATTTTAATACCAATGCCCACCAAGATTATTTTTAAGTCTGCCTACATATTCTCCAAATTAGAAGTTACTTTACTCTGATTGGTCCACATTGTACATACAACAATGCCTCTCTGATTAAAGGGGTCTTGCTTGTTTTTAGTTTTTTAAAACCATTCAATTTAAAATAAACCACATCACTTGACAAGACACAAGTGTAGAAACAAAATAGCTACTTTTGTAGTAATATTGTAACTTATCCATGTTATAATCTCTGAATAAATATATATATATATATATATATATATAATCATTCAATAAATCCTGGGCCTAACTAATAAAACAAAAACTGTTAGGCAAAATTCAACTTTATTCATCAACATAGTCTCCTTCTAGTGTGATACACTGATTCCAACACATCTCTAACAATACAATGCCTTTTTTGTAGAATGATTTGTCTTTGGTCTCAAAATACGCCTCAGTTTCTGATATGACTTCTTCATTGGAGCCAAATCTCTTTCCCTTTTGAGGTCTTTAACCAGCCAGTAGTAGCTGGGGGCCAGATATAGAGAATAGAATGGATGCAGAAGCAATTTGAAATGCAATTCATGTAGTTTTGCCATTGTTGAGATCAACTTGTGACATGGTGCGTGAAAAATCACTTTTTCTTCATTTGTAGTGGTTTTTTGGCGATTTCTTCCTTCAAATGCACCAATAATGCTATATAATATTCACTATTGATGGTTCTTCCTTCCTCAAAGTTATCAATGAACAAAATACCTTGCGCATTCCAAAATACGAAGGTCAAAACCTTGGCTGCTGATATTTTGTCTTTGGTCGCTTTGAATGATGGCAAATTTGACTCTGAAGTGAAGTGGTGGATCCATGTTTCATCCATTGTCACATATTTATGCAAAAACTCCTTGTTGCATTGAAACAGTTGTAAACAACGCTCTGAATTGTTGAAGCGTGATTGTTTTTGATTGATTGTGAGCAAACTCGGCACCCATATCGAACACAGCTTTCACATTGACAAATGTTCATACAAAGTGGTGAATACACTGCCTTTTGATTTTCAAATCCTATGCTATCTCATGCAACTTCAATTTATGATCAGCTAAAATGAGTTTGTGGATTTTTTTTGGTGTTTTCCAGGACAACTGCCAATTTTTGCAACTTAAGCATTCAGCATCATTTGTGTCTGTACAACCGTGTTTAAAGTTAGCATACCACCTCTTAACCATTGTTTCTGATGGGGCAGAGTCCGAATAACACTTATCAAGCTGTTGCTTTGTTTGAACAGTATTTTTCCCATCAGAAAACAATGCTTTATCAATATATGAAATTCAGATTTTTCCATTGTCTTGAAAATTTACAACAGTAGCTTCATTTAAATAACTGTAATATGTAAACTAATTATCCGATTGGGCCCAAATTTTGTCACATGCCATTTGAAGGTTAGTACTTCATAAAAATTATATGGATTTTTTTTATTAGTGGTACCATCTATCTGTCAGGCCCGGGACTTATTGAGTGATGTTTATCTATATATATATATATATATATATGAGAGAGACCCTTTTTTAAAATGTCTATTTTTAAAACCATAGTTATATATTTTAAATTTAGTTTGGTTTTTATATATATATATATATATATATATATATATATATTTTTTTTTTAATCATAAATATTTCATAAATAATTTTTATTTACAAAATAATTAGAAAATAAAAAACATTTAATTATACAATAAATTATGTCTAAAAAATCTTTTAAGAGACCTTTTGAAAGTTATGAATCATTTTTTTTCTTCTTTTTCTTACGTCGAACAGATTTGTCTATGTGCCCCTAAAAATAATTGACTACAAAAAAGTATGCTATGATGAAAAGGCTCTGAATTTGATAAAAACAAAATTTTATTGTCACATTTTTTTACATCTGTTACCCCCAATTAGTTAATTCTTAAAAAATTTCAAGAAATTCAAATTCCAGGGATTTTATAATTACGTTACTTAGAAGAAGGGCTTCTTGGTGAATTTAAATCAATTTGTTTTTGCTAAACAAACACCATTTACCAAAAATTTGCTCTTAATCATAAAATAAAAAATGCAGTAAAATTATGACATTATTTAATTAGGAAAGAATTTAATTACTTTTAGAATGCGTATAATGCATTTTTTGTGTATAAATTTGCTGATTTGTAGATATAGGCACCCATATATGACATCAGAAATTAGGAGTGATATTACAGTCAATTGAAAGTCAAAATTTCTAAAATTCATAAAAACATTTGATTATGGAGAAAATAGTCTTAAATTTTTAACATTACTGAGTACTTAAGTTGAATATAAAAAGCACGAGTGTTATATTCATTTTTTTATATAGTTTTAAGGCCAACTCCCCACTTTCCAACATTAGATAAACAAACATGTCATCAAGCTGCCAAACACATCAACAGTTTAAATAAACAGCTCCTGTAAGTTTTAAAAAAGGCATCACTTTGATATTTTGAACTCTGATAAAGTAAATATTTCAAATCAGATTATACTTTAAATCAGCTAATATTCCTTAAATAAAGTTTCAGAAAAGTATATTTTAATTTGGGAACCTTTTTTTAATAAAGAAAACTACATTGCAATGAAAGTCGACTAAAAGAGCACTAGTCAGCTATTTTGAAAAAAAAAAAATCTTTTCAGAAGGTTTTTTTTTTCATTTTCAAAATTCATTTTAACTTTAGGTATCATGTTTTCTGTTGTGGTACCTAGATTAATTCAATAGAATCACTTGCAGTTTATTTTCAACTGGCAGATTAGTATTCTGTAAATGGATAATGCTTTACTGGTAAGCTGAACTGAAAGTATAATGAGTATATTTAACTGAGATTCTGTTTAAAATTATGAAACGAAAATAAATCATCAATAGAATTTGAACCTTCAGAAAAATCTTTGCTATTTAAATTATTGGTTTGTTTATTTCCAACATTCTATAGTTACAATTTGATATTATTAAATTGTAATTACTTATTGATTTGCTGTTTTATAAATCTCTTTTGAGTTGTAGATGAACACTCTGATTATCAGCCTCCCAAACTATTTGACTTTATGACTGATGATGGCTGTCAGTTGCATGGTATGTACTACGAGCCACATAACATGGAACCAGGGGTCAAATATCCAACTGTATTATTTGTTTATGGAGGGCCCCAAGTACAACTAGTCAATAATTCCTTTAAAGGTCTCAAGTAAGTAAATCATCTTGTCTGTTATTTATGAAACTTTCATTAGCATTTTATTATTCTATTTTTATTTAATTTAAACTTATTTTGAATATTTAGGTTCCTACGTTTGCATACACTAGCTGCCCAAGGTTATGCAGTCGTACTTATAGATGGACGTGGATCTTGTCATCGAGGCCTTAAATTTGAGAGTCATATTAATGGCTGCTTAGTAAGTAATTTTAAGATGTTTGAAATAGTATTAACTGGACTTTTAAGTTGAAGTCTATTTTATTTTTTTAAAATATTAGATTTGACTGATTGCAAAATAGAAAAATATAAAATGTTAGAATCCAATTTGAATTTTTAAACAAAGACTTTCCAATTGTTGAGGTGCAGAAAGCAGTTTTATGTAACTGCCATTTTTGTTTTTTTTAAATTATTTCAGTGTAATTCTGAAAACTTTATAGAAGCACATTTTGTGTTAATGCTCAAAAATATAAATTAACAAGAGAAAATTCTGAAAGGTAACTGAAGATAGCAATATACATTTTTTAATTTTTAAACAATGAAATATTTTAGGCATCAATTTTTTATTTTTTAATATATTGTAGTTGCTTTAGAGTTATCTGAAGACTTGTTGTCATTCTCATAATAATTTTGAATCAAATTAATTATTTCTTTTTTTTTTTTTTTTTTTTTTGAATATTGTGCAGATTAAAAACCAATACTTTGTCAACTGAGAAGATACGATTGTTAGAATTTGATTGAATTATTTAAGAAATCAAATGTACTTCTTAAAATAATATCCTAAATTACTTCTTTACATAATCATATTCAAAATATCCTTTTGATATGCATTTATAGTTTAAATAAAACAAGTAAGCTCTTTTTTATATAAAATTACCTAAAAAACTTATTGCACATAATTTTTTTAAATTTCTATTTAAATTCCTTCATTTTTCAGATCAAAATAAATTTCAAAATTGACATTATCCTTCAGGGTGATGCAATTTTATTTATTGTTAGTGTATTTACAAATCCATTTAATGAGCAAATTTTTGTAACTATACATTTTCAATATTGGTTTATTTTCTCTTGTAAAAGGGATTTTATGGTGAAAAATAACATGTCTATAAGTATTACTATAGGATAAGTAAAATATTAGCAAAAGATTGTTAGTTTTTATTTTTGTTAAATTTGGTTTTACTTTATTATCATTTTCTTTACAGGGGAATGTAGAATTGGAAGACCAAGTGGCAGGGCTTCATTGGTTATCATCTCATGTAGATTTTATTGATTTGAACAGAGTGGCTATTCATGGTTGGTCCTATGGTAGGTGCCTTTCAAGTTATAATAATTTTAAATATTTTAAATGCTATCATTAGAATTGTTTCAAATACTCAATAACATTCCTTTTACTTGATTGTCTGTAAATATTTAAATATGATTAGTTATTTTTTTTACATTTTTATTTTGGTACTTATAATTCTTATTTTTTTCAATTGTGTTCATATCTTTATAATATTAGATATAGTTATTATCTAAAACTTAAATACTTTTATAAGTTTTATAAAAAGATCAGCTGATGCATCTTTTAGAATTGTGTAGTAATTTGAAGAAAATATATTCATAAAAAATATTTACAGTTTGGAATTTTATAAATTTTTTTGCATTTGCAATAAGTGTCATTTTAAGTATCTGAATATTTTTCTTTGTAAAATTGGAACAATCAGAAAAGCTTAATTTTCATGTAATAATAGTTGTTATAAATCAAGTCTATGCATATAAAAGATATTAAAAATAATTCAAATTAATAACTATTTTTATAAGAAATTGGAAAGATTTTTAACAAAAATTGCAATATCAAATTTGTATTTAAAAATTATCCATTTGTTTTTTCTGTAATGATTATTTTAATATAAAGAGATTAAGGCAAAAAATCTAGGAAGTCTTTTCATTTTTTAAGAATTATGTTAAATTTTGATAATGTAAATCTAAAATATTGGTATAAGAATATTTACACGAAAATGAGTTTAATAATGTTATAATCATATCACATAGAAGGTAAATCAGTATGTCTAATGATGAAGAAAATTTATTTTATACAACAATATTTTTTCAATATCAGCTTGTTATTACACTTAATTCATTGATGAATATTAATCATGTAGATCAATGAAAATTTCAAATAAAAATTATGCTAATAACTTCAAGCTGATGCATCCTGCTAGAAATTTTTTTTTTTTTTTTGTAAGTTGTACATTTTCATATGCCTTTTGTTTTTACCAGGTGGCTATTTGTCATTGATGGGCCTTGCACAGAAACCAAATGTTTTCAAGGTATGTGTAATATTGCAACAACCAAGTAAAAACCTATGAAGCTTTATTTGACTAATGATATTTATTTTTGCATAAATGCAAAAATGTGGCACAAAGTCAAAAGTGAGAGAAGGCTGTTCATTATCTGTTTTATTTTAAACTTAGCTGGTTGTAATTTCTGAGCTAAACAAATTATACAATATTCCTTGCACCAAAATACTATATTCTTACTACAATCACCATAATACCTCAAAGGCTCCATGAAGTTCTAATTAGTCTCATTTAAAAATAAAAACACCAGTGAGAATTTACAGTGTGCATAGACCAGTGAGAATTTACAGTGTGCATAGACCAGTGAGAATTTACAGTGTGCATAGACCAGTGAGAATTTACAGTGTGCATAGACCAGTGAGAATTTACAGTGTGCATAGACCAGTGAGAATTTACAGTGTGCATAGACCAGTGAGAATTTACAGTGTGCATAGACCAGTGAGAATTTACAGTGTGCATAGACCAGTGAGAATTTACAGTGTGCATAGACCAGTGAGAATTTACAGTGTGCATAGACCAGTGAGAATTTACAGTGTGCATAGACCAGTGAGAATTTACAGTGTGCATAGACCAGTGAGAATTTACAGTGTGCATAGACCAGTGAGAATTTACAGTGTGCATAGACCAGTGAGAATTTACAGTGTGCATAGACCAGTGAGAATTTACAGTGTGCATAGACCAGTGAGAATTTACAGTGTGCATAGACCAGTGAGAATTTACAGTGTGCATAGACCAGTGAGAATTTACAGTGTGCATAGACCAGTGAGAATTTACAGTGTGCATAGACCAGTGAGAATTTACAGTGTGCATAGACCAGTGAGAATTTACAGTGTGCATAGACCAGTGAGAATTTACAGTGTGCATAGACCAGTGAGAATTTACAGTGTGCATAGACCAGTGAGAATTTACAGTGTGCATAGACCAGTGAGAATTTACAGTGTGCATAGACCAGTGAGAATTTACAGTGTGCATAGACCAGTGAGAATTTACAGTGTGCATAGACCAGTGAGAATTTACAGTGTGCATAGACCAGTGAGAATTTACAGTGTGCATAGACCAGTGAGAATTTACAAAATGATGTTAGTAAAAAAATCACCATCCTTGATTCTGCTAGAAATATCAGTTAAATGGACAAAATTAATGCAGAACTTCAATGAATTAAAAACCAATCATTCAACCAACCATACCCACAACTACACACTCATTCAGACATGACAACAATTACCAAAGAATACATGCAAAAAACGAAGTGTGTCCTGTATCCACCAGAGAACTGATATTTCTGGTCACCTAATGAGGAAGGTAATGGAGAATTATTTTAAAGAAAGTGTGACAAAAATAAGAGGCCAATGAGCATACATATCCTAGATAACTTGATGTTGAAAAACAAAAAAAAACTAAAATCAAAACATGCCTAAACTAACCTATTTTTGGCAGGGTTGCAAATGTTTAATACAGGTCTCTTGATATTCTGATGCCTAATTGGCATCAAATGTCACTCAATTCAGCTCCTTTGACTTGACAGATACATACAAGACTCAACAATGTTACCACATGCGACAAACAGAACTGGCCTCAAGGACAAAGACCTTTCCATGCAGCATGTGAACTATATCTTCAATAAACTTGGACTATGACCTTGTAGTGAAAGGTGAGTGATCCAGGGTCCCCACCGACTCACCACAGCCCTACCAAGAGGTCCTTTCACATCACCAGCCAGTTGAGGAATGCCTCATTTTTAGTGAGGCATTTAAACCCAGATGCCCAATGCCATATGGAGTGAGCCTCCTGCTTTGTTAAACCAAGTTTGTCAGTCAGACCATCTTGAAAAGACTCCGTCACTAAATGTGATATAATGCCTTACAGGACAATGTCTAGATGTCAGAGAGGTCATCTGTTGACTTTAAGAAGAGCTTGAGAGCTTCATGATAGGACAACTTATAGGACTAAATGGTAGGCCACCTCCTCACCAGTGTCTTCATTCCAGAATTTGCCATTTCAATCCTCTTGTAAACATTCAGTCTAGGAATGTGATGTGAAACATATTGATGAATTTCAATGCTAGGTATACCCAAATCACTTTCAGAAGGGTGGAGGTAGCAGATCTCCTGACATACCTTGGGAGCCTTGCCTCCCCACAAGGAGAACAAGACCTTAACTAATTCTATTAGTATGGCATATGGGAGTGGAATCACGGAGTCAGTTAAGAATTAGATATGTGAAACACATACTTTCACCTTCTTTAAGGAAAGATTCCTCCAGGACCACAGATGAATTGTGCCCTCAACCTTCTTCTGAACCTTTGACTAATTCATTTCCAACAAGAGATATAGACTGACCCAGATACCAAGTATCTTTCCCAACCTGTCTGTCCAGAGAAAAGGCCCGAGAAGAGAAACTCCCTTCTATGCGTCCAACTGCAGGACTTATTACAGTTGATCTTAGCCCCTGTGATCTCTTTGCTGACTTTGTCAATCTTTGCTCTGCTTGACACAAGAACTGAAACATCATCATCATAGGCAGAGTACCTGGCCAAGTTGGTAGCATCAGGTAAGGAGATTTCACATAGGACTGGATTTGCCTTTAACTTAAGGCACCAATGCAAGGACATAAAGCAAAGTTGAATGCGGAAGACTTTGATGAATGGAGTGGGACAACATGAAAGGCTTTATTGTACCCCATTCACTGCCACCAATGCACTGGGGAATGTGTACAGAAGTTGGATTCAAGTGTGAAAGTACGTCTTGAAACTAGCAGCTGAAAGAGCAGTCTCCAGAAAATGGTCAACCCTATCACATGCCTTAGACTGATCTAAATGTATCAGTGTGGCCTCACGGTCAACTTGCTCAATGATCAAGTGTACCAAATAAAGGTTGTCTGAATAGCCCTATCCTTTGCAGCACAAGTCTGCTCAGAGCCAGTCAGGCAAGACAAGACAGCCTTGTCTGATAGTTTTTGTAAATCAGTACCAGCAAAGGAACAAGAATGGTTACAGTTAGTAAGGAAAATCATCTAATATTGGAGTTTTGGCCAACCAGCTTCAGGACTTCCCAGATCTCAGACTCTATAACAGGACCCTCGAACATAGCTGCTTCAGCTGCCTCAAAGTGAGAAAAACCATCCAAATATGTAACGAACTAAGCAGGACTCAAACTGGGCTCCTTTGTGAACAGATCCTGAAAGTAGTAAAAAAAAAACCTCACATATGCATGTGTTTGTAGTCATTGTCCATTTATCTGACAATGTGACACACGCAGTATACCTATTGGATGCATTTCTAACTTCCTCTGCATGCAATTCAGCAGCCATATTTGTTATCTCAGGTGACATTCTCTTTAACGTAGCTCTAACTACAAGAACTTGATCTTTCTTGATAGACTACTTCTCCACTATCAGCTATAATCAGCAGCAAATAACCTAACTTTAGATTTCAATAATTCTTGCCACTGCCACAGTCCCATCAATTCCCATTGTAACATTAGTTGCAGCTGGTCCTGGAAATATTGCACACCAAATAATAATACATTCAATTTTCAGTAGTCAGCCATCCTAACCTCAGGCTTATCTAAGTTTACACATACCTGGATGAGCCTTTGATCTGAGTAAACTATAGAATGAAAACTTGGACAACCTAAGAGCCCTACATTGACTCTCTTAACTAGAACTCTGTCTAGTTATCTAGATCACCCCACCAAAACTGAGCTGCTCCTACTAGTTCAACTCCATACTATCTCCCAGGGGTGCTCATTATGATACTTATTGACAAAATCAAATGTATCAATAAAGTCTGGGATTGGCTTCACATCTGGGTTGTCAGTACCTAATCTTTTCCTTATGCAATCTATATTGAGGTCGAGGACGGCATTCCAGCCACCCACTGAAGCTACCCAACCTGACATCATCAAAAATAGCTTGATCTGCTGAAACAAATCAGGCTGCTCAGCATGATCATTGGGCACATAAACCCCAATGAGATGAAGAGAATTATTCTTTATGGTAATATCCAGTATTGCAAATCCTACCTGCTGAATCTGTTGATCACAAGCTGCATTCAAAGACTTGCTCAATAGTCAGGAAACATCTCTTGAGCATCCATTAAAACCTGTTGAACAGAGGACAAACCTCTTAGAATATATTCATGGTTGCAAGTTGAAAATTGAGTCTCCTGTAAACAATATGCATTCACTGAAATGCTGAAGATCATGAGTGAGTCTCCAACCTCAGGCTTTAGATATTTATACTATTCAACTAGATAGACATAAACAGTTTGATTAGTGTTGGGTATCTGCATTAAACATGGTCAGTAATTACACCAACAGCCTTGACCCATCTCAATTTTGATAGTGCCATAAAAGACAGGCTGCAAATTGTCCCAGGAGAATGTTAACTTCAGAGCTCTATACAGGGAGGGGTGAACAAAAAAAAGGGAGTCTCCCTGAACAGTATTCATTCTTTTTTCTTACATTATCATCATTAAAAAACACCAGGGGGAGCATGTACTAAAGGTGCCATTTGCTTCCTTCAGTATAGCCCATATTTGTTGGGATCCTTTCTCTGATCAAACCACAGTTAGGACCCTTTTAGCATTTAGGAAATTTTTTAGATTTTTTACATCCTTTGAGTTGACATCCCTAAAATTCAATATTTTCAGTCTTTTTTTCTTTTTTAAGGCTTTTCTGCTTGCTCCCTTTTCTTGCTGGACATGCAACACACACCTTCTCCAGTGTTTGAAAAAAATAGTTTAGATTTCATTTTCATTTCTGAAGAAGGTTCTGTGGTGTCGGATGAAGACCTTCACTGCCTTTTTTGTTGATCCAGTTTCTTTCTGGGAGAATTTATAAGTGCAGGGGGTGAATTGGGAGTGGTTAAATGTGTGCTCTTACATTCTGCTTGTGATTTAGTAAAAGGAGCCTTTTTGAGGGTGGTCATTTTGAAAGGGATGGGAGTCAGTGTTATTGAAAGTGGTAATGTTTTTTGATTGAAGGGAAGATAGTGCCAAAGGAGGGGCACATCTTTTGTACTGCTGACTCTTGAATTTTCTTTGTTTTTAAGGATTCTTTTAGTATTTTTAATCTCTCCTTTTCAAAACTTAGTTTGTACTTGAGATGCTGATTCCTGATTGTTTCTGCATAGCTGGCTCGGTCATCAACCATGGAACTGGTAGAGGAACTGCAACTGTATGTATCTTTACATGTGAGGTCTTCTGTGGACTGAGGTTCCTGTTCTGTGCTTCTCTGGTTTTGCAAAAAATCAGCCATACGCCCTTTTCCTTCTTCACAACTGCACAAGAGGCTGGCAAAGGCCTTTTGGAAAATGGGGGTTGTACACTGAATCCAACTGAGGGTTTTTACCACACCAGTTCAAATCATTGGTATGCCCACCACAGGCAAGGCGGAAATAAAACTCAACCAGTGGGGGATTTGAGTTGGCTCCAGAGGCCTTCTCTGGGCAGGAAGAAGCGAGGTGATCAGTCTCTCTACACTTTCAACAAGTTGATTTACAGCCAGTTACAATGACTGGCATTTCCTGGCCTTTTACATCCAGACAATTAGGTATGGAGATTAAAGCTTTTTGATCTAGTATTATCTCAAACTCCATACCCCATTCAGGTTGACAGAGGTAGCACTGGGTATCTGACCATACTGGACCAGATAAGTGGCCAAATGCTCTTCTAAATTCTGAGGAAGAACCTGTATGCTGTTGTTTGTTTCTTCATCTGTCCTCATATTTTGTTCAGATTATGAGGTCTTTGTGATGAGATCTTGACTAGAGGCATCCTCATGTAAGGCAGGTGTGGGTAACAGTAGATTCCAGATGAAATATGCTTTACCCATGATCTCTTTGGGGCTTAACCTTCAGGGATGTCAATGACTTTATCACCTTGTTTTCTGTGGAGTGACAAATTTTGCATAAATGCATTATCTTTGTTGCTGTTGTCGCCGTCTTTGTTGCTGTCCTTCACTTTCTAGTTTGATTTGTTTTTAATTGAGTTACTTTTACTGTTTTGGAATTTAGGCCATTTTCCTTTTCTGGCCTTCTTTTTTTCAGGCACCAAAACTAGGAGTTCTTTCAAAAAAAAGAAAAGGGAAAAAAAACAATTGACAAAACAAAAAAAGTAAAAAGTAAATAAGACACAAATTAAAGTATTTCTACAAAGGGTGGGAAAATTACTAAAGACGAAAGACAAAAACTGGGTTTACCAGCTGACAAAAGAAATTACAAAAGGGTTTAATGAGTGGGGAAAACAAAATTACCTCAAAGACACAAATAATTAAATAACAAAATCAATGCAAAAAAATTTAACAAGGAAGACTGAAAAAAATTAAATCAAACACATGTGTAGATTTTCCTATTAAGAAAACAAAATGGCTAAAACAAAAATTGGCAAACAAGTCTAGTGTATAAAAAGATTGAAAATTAGATTGGGAAACAAAATTAAAAAACTTGAACTTAATGCCAAAAGGGGTTTGAAAAATAAGGAAAGAAAAAAATTAAGCAAAAAGACTAGTGTTACACTTGAAAAATAAAATGCAAACTGAAAATAAAAAGAAAATACAAAAATCATAATAGATGCAATCAAAGTAAAATAAATGTAATCAAAAGAAGTTAAAACTTTTTTGTTTGTTTTGTAGTCTTTGAAAAAATAAATGAGTTGTAGTCTCCACATCACTTAATCAGTCACACACAAGGGAAAAAGCTTTACTTGACTAATTCAGCTTTAGTGCTGAAAATGTTTATTTTATTATAGTGGATGGTGAGAGCGGAGATGCTTATTTTATTAGCGCAGTATGTTTGCTTGAACCTCTTGAAATGAATAAAATTAATCTTCAAATGGTAAGAGATTTTGTTGCAACCCCTTTTTTTCTGATTGTACATTTTTTTTCTGTATTCATTAAATATTAATGAATATTGGGTAAAAGCTGGATTTTATATAATTATTGCTGGGTTAGTTTTTTTTAACCAAATTTACAGTACATATAGGCTTTCTTAAAAAAAATATTGAGATATAAAAGAATATTAAAAATTTTCTCAATGATTGAACATCTAATACTGAATCTGACATAGGTTTCATATTTGATACTGTTCAACCATTTTTTTCTATATAGAACTGTTTTATTCCACATGAATTCTCACCTGAAATGCCATAAAGAACTCACACATGTTAGAGATTAACATTTATTGTTGCATCCTAAATTTAATTTTTTGTAATACATTGAAGAAATTTCATGCATAACAAGTATAGAAACTGCACTTCAAGCTTCTGTTTTGTTCTGCACAAATTCCCCCCTCCCCACACACACACCACCACCAACAAAAAAAAAAGCAAAACGAAACAGTTTCTCCTGTACTAATTTTTAATTCAAGTTGTATTTTTTTCTCTGCTATATGTAAAGCATTAAATAAATGGTGAGACTTATAACAAGGAAATTGGGTAAACTTTTGTTTTAGGTCCTGAAGGCTTTTCCTCCTTCAGATTTATCCAAAATAGCATTAATTTTGTGCAAATGTATATGCTGAACTCAAATCAACAATTAGTTATTGAAGAAACCTACCTTTTTTTTTTTTTTTTTTTTTTTTATCTGGACTTCCATAAAAAACAAACTACATCTCACACTTTTTTTCTCCCATAACTCTCACGAAGTCATGTAATTAACTGCAGAATGTTCAGCTGATTTACTTCCTTTACTGAAACTTCCGCCTATTTACTTCCTGTAATGAAAGTAATACGCGTAGAAATAAAATCGCGTATTACTTTCATTACAGGAAGTAAATAGGCGGAAGTTTCAGTAAAGGAAGTAACTTGGCCGAAAATAGACTGAAATTTGTTGTCTTATGCCGAAAGTCATTCAGCAGTTAATTACATGACTGCATTAGAGTCACGGGAGACAAAATGTAGTAAGATTTTTTTCTGGACGTTCAGATCAAAAAAGGTGGGTTTCTTCAATAACTAATTGTTGATTTGAGTTCAGCATATACATTTGCACAGAAATAATGCTATTTTGAATAAATTTGAAGGGAGGAAAAGCCTTTGGGACCTAAAACGAAAATTTACCGGAAATTGATTTTTTTTTTTTTTTTTTTTTTTTTTTCCCCCTCTCTCTCAATGATACAATTTAATCTTTAAATATTTTGAATCTTTCATGTTACATTTGTCAAAACTGTAATAAAATGAATTGCTTCAATATACTGATCTTGAAAAAATTTCTTGTTGTACTCTCAAAGATAGTTCATTCTTTGTATTGTGACTTTATTAGAGATGCTCCTTGGATTGATATTCTAAAGCTTGCTATTTGTTCTTGGGTTAAAGCCAGCATTGATGCTTTTGTACTTCTCATAAATACCATGTGAAACCATAATCTTCTTTTTGGTTCACACCAGCCTGTTCAGCTGCTATAGCCCACAAGAATCACTTTTTTAGGTGTACTAGAGTGATACTTCTGATCACAATAGACACCTATATGTGTCTACTTGTAATAATTGTAAAAGTGTCTACAAAGAGCCCAAGTTTTTGTTTGTTGATAGAATAAAGCATTGTATAGTTTCTAACAAGTTTTGTTCTTATGACTACTGGTAACTCTGTAATAGTGTGTTAAATAAGAGGCAGTCTTCTATTCCTCCTTTCTTCACTCCATTTGGGATGTTAACATCTGTTGATAAAGCAAAATGTTTTGCTCATAAATTCTCTTCAGATTCTACTTTTAACTAATGTAGAGTATCTTTGTCCGACTTTCCACTTACAGCTGAGTCTATTGTGTGATATGCATATGACTCCATTCTTGGTTTCTGCTATCATTTTTAAACTGGATCTTCACAAAGCATGTAAACTTGATGGTATACCTGTAATAATCCTTAATAAATGTGCTCCTGAATTGTCTATTTTCTCTAAACTGTACAATAAATGCCTTGCTGCTTCTTGCTTTCCTGCTTATTGGGAATCCTCTTCTGTAATTCCACTTTTTACGAATTATGAACTGTTAGATTCTTCTACTTCTTTTTACCAAAGTACTAGAAGCTCTAATTAACTCTGAATTGATTAAGCCTTCACTTTGTAAGGTCTTCTTTCAGATAAGCAATATGGTTTTTCCTTTTCTAAATTAACTGCTGATGTATCAATGATTATTACTGGAAGAATCTATCTAGATAAGAATGGTTAAGCTCAGGCTGTTGCTTTGGATATCTGTAAGGCCTTTTGAACTGGTTCAGTCTTTCTTGCCAAATTGTGAAATATTCTTGAATGGCCACTCTTCTGGAGATTTTTTTCATTAATGCAGGTGTTCCCCAGGACACTATCATTGTTCCTAATTTTCATAATTGACCTTCCCAATGGCATCAGTTCTTAACTTAGTATTTATGCTGATGACAACTATTTAATATAGTCTGATTGGTTTGATATTGTGAAATTGGAAGCTGATCTAAAAAAATAACTTACAATCTGTTGTTAACTAAGGGCAAGAATGGCTTGTTAATTTCAATGTCTCCAAAATGAAACAGCTCTTTTAAATGCCTGCAAGAACTTTTTCAACCTTCCATCAGTGTGGCTGGTGCTAAGCTTCAGGAGATTGATTCATTGTACCTTTTCTAACATTTTCCATTGACATGAAGTGGAATGATTACATTGAATCAATTGCTAGGTCTGCTACTAGGAAAGTTGGTTCACTGTGTTGTACTAGACAGATTCTTGCAAGAAAAATTATCATCTATTTACAAGTCTACAATTTGTCCTGGCTTTGAATATTGCTGCCACATCTAGTTTGGTGTTCTCTGCTATATATTTAGAGATTCTTGATAAAATTCAAAGAATGTGCAATGTTATTAGTCCTGACATCTCAACTTCCATCACTTTTTTACTGCTGTTATGTAGCTTCCACGTGCCTTTTCTATGAATATTTTCATTGTAAGTGTTCTATGGTACCTAGATTTAAGCATAATACTAGACTGGCAAAAAAGGTCTCCTCAGTTTACTGTTGAAATGGCTAGATATAGCCATATGTTCTATTCTAACAGTTTCTTCTATTGCATTTCTTGCTTGTGGAACTCTCTTCTGGTTTCATGCTTCCCAGTTAAATTTGATCTTCAAAAATTGAAATGCAATGTTAACTGTCATCTTCTCTAACACTCAGTAACCCCTAATATCTTAGTGGCTATATTGCCTCGCTTTTTTTAAAAAAGAAAAAAGGTTACTGGCTGAAGATGTTTACAGATAAGACAACTTAGAAGTAACAGGATGCCTTAAATCATCTAATAACAAAGCATATGACAGTTGTAACTTATTTATGACTTACTATATTATTAAAGGGATAGTACAAAATATCCCTATATTGTTTTCTAAGTTTATATTTGTTTAGATGAAAATTTTCTGTTTGATAAAGAATTTTTGAATAAACGATTTGGCCTTAATTTAAAAAAACATTGATAATCAATTTGTTTTTTTTTTTTTGTTTTTTTTTTTTTTTAAAGCTTACACAAATTTATATTTATTTACTGAAACTCTTTAATCAGCATTTTATAATTGAGTTTAGATTTCTTAAATGAAGCATTGTTAGTTATTAATTTTTGTGGTTATTTCTTTCTTTTTTATTTTTATTTTTCTTCATTATAGCTTGCCTCATTGTTTCATGAAGTCATACTGCTTGGTTATCTAAGCGTTGGGATATAGAGTAACAGATATAAAAGGAAAGAAGTATTATTTAAAAAAAAAAAAAAAACTTAATTTTTTTTCATCATCTTGAAAAATTATTTTTTCTATTAGTTGGCCATTGCAGGAGCACCAGTTGTAAACTGGCGACTTTATGATACTGGTTACACTGAACGTTATATGGATCTCCCCCAGAATAACCCAACAGGATACCATGAAGGTTCAGTTCTCTTCTACATAGATATGTTCCCTGATGAGTAAGTTATTTTTTTTTTTTCTGCTTCTTTTCAGAATTATTTTAACTATCAAAGAAATGTTATTAATATTCTCTTCTAGTATTTCTCTTCTCTAATCTATAAAAAGGTTGCTCTAGATTTGTTTTAAAGTTTACTGTATAAATATTGTTGTGAAACATCACATAATGTGTAGGTATTGTATTTTTATTGTCTATTTTATTTTATATTATGCATTCATATAGAATTTAAACTGTTTCAAATGTTTAGTACCTGTTGACATTTAAAATAACTTTTCAGTTAATCATACAGTTATGTTTTACGTCAGTAGAGCTAGATGACTTAGACATTATTTGTGTTCATTTTATTTGATATTTCAGATGATTTAATATTGTTTTGAGTGTCATGAAATCAGTTTAGATAATATGGACAAGAATATGTTTTAGTTTTATATGCATGCTTATGATTCTACCAGTGTTTTTCATAGCTATCATTTACCTGTATTAACTTTTTTCCCCCCCAGAGAAAACCGTTTGCTGATTATTCATGGCCTGTTAGATGAAAACGTCCATTTTCACCATACAAACTGTTTAATTAATGAATTGATACGCTCTTGTAAGCCATATCGATTACAAGTAAGTAGCTTTGTTAGCTTCTAAATTCTTTTATATAGTGAAAAACTCAGTGTTTTAACAAAATCTTTTTATTTTTAAATATTGGTATTTACTATATTTATATTTTTTTATATATCAATGCTTCCTTTTCTATCTTTAAATTGGAAAGTGCTTGTTTATTTGGAATGTTGACATTTTTGTGTTCAAATTGTGTTGAATTGCTATTTGATTCACTGCATTAGTAAGAAGACTCAAAAGTTTCTAGAGATCTCATTAACTACTCTTAAGTGGTTAATATGATTTCTAATCATTTAAAATTCACTTCTGCCAGAAGCCTCACAAGATCACAGCTGATGAAATTATGTAAATAATTCCAGATTTTGATATGTTTAGTAGTTTCTTTTAATCCATCTCATGGATACCAAGAGTTACTCCAAAAGTAATGTCTCTTGGCCTACATTATCATAGGTAGATGTTTGATATAACAGCAGCAGTTGAATCTTCTTGACAGTAACCCATGAATTATTTTGCCTTGTTACACACAACAGCTGAGTAGTGGTAATGTTTGACATGAAGTGCATGGTGTATCATTGAATCCATTCATGTGGAAGAAAATTGCACCAATTGATCTTGTGAATTAAAGGCATGTCACCTAATACTTAAGTCACAAATACTTAAGTAGCTGACTAGAAATATAAAAATTCAACTTTTAATTCATCAATTTGGTAGAAATTTATAGTCCCCCCCCCCCCGCACTATCTTTAAATGGAAGATAATATCTTTTTTTTTATTTCTTTGAAATAGTCCTCTTAACTCTTAAACTTTATGAAAAGTGAGCATTTAACAACATTAGTATATTTTTAAATTCAGTGCAATAGCATTTTGGGATCTTTCATTTACATTTTATATTTAATAGACAAAATTAAGCGCCTCATTTCTTTCTTTTTTTTTTTTTTTTTAAATAATTATCTATTAAAATATACCTTAAACTTTTATTAAAATTTATTACATTCTTGGACATTTTAATATAATCAAATCTCTAAGTTCCAAACAGAAAGTAAAGAGAATTGTAAAAAAATAATTTGGTCTTTAGCCTATAAAAAAGTGCTGCAAATTTTTAGGGACATTTAATGTATGTTTGTATTAGGTCATGTTTGATATCAGGATTAAAATAGCTGCTATGATAAAAAATGAACTTATTTTGTAAAAACACATTCAATATTTGAGTGCTTCTTTACTGTTTCCATGATATTTATTTTCAGGTGTATCCAAATGAACGACATGGAATCCGCAATCATGATGCCAGTGAGCATTACAAGACAATGGTCCTCAGTTTCCTTCAGACACACTTATAACATTACGCCTGCTCGTTTTCTTCTCCCCCACCTTCTGCTAATCCACAACCCTCAACCATAGGGTACAGGTTGGTGTTAGCCATGGAAGAGTTGTCTTTAAGAATTATTTGGAAGTCAAGCATTTTTTATCGGACTTTTATAATGCAAAAATGACCCAGTCTGAATTACCGTGTTTCCAAACTAATTTCTCTACCTTTTCCAAAAAAGGTAAAGGAAAGCTAGTTTTGATGTAATTGGCTTCATTCCATGCTCTTAAACTCTTCCTGTTGCTCTTTGTAGCTGGCTGATTTCACATTGGATTATTCCCCATAATCCTTTCTATTTATCGTCCTTATTCTCTCTCTCTCTTTCTAGTAAGTTCTGTGTTGTTGTTTTTGCCTCTTTCCACCATTTGCTTCAGTGCATGCTAGCAAATGTAGGAAACTCTGGACTTGAACTCTATGCCATTTATGTCATTGCTATGGGCAAGCAATAAGGAGGCAATGACTTGCAAAATTAAACACAAAAGGCCAGATTATGCTAACAGTAAAAAAATAAATATTAGCAAATGGCCCATTTCCAGGAATATTTTTTACATTACTTTCACTTGAAAGCAGCTGTGACTTTACTCTCTGCTAAGCTTGAACTAATGAATACATGACCTCAACTTGTCTTTCACCTGTTTTTCATTTACTTTTTTATTGCTTGATGCATTACAGAATTTGTTTTGTCCTTGTGTGTTTGTTTCTGTCTTTGCATATATCAATAAGTGTATGTATGTCTTTTTTTTTTTTTTTTTTTTTTTTTTTTACTGACAATCTCAGGGAAGTTCTATGGGATGCTTTTGTATTTTTCAGTAACAATTACAAAATGAGAATGGCTAGATTATTAAACAATATGCTGTAAAGAGTTTTCTTGGTGGATTTAAAAGGAGCAATGCACAAGGAGAGGTAAACAAAGCAATAAAAAGAGATAAATATTTGGAAAATATTCATTAACATAAAAGCAAATATATGATTATAAGTAATTTAATGAATTTATTTCCTTTCCACATCAATTTGTTCTATTTTAGACTTGATGTGCTTCTTTAATGCATCAAAGCCTATATCACACTGGTCGATCTTAAGTCTGTGTTTCATTTTTTTTATCTAATTGCAAAAATATTATAATGGTAGTACTTTGTAGCATTTCAGTAAGGGTGGCAAATTTGTGTGGATTAATGACAGATATTAGAAGGAAGATCTTTATAACTTGAGAAAAATTTATTTTTGTCCTCTCTTACCACTTTATCAACATGGCTTGAGTTTTATAATGAAGAACACATTTACATTTTTTCTGCTATTAAATTCAAATATCACATTAATAATAAATCATTAAGTTATTTACTTAAAAAGAAAATCATGTTTGTCATTTTATATTTAACTTAAAATAGGGGTTATCTTTTTTCTATAACTAGCAAAATTATTTAAGAGAATAAGGTTAACTTGTGAACTCAAAAACTAGTGAATGTTCAGTTTGTTATATTTGTGAATCTTTGTTTCTTTTTGGCTTCTTTACATATAACAACTAAGATTCAGTGCTTGTTAGAGAAAGCATTGTTAACACTTAAAAGTTGAGATTTTTCAGTGATCATGTTCTTGAATTTCTAAAGTATTTTTTTAGATGTGCATCATCACAGAAATCTTTTTTATACATGGTAATAGAGATGTGGCTTTTTTCTTTTCTTTTAGATGCAAACAAAAAACTCCTTTCACTTATTTAAGCTAATACAGACAAGTTTATGTCCTAATTCTTGGGTAAATGATAATTTTTATATATATCTATATATATATATAACTCAGCAGCTAAAGATGTAAAATGACTGAATAGATTCAAAATTTGCTGTATGATTATTCTGGAAGAATACATCTTTTGAAGTGTTACTAATACAACAAATCTGTTGAAATAACTCCAAACCTAATGTTTTAAAATGATTTCTTGCCTGCTCATTAGGTTGAATATTTCAGATTTACAATTAAGAAAAAATGTTATGTCAGAAAATGATTTACTTCTTTAAGTCTTTTAAAGAATGTTATCTTTTATTTGCACCATTTTGATTCTTTCTTTTTCCACAACAAATATTTTTTATATTTTATATTTGTTCTCAGTTGCTACTATTTCTTATCAATTTTTACAACTACTTTTCACTGCAATAAAGTATTCTTGAATTATTTTAAGCCACTTAAAGATGTTAGATCAGTTTATGTCAAAATTTATTTATCTGCTTGAAATTAAACTTGCTTAAATGATATTTCAGTCATTGCAAATCAATTCTAATTTCAATGCTGCTTGCTTCTCCTTTTCAAAGTTGATTAAACCAAAAAAAAGATTTCTTTTGCCAAGAATTATAAAAGAAAATTAATTTTTGATGACCTAAATAATTTTGTATTTGACATTAGTACAGAGAGTGGTGCTGCTCATTTTTTAGTTTTAGTAAAATTTATTAATGACTATTATTTCTCCATGAAAATTAACATAAAATTACTTAACAATTTTTTGTATTCATCCATTATAATCAAGTCCTGTAATTCTTGGCAGATTGTTAACACACTCTTAATTATTCAAATATTTACCAATGGAACTGGAATTCCAATGCTCATCCACTTTCAATCTGTCCGAAAGCTAGTCATACGAAATATCAGTGGTAGCGTAAATGCACTGGATTTGCAAGAAAAATGGTTGTTAGATATCATTAATATTTTAAGATAGCTCTTATTTTTCCCTTCATTATTACTATAATGGAATAGGTTATTAGGAATATACCCTAAAATGCTAAAAAGTTTTAGTATAGCAATATGTAATAGTAGGTGACGCTATTGTACAGTCTGATCTAGGCTTGTGATGTTACTAAATGTGGTGTGGTCAGATGAGTCACTTCCAGTTGTTTTTAGAGCTGATAAAGGTTTAGGGCAAATCCTATGAAGCCATGTATTAGTCATACAGGCTGGTGGTGTTTTGATAGTGTTGGTATTCCAATGGCATGGGTTCAATCTGTTTGGTCGCCTAAACACATTGCCACATTGTGGTCACTAGTCATTGTTTTATCATTTGTATTCCTTCATGGACTCCATAACAAATTTAGTATATGAGATGAGGAAATTGGACATAGAATAGTGTGTTAGAGTTTTGCCCAACACTGCAAATTGCTACAAAAATTAATTTCATTAACCTGAAAACTTGTCATGTCTCACCAGATCAACTTTTATATGGTTGTCCTGCATGGCATCAAACATGTTCAGAAACATTTAAACTGTCAACTGTGTACTACTGCTTTCTTGGATCAATAGTTAAAAATGGTGTTGAATGAGTGAAACCCGTGATTTTTGTTGTTGGCCATCCTTTGAGCATTATGGACTGGCACTACAGAATCACAAAGAATTGTACCTGATAACAGAAACCATATCACTGGAAAATTTTCAACTGCAGCAACAACTAAATAGGATAATATAACCCAGAGAAAATAAACAACATAAAAAGTTTGAAAGACAACTCCCATCTATATTGGAAAGAGTGATAGAAGCTAGTGAACTTAAAACCTATTTTTCTGACAAAAAAGTGTTAAAAGAAAGATTTTATAAATTTCACCCAACAGTAGTAGTGGCTACCCTGATGTTTCCTTATAAGGAAACTGCTAATATTACCATTACCAGATACTCTAACAATGGTGTACAAGTTTCCCAGAATTCATTAGATGAAATATATAAAGCCACCATATTTGTCTGACATGAGCACAAATCCAACATGTGATATGCTGGAGAGCTATATTTGAACTTTCAAATATCAGGGATCTGTTGATAGCAAGATAACATACTTCATTACCTCTTCAGCAGCCTAACCTCTTGTGGAATTGATGGCTTGTAGAGTTACTGCAATTTGTAACCCCCGTGATGTTTGGCACATTGTTATATATCAATGGAATGATTTTTTTTTTTTTTAATTCCTTCAAGTAATTAATCATTATAGAGAAAAAAATTGGTTTGTCTAAATATTTTGCAATTAGTTGAAAAAAAAAAATGTACATTATCTTGAAATAATTCTTTTTAAAATTTAATTGTTTTGTTTGGCTTCCCATTTAAGGTCATTGCATATGATGTTGATGACTCTACTTCATCTTGGGCTTCTTTGAATAATTTCTCCACGTATTCTTGAGCTGTGCAACCTATTCTGAAAAAGGTGATCTCACCTGTGAAAATAAAAAAAATACAGTTCTGGATTTAATTTTTTCAGAATACATAAAAAAAAAAAATAAGCGTTCTACATTTGCAGATGGTTATACAGTAAAGTATGCAATTTTCTTTTATAAGACTTAATGCAATTCAGTATAGAAGGAAGTTACAGTCTTTTTCCTTACTCTCTTGGGGCAATTTGAAAATGACTTTTTCAAGTGACACAGAACAAGGACTATTATTGACAAATATGGAATTTTAGAAGTATACCAAACAGTACTAAAATATTTTGCAGATAATAATGGTATTATCTTTCATTAATAATTTGTGTAATTAGCAACAGCTATTACATATAGAATTTTTCTGTTACAAGTCATTTTCACAGTTGTAAGAACTAATCAGCTTAGGTTTCACCTGTAAATTGATTTTTAAAAATAGTTTACTTCTTTGATGGTTGCTTATCTGCATAGATTTAACTGTTCTATGCTTTGTTTATAGAGTAGATTTTGTGCTGTACAGTAATTACATATTTTGTTTTAATTATAATTACTTATGTGGTATCAAATGTATTTACATTTATGGACTTATGTGTCTGTACAGTTAGAGCAGAAGACTTAAGTAAACAGGCATTATTATTTTAATAAAGCTATAGTTACTGATAATTACTTTACTATATAGCTTCAAGAGAAATGCACAATTTTTTCAGAATGCTTTGTAATCTAGTAGTATAGAAAATTTCAGATTTTGAAAGGGAACATATTGCTACTCAGTCTGAAGATGTAATGAGTATCAATACTGAAATTAGGAATTCTTTTTATTAATGGATGAGAGGAAAACCACTGCTAGTTGATCTGTCTGTAGAAATATTTTTGTTATGAGATGCAGAAAGTATATTGTGCAGCGGGTAAGTTCAAATTAACCCAAGAAGCATAGTATCATATCTTTTCAAAACGAGTTATGGCTGAACAGCCTGAAGATGATTTCTTAGATAAAGAGAATGTAATGGAGAGTTGAACTGAACAGATCCTTTGTAACTTTGGTCCTTTATCATCTCTTCAGATAAATCTTCATTTGCTCAAATTTCATACTAGATAAATAGGATTGTGTCGCAGTTTTTGTACTGCATATGACTCACTATCAAATATAAAAGTTATCTGGGAGCAGTTTGACGCACCGGACATTCAAGACTTTTGAAAATGCGTAGAAACTATATCTTCATTCTTTGGACTGACTTGGTGTAATATTCATTGATGATTATTTTCATAAAACCAAAACATTTTGAAACTCCATGCTCTGCAAAGGGGTGAAATATTAAACAAAGTTCATGGACATGGTACAGTTTTGATAAAATCTTATTCAATAAGTTTGTGATTTTTAGATTTTGAAAAAAGGAAAATATAAAGAAAAACCTAAAGAATATTGACCTTTATTTTTTTTTTTTAAATGCAGCCTTGTTAAATGTTCCATGAGGGAAGATAGTATATCTGATAAACTTGATAACACCTTGCTACTTACAAATTCACCCAATTTTGCCTAATAATCAAAAAAATTGTTTAAATAGTTAATTGAATAAACATACTTGTTTGAAAATATTTACTTCTATATTGCTACATGAATAATTCTCTAAATGTATGAAATTAGCATATGCATGACTGTTTTTAGTATATTTCTTTATTCAACAAAGCTATGTGCAACTAATATAACACTCATGAAGATTTCATCTATGAACTATGCAAATTGGAGTTAGCAGGTAGGTATCTAGCATCTTCTTATTACTAATGTATGTATGTATGTATATATATATATATATATATATATATATATATATATTTTAAAAGCTGTTCTCTAGGATACAGCTGTGCTGTAATAAATGTTACACAATGCTATTTTAAATCATTATCTACTTCTTGCAAGGTGACATAGTGAAAGAGGAAGTAATTTATGTGAGTGTAATCAGATATATCTCCTGGCAATGCTATCACTGCCTTTGGTTAGTTTTCATAGTAATATTCATCAAGTGAATTTACAATGGATGAAAGTAACTCTGAAGAATAAAATTTTATTTGAACAAAAAAAATTATGGATGTAATTTATTTAAATAATTATGAGTCTTGAAAAGAATTTTTTTTCTCTTTTGAGGTGATTAGATTTGTATTGCAGAGAATTGAAACTTAAACTTTTGAACACTGTAAGACTTTAGATATACTGACTTGTTTTTAAGGAAATTTCAAAGAAAATATTTCCGTATTGAATCAGCTATGAGCCATTTTGTTCCACTACTTTCCCCATTTTTGAGGCAGTTTCATATTCTATCCTCCCAGAATTTGGCATATTTCTGGGTAATGACTTGGTCTAAATAGGTTTTAAATTTCTTTCCATTAAAAAAATATATTGTAGGGACCGAAATGTGATAATTGAAAGGTACAAGACCAGGTGTAGTAGGAAATTCCAGCTAAACTGTAAAAAATTCTCCTGGATCTGTAAAAAGACAGATGTGAATCTTGATAGAAGACAGCACCTTTCTGATTGGTTAATTTTGGATGCTTTTCATACCTTCCTACCTTTTAATTAATCCAATTGCAAGCAGTACTTGTTTGAATTCAGTGTTTGATTTTGCAGAATGATCTTGTAATGACATCCTTCCAATTCCACCAAATGCACAGCATCAAATTTGGATGCAGATTATAAATAATTCATTTTTCATTGCATGTGATTGTTATTTACAAAAATAGGTTGGTTTCGTTTGGTCAGTTGTAGAATTGCTGATCGAAATGTAGTTCATTAAATATTTTTTCATTAAATCACCAAACACTCAAACATTATATCCAATTGTTTTCAAATACATAGTGTTCCTATAAAATGTTAAGTGTCTCTGTAATGTTCATGTGACCGGGATATTTTTAATCAGTGTTTCAATTTGCTCATCAAAAACTACATGCCTTTCTGATCATTCTCGGTCTTTTAGATCAAAATTTCCACTTCTGAACCTTTTATAAACAGCTATCACACTAACTCCATAAACTATACATCTGTTTTGCTGTTTCTACAGCTGTTTTTTTTTTTTTTTTTTTTGATGTAAAAGAGAAAATTAATTTCCTTTTCACTTTCAACAATAACATTAAAATTTACAATCCACACATAATTGAATATAAAGAGGTTGAAATGTTACTTTTCAAAATATTTACATGTCAAATTTCAGTCTCATGAAATTACATATTCAAATGCCACCTACTTAGAAACTATGTACTTTTTGTTCCACCTCAATATTTTTGGTTATTTTACCTTCATCAATATTCATACAGTTGACCACGGTAGATGGAGTGAGTTCTCGGGATTCGCCATCACACACCATACCATCAATTTTATGACCTGCAAAGATTCAGTCTTGGTTAGCTGAAGTTTTAAAGCTATCATATTTTGTGAGATATTATATGCACTCCCTAAAAAAACCCTGAAAATCACTCTGCATCTTATTTGTTGATGGTCACACTTGTGGATACACAAATTACTAATTTAATTTATCAAGGTCACTTTAGAATGAATATACATGTTATGTTATTTAAATGTTTCATATGCAATTTAAGCTGACTGTTAAATACACCAATGTTCTTAAAGTATTTGTAAGCTGCTTTTGTGTATCTTATATTTGCTAATATTTGTGCATTTTAAAAAGTATGAAAAGCAAGTATAAATTTCAGTTAAACTTTCATGGCAAGTATTTCTCAGCTAATTCTGAAAAGATTCAAATATTTGTGACAAGCAAGTACTTAAAAAATTTTTTCGGCATTAATGAAGAAAAACATGAGAAGATTACTTTTGTTGGATGGGGAAACCTTTGTTCAGCATTTATCAGTTTTTCATTTCTATTTGGCTTTACAGCTTGGATATTTTTTCTCTTTTTCACTTGATTGAAATTTACAATCTACAATAAATTGACAAAATCTTGACAACTATGCAAGAATCTGTCTGGCTATAAAAGATTAGGCAGAATACTTGAAGCAAATACACCAAACAAATTTCATATGATTTCAGCTATTAATTAATTTCACCTTGTTATCCATTCATTCTTAGCCCACTTCCTAATTTGAGTAGATATTCTTGGTCAAACGAAAAATATTCATCACCTATTATTTTTATTTTTTTATTTTTTTTTAAAGAGGAGAGAAGTGTCTCTCTTAACAGTAATGGATAGTTACTTATTAACATTCATGTGATTTGTAATCCAAACAATTTCTGGCAACTAGCTCATTCTGATAATCATGATAGAATAGAACAAAGTATGTGTAGGTGTAATTAACCAGCTGCTCGTTTTCTGTGCACACCCGTCTGCTACAGCAGTTAGCTAATTTGTTGCAGACACTTGCTCCGGCACATTTGTGTTTAACACCCACAGATACCTTATATGATTCATACTGCAACTGATTGGACCTTAGTTGCAATTTCTAGAAGAGAACACATAATTTCTCATCAGTTGTCTGAACAATGCCAGTATGCCGAAACCCTCGCTTACAATAATGTGACAATTCCACTCACAATGTTTGGATTAATCCGTGGTGTGGTTTTGAGGCACTTTTGAAAGGTGCCACATGCTAGACTGATAACATTAAGAAGTCACCTTACTGACATTGACCCTGGTGAATTTGAATTTGGGTTAGAAAGCAAATGTTTTATCAACTCCTTTGAAATAGGAAAAGATAAGAGAAAAGAATATAAATATAACCACCAAAAATATTTTCGGTGAATCTTTACGTTATTTAATGCCAATTGTTTATGAAGACGTTTTACAACACAAAATCGTGTAATTTCCAAAATGGCTTGAGAATTCATAAATGTTTTTACATTAAATACTTTTAAAAAATTCTCTCTTAAATTGGATGAAATTCGTCTAATTATAAAATATCTGGAACAATTTGTAAAAATCTTGACATTCCGTCAGTAATCTTGTCATTGAAAGAACAAAAAATCTGAATTTACCAAAACTTTCATGGCAAGCGCCTAAATGCTTAATTAAATGTTATTGTTATAGAAATTAAATTTTAATTAAGCCCACTCTTATTTTTAAAATGCAGTTTTATCACTAATTTATTAAGTAAATAAATAAAACACTAAAATAGCACTTGTATATTAGTCGTTGGAGGCTCATAACTCAGCTTAGTTTATTTAGATATGTAGATGCATTAAAGTGCTTTCTGTTCACTTTTTAGGTCAAAGTTGTGATCAGGAAATTTTCAGTGGATTGCAAGTGAACTGAATGTGTTGTTTAAATAGAAATCTCTTAATAGTCTTTTCTTTAAGTTGCGAGAGGTTTCACCAATGCATTTGAAACATTGCTTCCTTTTACTGATATAATTTAATGTCAGTTTTTTTATTTTATTTTGTCAGTGTGACCAAAATTAAGTTATTGGCAAATCCTGAATTTTTGCTTATAAGAAAATATATCAAAATGATTGTTACGGATGTTTAAAAAAAAAAAGATGCAGAACATTTGCTAAGACATAACAAAAACGAAACTACCATCTTTAAATATAACAAATAGAAAAGTACTTTTTTCAAAGTGAAATATTACATTAAGTTTTCCTTGTTGAAAAATAAATTTTCACCAAAAAACAAAGCAAAACTAAACGATTTTAGAAGAAAAGATTAAATATTTTTTTTTACGTTTTAAAGACATTAAAAATAGTCGATAGCCTCTTCAGTTAATATTCCAAAAGAAATCTTGTAGTCCATCATTAAAAGAAGTGTAAATGAGAATGGAAAACCTTAAGGAAGATATAAAACTGCTGCAAGTAATGATAACTATTTTCCAATGCTTCGACGTTAACAAAATCAATGGCACAGGAAAGTTATAGAATGTTAAGGGGCCCATATTAAGATGTAAAATAATTTATTCAGGTATGTCGGATATTGTGTTAATGAAAATATATACCTCTACTGAATTTATAAATAAAACTTTATGTAACATTTTGCCAAATCAAATATGGCACCTTCCAAAACAAGTTCCATGAATGTTTTAATAAGTGCAGAAATTACATGCTCAATCTAGAGAACATATCGCTCATAAATAGAATATTCTGAAAATTCTTACACCGAATGGTTAATATCAAATTTCTTTTGGTAACACTGACCTGCATAATACAATGACGTGTATATATATATATATATATATATATATATATAATTACACAAGTTGAATATATGGATAAGAATCCGAAAAGAGAACCAAAAGGAAGCGTATCTCAATCTTACATCTTTCACTTTTAATAAAATTTCTTCAGAGACCGAGAGAAAAATAGGGGGGGGGCACAAAAATGCAGTATACTGGTATGTTATGATTTTGGGTTCTTATTGGTCAGATGTGTCACGTTTATTAAAACAATAGATAATTATTTTTAAATGTCTTTGCGTGGAATATTTTGGATAAGTGTATAATTGTGTTTTTATGTAGAAACGCTTGTCTGTCTTGGTGTGTTGATGGTAACGCGAGTGTGTGAAGAAAAGTGTGTATGTCATTTTCGAATACATCGTTGAAATGTAGCAAGATGTTGCGATGAGTTTGTATTTCGTTTGATATTCTCTATTTACACGTGTGTGTAAATTGTCACTTCTATGTTGGTCACTGAAACGCAGTTAGATGTTATTAATTCGTTGGAATTTGTTTTCATTGAAGGTGAAATTAGTGTTCATTTATTTTTATGTATTGGTAGACAAGCTAGATTCATGAAGATTTGTAGAAAGATGATGTTATGTTTTAAACGAGTGCGTTTATAGTTGGTAGTAATGCTATTATTTTGCTTTCAAAATACTTTCTTCTTAAAGGATTATGCTTTTTTTTTTTTTTTTTTTTTTTTTTTTTTAGGCTAGCATTAGTGAAACCAAAAGTTATGTACTATGTTGTTTCGATGTAAAACGAGAGAGAACGTCTGCGTAAACGTAAGTGCCTCTTGTGTTCATAGATGCGGGTTTTTAGATCACGTGATGTCTCACCCACGTACGCGCTTTTGCATTTTATCTGATAAATTCCGGCATTTGAGATGTTATATTTTTCTTTCTGAATATATCACCACTTGTCTTGTAGGTGGTGGTAACGACCCTTATGTTAGTGATTGCTAATTTGTTTGCCAATTTAGTTGGAAGACAGGATTATGAAATTTATGTATTTTTTTTGCAAGTATTCGTTTTTGGTTTTGGAGTTTGTAAGCTCTTTTTTTAGCGTTGAGGATGAAATGGTGTAGGTAGTGGAAAAGTTTCAATGTTTTCTGAATATAGTTCTCATTTAAATATTCATGGCTGCATATTCTAAGGTAAAATCCTATAAGTCTAGATTTTATTTTCTGGTTGATTTTGTTTGTGGGTTTTAGGTAAACTTTAAAATTTAATTTATCATTACTGCGTATTAAGATGTTGAGTAACAGTAAAGATCTGCATGAATTTGTTGGTGGTTTCAACCTTATTGACTTTCATATGTTTAATAGGTTAATGGGGATAAACTACATAGATGACGTCCTCTTATTTTAAGTAAGAAGAGCTGTTAAGTATGTGTTTGAAGGGGCCGGATTCTAAGAGTTCCAGAAAGAGGCAAGCGAGAACGCCACTGATAAGTGACCCCATGAGTAAGCCGAATTTTAGTTTGTAGAAAGTGTTACATACATAAAATATCAAATCAAATATAAAACCATCACTACATTTGATCGCCATATTTCAACGATCTATTCGGAAACGATAGCTACAGATCTTTCCGCACACACATACACGCTTATATTAACTAATTTTACCGTCTAACATACACCTAGACAGACAATTGTTTCTGCATAAACACACACATACATTATTACATACTTTACTGGCCAAAATATTCCTCACATTATCTATTGCTTTATTACACGTGGTGTATATATATATATATATATATATATATATATATATATGCGCTCCAGGGCTACGGTATTACTGGACGACTGTTGATTTTATCATTTTGAAATGAAAGTCATTTTGGACGGGCAAGCTTTCAGATACTTTCACATGAACACCGGTGCCATTCAAGGTTATATCCTAGGTCCTACGCTATTTCTGATCTTCATCACGTGTCAAGTCTGAAAAAGTAAACTTAGTTTCTGCTCTTGAAACGAACTTCCTATTAGAAATTATTTAAAAATCTGAATGCCTCCAAGGCAAAATTGCTTTCCCTGTCCGCCATCAGGATGGCTGATGCTAGTCTCCTAGAGAGCAACACTGAACCTTCTTGGTCTCACTTTTTCAACCGACTTGAAGTGGAACGACTGCATCGATTATACAGCTGCTTTAAACTGTTAGGAAGGTTGGGTAACTGTGCCGGGCCAGAGTTTTATACTCAGAATTGATCTTGCACATTTATAAATCTGGCATTTGTTCGTGCATTGAATAATGTTGCCATAACTGGTAGGGTGCTCCTGCTATTCATCTCAAGGTTTTTGACAAAATCCAAAGAAGGATCTGCATTGTCTTGACTTGGCATCTCAACTTCAGTCATTTTATAGGATACTAACACGGTTGATGAAAGTACACAAATATTTAAACATCCTGTGGTAACATTTTAGAGGATTGGCTCAGCTTTGATGTGAAAAAACAGCCAAATTTTAATTGTAAACAGGTGTAGGTTGATTGGATAGCGATGCTCGGATTTTTAACCAATGGAAACAGCAATATATACGTCCTCCTAAAGAGTTATTTCTCTTTTTAATCCAGTTGGAGTTGTATAAGAAAGGAAAAATTAACTTCAAATGCAGAAAGGAATAAAAAACCACATCCGGTCGAGAAAGCCGTGAACTCGGAAGGAAGGAACCGTATCAGGTATTGTTGCAGCGAAAATGCAATGAATTAGGGTTAGAAAAAGCTGCTGCAGTTGCTACTACGACTGTTGCTGGTGAAGAAGAAAAAATATTCTAAATTTGATATACGAATGTCTTGTCTAAACTTATGAGTTTATTTCATTTTAATGTTTTTTCTGAACCTGTGTGTTTATCCCATATTTGAGAACCCTGAATGTTTTATCAAAAGAATACAGAGAGGTAACATCGCCTGAATTAGGTCACCTTTTCGACCTTCAACATTTTGAATTTGTGAACTTTTCAAAGTAATTAAATATCTTTTGTAGCTAAGTAATTGATTTATATGATCTGTTACTTTAAAAGAAAGTTATTCAAATTCCTTTGTTGTTAAAGAAAAAAAATTGCTTTTCACGGACTTTTATTTTCTAAGAAAATGGATTTGTATTACAAAGAACTGTTAATCTGCCTTCATTGTTTCAGACCCACAAAGGAAAGTTTGTGCAAAGGCTATGCTGTATTTTGTACAATTTGTATATTGGGAAAACATATTTTTATCTCATTAATAAATATTTCTGTACAAATTTCACTTTGAGTCAAAATCTTGTCTTTTTCGATAACGCCACTAAAAATACTTGTAAAAGGAATATGAAATTTGGCTTTGATTCCCTATCCTCTTAAATCTCTCTCCTCCTCATTCTCTTATTTTTCTTATTGCTTATGTATTTTTTTCACTCTTTTTTTCTTTAAGTAAATTTTGGTCAGAAAGAAGATTTTCTTAATTAAATATTTTTAAATCACAAAATTTACAGATATAGTATCTGGCGAAACTGTACATATAGCTATCTTTGTGTAGGGTGCGGTAGAAATACCTCCCAGATAATAAGGCATGTCAGTGGTGTCTTCATCTCGCTAATGCCTTACCATTATCTTTGAAGCATTTCTGCCGAACCCTGTAAAAATAAAAAAATGATAAAGCGATTTCTAAAATATGTGCTGTTTCTATGACAAGATCATCGATACAAACCAAGAGAGTCTAGAACCATGTCATGATGAATACTGTCAGGTTCTCCACTAGGGTTGGCCGAACTCAGTGCTACCGGTCCAGTTAGCCCGACCAAATAGGCCAATACAGAAGAATCTGGCACTCGAATACACACACTTTCCTTGTTGCCTATATAATTCACGGATTCTCCTAAGCCAAGGTTCGTCATCCACTCTCCCTTGGGTACAACACAACTGACCCCACCAGGGTAACAGCGACGCATAAAAGCCCAAAGTAACTCGCTGAAGTTCGGTTTCGCTTCCACTAATTGGTCAAGATTTGAGAGACACACACAAATAGGTTTCTCTGCCGGCCGCTCTTTTACATGATATATTTTTTTTATGGAGTTTGGTATCTTGCATGAAGCTGCCAGAGCGTACACAGTGTCTGTAGGCAAACCCATGATACCTCCTTGGTTGATAATTTTAGCTGCTTGAAGGATTCCCGAGGTTCTTTTGGATGTAAAAGTGGGGCATATTTTTCTCGTAACATCCACAACTGGTTGCTTTTCCTAGTAAAGATAAGAAAAACAGATAATAAAATCAACCTACTTTATAATTTAACAAAAGTTCGTTGTATTACAAGTGAAACAACATATATCCACTGATCACATATATCACATGAACAGATGCTCTTTTATGCTAATTTCTAATCAGCTAGTGACGTGGCAGCAATTTTTAATGGTTATCCATTAAATTGCTAAAAATGGCTATAGCAACCTACTAAATTTCATTCCATGCATTAATATGGGAAAGAAAAGTGATTTAAGTAACTCTGAACGAGATAGATCTCAACTGTGTGTTCTAAACTTGTGTACGCGTTCCAGAATTAAACTAAACTTACTAAATATCTAAAGTAACAAAGCACCGATTATTCCCTTTTCTTTTTCTAAAGTCAAAGCGATTTATCTATTAAAGGGAATGTAGAATGTTATTTTCAAGATGTTTATCGGTTTTGTTCTTAATATATAAAGTTATGTGAAATATTAGTCATGTAGAAAATTATCGGAAGTGCAAGTTAAAATTTAGCTTGAAAATTTCTAACCCATCTCAGCATATGAAAGATCATGAGAATGTTATCGGAATCTTTTATTTTAGCAGCGGGGAATCTGGTACATATGTTCTAAGGCAGGGGTTAACCACCTTTTGCTAATTATGTGCCGACTTAATGTTTTAAAATCATTCAGTGTGCCAACAGTATACTTATTTTTATATAAGTCAAGGTCAATATATCTGTTCTACTTTATATAGTAATATATACAATAATATGTAAACCGCATTAATAGAAATAAACTTTTTTTTTTAGTTTTTATTGTTAATGACCTCTAATCAATATTGGCAACATACTTTGTTACTTTGAGTTTTACACAATTTTCTAAATGTTCAGGTGTTAGACAACTTTATTGTGAACTTAACGCTGCTTTCATGTGGTAGTAAATCTGTTCACAATTGAACCAAAAGCTGAAAGAAGAGTAAAAGTAATTTTCTTCAAACAGATTAAAGATCGCGGGAGGGATGGCCAACAGTTGAGAATAGCAGCAGACGTTTCTAAATTTTCATCTTCCAGAGGCTTCATTAGTTTAACAAATCGTGCCATTTGAAATTGCTTGCCGTGCTACGTGTGGCACACGTGCCGTAGGTTGCCAACCGCTGTCTTAAGGTACATATCTGTTGTATACATAATTTGGAAGTCTTATTACAGGTGATGTATAAAAATGAATACAGTTTTATTCATGCGTGTATTCTACACAGTTATTTTACGACTACAAATAACCGTTTGAGAAGAAACATTTACTCCCATTGTGTAACAAGCTCCACCCAACTGGTTCTTGGGATGGAAGTTTATACGTATGCTGGTCTTACTGCAGGACTCTATCCTTAGACCTACGTTGTTTCTTCATGGATGAAGTTTTCAATTCGGTTTTTATGTTTATAACAACTATTTATCCCTAACTTAATGGTAAGTCTGACAAGTCCGATAAAGTAAAAACGATTGCTTCTCTCGAAAACGACCCCTAATCAGTTAACTGAGCAAGAAATGGCTCGTAAATTTCAACGCTTCCCAAACGAAATTGCTCACTTTAAATCATCATTTCTGCCTTCTATCAGTATGACTGACGTTAACCCCCAAGAAAGCAACTCATTCTTTTTCACTGACATGAAGTGGATCGATTATATTGAATCAGTTGATGGGCCTACTGATAGGAATATTGGTTCAGTGTGTCGTGCCAGACAATTTTTCTGTCAGAATTCATTTTGCACGTTTATAAATTTATCATTCGTCGGTGCATTGAATATTGCCGCCATATCTGGTCTGGGACTCCTGCTATAAATATCGAGATTCTCGACAAAATCCAATGAAATGTCTCTTATGTTATAGGTCCTGACTCGGCATCTTGATTTCAATCACTTTCCTATTTCCTCTATATTTTCTATAAATATTTTCATAGCAATAGTTCTAATGAGCTTTATGGCTTGGTACCTCGGCCGCATGAATTTAAGTGATAGGTTAAGTCTAGATTGGCTACATGGTCTGGTCGTTTTACTGTTACATTAGCTAAATTTTTATTTTAATTGTTTCACCCCAAGCAAAGCAGCACTATCACTGGTGCGCAGGGGGTTATATAAGAGGAGAGCGAAGAGAAAGAGGAACAGGTTACGGGGTGTCAGATAATGGGTAAGAGAAGGATAGAAATACTGGTGTGAAAAGAGTTAACGAGAGTAGCGTGAAAATAGAGAAGAACAAGATGTTGAGGTAAAGATAAGAGAAGGATGGGAGTCAAGGAGATAAGAGATGGCAATTGACGTTGCATTTAAACTCTTGGAGATTGTAGCTATCAGGGAAGCAAGTATATGGAAGAGAGTTCTACAAGCGGGAAGTGCAAGAAAAAAGCTGAGAAGTAGAGGCTGCATTTGGTTGTTTTGACTGTAAAAAGGTGGGACCTTGTTGCCAGTCTGGTTGCTTGAGTAAATTCTTGTAGAGGGGGCACCAGAGAGCTAAGCTCGTCTGAGCAGAAGCCATGAAAATATTTGTAGAAGAGACAGAGGAAGCCACATCTCGTCGGTGAGAAAGTGGCTGGAGACGAGCTGCCAGGTCGGGATCGATTACATTGCAGATTCTCTTCTGGATCCTGTCGAGAACCCCGAGATAAATAGCAGGGGCGCCCGATCAGATATGACAATAGTATTCAATGCATGAATTGATTTGTATATGTGTAAGATTGATTCTGGCGAGAAGAACCTCCTGGCACGACACGGTGCTCCATTAGATGTTACTGTAAATTCTATTCTAATAGTTTCTTTTCTCGTGCTTACCTGTGGAACTCTTCCGATTTCTTCTCTACCATATATGATCTTAAATGCAACGTCAATCTCCATCTTCTGTCTTAATTACTGTTCTTTTATTTCCATTTTTATTCCCTAAAAGTCTTCCCATTCTCTTTTACTCTCAGTAATCCCTGGCGTCTTAGTTTCATTATCGTGTTGCTTGGGGTAAAATAATTTAAAATGTTGTTCGTAGCATAGCTAGCATCCTCAACAGCCAGGAAAATTTTTTTGGTACTTGTAAATTCTGAAATATTTTGATTGCTTTATGATTCATTTGCCACTTAATAAAGTTAAACTACAGAACTAAAAACACTGAAAGCTCAAATTTCTGTTGACATTCAGTCAGTTAAGTGCCATACGATATACACGTTTTGGGCGATCATGTCTCGAAAAAGACATGACTGACTGGGCAGAAGATTATCCCGTAGTAAGCTTCGGTAGACTGGTTAGCAGCCAAGGATATAGAACTCAACCTGTCCTGTTAATTAATCCATAACTGGCGGGGAGAGACGGATTAATATTTTTCCCAAGGGTATTTGTGCGTAAGTGAAAGCAAGAAATGCAACTGGAATTCGAACCTGGCAACCCGATCTCTCGTTCTGAGTCGATATCCACTGCACCACAACGCACATCCACACTATAACGCACACCCCTGTCGACATTATTCTCTCTAAAATTACTTGCAGCTGAGATAACTATAGAAATTTATGGACAAACTTCAAATTATTATCAATTATTCTTCCCCCTTAGGATATTCTTCGTTCAATTTTCATAGAAAACTATACTAGGTAGTGTGTTGTAAACATGTAGCTACATCGGCAGGGGAGACAACTGTGCCTGACTCTTACCTCAAATTTAATTAGTTCTGTAACCAATGGCCAAATGTTTCATTCTTAGTGAAATTTATTGAGAGCTTTCTGAGATACCACGTAGTCCGAGTAATGTTGCAAGCAAGCAGCAAAACATTTCTATTATATCCTTAGTTTTGAAACTCATATTTTGCATGACAAAGCAATCATTTGTTGTGTACAATGTACACAACACATGTATATGGATGATAAGAATATTGCTCAATTTGACAAATAGTAAATTTTAATTTTATTTTGTTGGCAGAGCACTGCTCGGCCAAGCGACTGAACTCACAATGACTGTCATCAAATTCACGAACCAATGCTTTAATCCATTTGGCTTTTGCTCCATTTGAAAATTCTCTATGAATAACTTGGAGCCTTAAATATAACTTACCTACTGATAAATGGTGCTTTTGCTGTTGTTTGTCTTGCTTTACTGCACGCATTGAAGCTTTTCGCTTTTGTTCTCTGTACTTGGACTCAGTACTAAAAATAAGAACTAGACGGGATATCCCTAGACGTGGGCAGTGGAACAAGAAATGTTTATCACCGTAGATTAACAGCTTCAATAACCCTAGCAATTTATCCACTTTTTCTTTTTATATAGTACAACTTCTACTTCATCTTTTACTCTCCATTGTCTGATAAAAATATCAAGATCCTGCTGCAGTTCATCTTTTCAATTAGTTGAATAAAAAAAGAACTTGCAAACAGCTTCAGTGATATTAATATCTATCCTTTCCTGACATTCTGCTTGAAGACATTCTAAGTTCAATCTATGAATGTCATTGTAATATTTGTACCTAGTATGTTTTGGATAATAATTAAGAGATACAAATATTAACCTGTTAAAACAAACTTTATTTAACTTCGTCTACATTCTCGTGTGAGTCCCTCGTAGCTGGCTAAAATGTCCGCTGGCGGGAGTAGCATGTGTGGCTTGTGAGAAATCTTTTGAGGAACTAAAAAAATGAACTGCTACTAGTTGTTGGTCAGTAGGGATGGGCCAGAGAGAGAGAGAGAGAGAGAGAGAGAGAGAAAAGAGAGGGAGTGAGAGATGAAGGGATTCTGGGATAGTAGTTCGTGACCTAGGTGGAAGCACCTGGAAAAGAGGAGGGACAAAGAGTTAATATGTTTAGGTAGTATTATTTCTGACCTCTAGTAAGGGGATACTACAAATACTCATCTACCAGTTAACGGAGTTCTCGTTTTAGTTTAATCTTATTTATTTATTTTTATTAATTGACTCCGTGGCTTAATAATAAATGTATTTGTTATCCTTTTTCTATGTAACTGTTCTACCTGAAGTTCTTGTCTTCGTTTTATGTTCTTGTACTTTTTCAGGTGGTAAACTATCAGGCTTTTTATTTGCATTGGTGGTTGCATTTTGCGTACATTTTGATTTTTGTTTTCTTTTCAATGTACGGTTTTAAACAGTCTGTTGAAATTTGTGTATGCGTGTTTGGGTTAGTTTCTATTAGGAAATATTTTGGTGTTCGTTCGTGTACCATGTAAGGACCTGAATTCTATTTCTTTTACTTTATTAGCCTCTCTTTTTGCACATGCGTAAATTGTCTTTCCTGTCCGAGGACTCCTGGGAGATTTTATGTTTATTCTATTTTGTACTTTTATTTTATTTTGTATTTTTATTTTATTTAGTGTTTGTTTATTTTATTTCGTAATTTTATTAAGTCCGTACACTTTTGTTGAATTAAATGTGCTCCAATTTTAACTTTAATTTCTGCATAAAGGCTATAAAGATGTATCAGAATATTTGTGAAGTCACCTTCTTTTAGAGTCGCAACAATATTATGTGGATTTGTTTCTGGCAAAAGAAAATCTTGTTCATTAGTAACATGACACTGGATGGCGTCTTCATTATTTTTGTTTTCTTTTTAAATCTACGATTAAAACAAGATTTATAAAATTACAATCATGTGATCTTGTACTTTAATGTTTTATTCAAAACATATTAAACTTTAAAAATGTGTCATCATGAGACCAAGTAAAACAATAATACAAAATACCATTATTATTTAACTAGTTGATCCATGTGAGAGAAATCATAGATATATTTGAATTTCTATGAAATTATTTTTATTTTAGAAAAAAAAAACTATAATAAAAAGAATTTAAATTGTAGAAACCTCTTCGTTTATTTTACTTTCTGGCACATGGATTTTTTCTTTCTTTTAAGAAACAGATATGTCCTTCTGTGCTATTTTTACAGACTAATAGAATCCAGTCTGTCTCTTTCAAAATTTTAGTTGATAACTAAATTTCCAAAAGTCAAAACAAATTGGCACAATTTCTATTTTCGATTGGTCACTTTTTTATGAGTATCAGATTAATGGCATTCTGAGATTTTTTGCCTCATCTTTACTTCAAAACCTACAAATTCTTTATCAAAAATATGATCCGACCACGAAACTTCGTTTGAAAAACAGAAGAATGGCTGTGAGGTTCTGGATTGCAGTAGAAAGGTCGTGAAGAGGCAGAGAGATTAAAAGAGAAAATATTAGTTAATCTGTAAAAGGGACGGTCAGCCATGTCCGGTACAAGGCATAACCGACACTCCCCACAACTTAAGTGTTTATAAGAAGGTCACCAGAAGTTGAATTTGTGGAAGAATAAAACATTTGGTTCTAAAATAAGTGGAATTTTATTATCAGAACATAATAACATCAGTTGGTAGAGTTAAATGTTCAAAGAGAAAAATGTACGTAGTTAAATGTTTAAGAGAAATAGTAGTAAGTAGCAGAATGTGTGTATATAGAAATATTAACAGGTTACTAATAAAGTCTGTGTTCTTTTCTTTTTTATGGTCGGCGAGAAAGTGAAAAGGAATGTAAAGCAATAAAGGAAATTGTACTTATCGTTAGTTTTTAGGAGTCAGTTAAAGTATCTTGTTGTTTTCGTCATCTTCATCTTCGTTGAATGCGGGGATATTGAGGATAGAGAAGAAGAGGTAAAGGCAAATAGCACGAATGAAGAAGGAGAACGAATATGTGTCGAGAACTTATGTCCGGGTCGGCAGATTAAAATTTCTTTAATCACATCTTGCGGTCTCGTCTCTAATTTCTGCTCCCATCTGACCGACTGCTTCTGACTGTCTTTGTGTTTTTATAGCCATTTAGCTTTCCAAATGGGATTGCTAACGTTTCTCTCAGTTTTGCAAATCACTTTCTTTCATTGGTTAGAAAATTAATTTAACATCGGATCGCGAAATCCGGTTTTGTCTTTTTCTTTCAGTACGGGGTCAATCCTTTTTCTATTTGTCAAAATGAGGATTTCACACGTAATTGTGAATTTTTCCAAAAAGTGAAGAAGAGAAGAGATTTACTTTTAATTTCGTGTTCACTACAAATCTGACTATGATTATTGCAAAACGGAAAGCAAACATGGTCTCAAATCTCTTTACAACTTTGCCTTAACCCCATTATCTATCCATGATGTATTGTAGACACTCTAACATTACACTATGGAAATCTTATTTTAACTATTTTTATTTTTTTAATGAAGTTTTTCATATTCTCGTACGATGCGGAAAATCTTATTGTCTGCATTGCATGTAGCATAGGCTAGTAGACCTTTGAAAATTTTGCACCTATTTATATCTGTGATCGTGGGCTACCTTTTCACAGGATCTCCTCTTGCTATACCACTGCCTGTTGTAACTATTGTTTACACTGAAAGATAAACTCTTGTTATGCGATAGTTGGCAAGTTAATCTTGTAAACGATTCTATGTGCATCTGACAACCCACGTTCAATTTAAATTTTACGAAGAAATTTTGATTTCTCAAATATCTTTTTCACAACGAGTAAAACCCGCGACTACTTACTGTCAGTAAAGGAGTTCCAAGCGGCACCAAATGACCTTGTAAAGTTCCATTAATCATACCAGCAAATGTTCCATACAACGCAATCAAACCTTACAAGATAGGAAAATAAAAGGAAATTTATCAGTGTTGCTAAATCAAAGATGAGTTGAAAATGGGTAATTTGTGTCGTATGAATATCGCTGACATTCTGTGAATAATATTTATTGTTACTTTATTGGTTTTTCTATGAATTGTTGGGCCTAGTCATCATTAAGATAAAGATTAAATATATATTAACTATTTCGACAACAAAATCCAACCTCATTTTATAAGATAACCTGGACTGTATTAAAACAAACAAACAAACAATAAACAAATATCTTTAGCTATTAAAGAAAGCACACCATGGCCGCAGATCATCGGGGGCCGGCAAGCTCAATTAGAAGATACAGGCTTTGTGACCCTCGCTATAAACATTTACTTTTTTCTACCCATATTTATATACGTTACAAATGAAACTAAGCACGTCTGACTATTAATGATGGAAAAATTTTGCGGATTTTGATGTCCTTCTGGAGTCTTTTTTTGTCTAAATCTGTGACTTTGTTTTGTTCATGCTAAGTCTAAAATAAAACACGATATAAAATTCACTATTTTATCCATAGTATTGAATGTATTAAAATTATCGAACTTTTTAACAAGAAATATTTCAACTTGTTGCAAAAAATTGTTCATTTATGATAGAATGATCTATTATGACATATCTCTAATTTGTATTTAAATACATTGTATTTATTTTCAATTTTTCTAGTTGAATTGTTCACCTATATTGGGTTACATGGAAAAATGCGCACATGAAGAGTAATATTCTTAAGATTATGTTAAACCTGGAAAAGAACAGGACAAAAATATTCTAGTGAAGCAAAATATAAGACATTTCTTTCTTAATATTGCATTCAAATTTTATTTTTAGCTGCAATATTTTAAGTAAAAAATTTCTTATTTTTTACTTCACTAGAATATCTTGTCCATTACCTTTCCAGGTTTAATATTATCTTAAAAATATAACTTTTCATGCGTGCATTTTTCCATGTAATCCATGAATTTTCCAGGCATTGCTATTAATTTAATATAAATTTAATGCTGAAAACCGCATTCAAAAATATTAAAAAGAAAAAAAATATATGCAATTGATAAAAAAATGATTATTTATAATTAATTCTGATAATCAATTCTGATAAAATGCTAAGTGAGAAGCAAAGTTTGATTGACAGAAATGATAAAAAAATCGTCAGAATTTAAATGTTGAAAACCGCATGCAAAAATATTAAACAGTGAAGTAGTAAAAATTGATAAATTATAATAAAAAATGATAAAAAGATAACATGATAAATTAATGCTAATAATGGCATTCAAAAATATTAAAAAGAAAAAATTTATATCCAATTGATTAAAAAAAAAATTGATTATTTATAATTTATTCTGATAATCAATTCTGATGATGATAAAATGATAAGTGATCAACAAAATTTGATTGACAAAAATGATAAAAAATATCATCAGAATTTAAATGTTAAAAACCGCATGCAAAAATATTAAACAGAAAATAGTTATAAAGAATAAGATTTATTATTAGAAGCGTTAGTCACTTATGCACTTATATAGTTAGTCTTCCATTTCTGACTTACATATTTTCATGTAAGTTTTTTTCTACTGAACCAAAATTCAATTTTTTTCAAAATGTATCTAAGAAGGTGTCCTATCTCTTTAAACTATTCGAAATTTGGTTAAGAATTGAATTAGCGGTGAAGCTTGAAAGTTGTCTAGATTCACACAATGTCGGGCTTAAGAATATATTCAACCACTGCCGTGGTTGAATGATATGATTGTTTATTGTGCATAATTAGGTTATTTCATATATGAATAAAGTGTAGCTGCCGACATTTGAGTCTGAACACGGATCGCCAGAGAAAAAACATAATCGGCCTCGTTTTGATGTAATTAGAGGAATCGTACTACTGGGATCACGTGACATTGTAAAATAAAATGTATATGTATACATAATAAGAATTCGGGGAAAAAAAGAAAAAGGTTTGACAGTATTCTTCGAAGGCGTTATTTCTAGTATATGGGACTTTACAAAAGTAGAGACAGGTATTTGTTTGAACTTACGCAAGGAAAAAGTTATCCTACACGTCGTAATGCGATATTCAGTTAATATTCGTCATATTCGCCGCAAGACTAGAGAGAAATAACCAGGCGAATTTATTCAAAAATTAATCTATGAAATATTCAGCGAAGTACAGGAAAATGAAAGAACTAAAATCTGTCATGATTCAAATCTCGGTGCTACAAAAGAAACAACAAAAACAACAGCAGAACAGCAATTACAATTACAACAACAGAAGATTTCTGAATTATTATTTAATAAAACTACGGAAGAAAAAACATCAGATATATTCACTCTAGATGCTGTTGCTAATTCAATTTATACAATCTAGATGTAGGGATAACTTTCCAAACTTATTACAGAAGATACGAAGGGATCTTCAAAAGGGATTGCTCGCATTAGAATGATAAAAAGAAAGTATGTTTATTATTAAGAAAATTTTCCTCTGTTGATCATGAGATGTATGCAGATTTTATTTTACCAAAAACCAAGTGAGATAAATTTTGATAAATACTATCAAAACTTTTCAGTGATAGGAATTCATCATTCAATACAAGTTGGCAATGTCTCAACTCAGTAAAGTGTGACGATGAAGATTTTGTCACTTATGCAGAAGTCAGGAATCGAGAATGCGAGAAGTTCAAATTAAATGAATTTACTCCGGATTTATTTAAATGACTAATATTTGTACAGGGCTTAACTTCTAATAAGGACGCGGAAATATGATCGCAGATACTTGCTAAATTAGAAATGAATCTCAAATCAACTGAAGAAATTAACGTATTGTAAATCTAAGACTCAATACCGCAAGGATTGAGGAAAAAGACATTTCACAAGTACATAGCGTCCAACCATCTAAGAAAAAAACAAAAAAAAAAAAACAACAAAATAACAAAAACAAAATAACAATCAAACAAAAAACAAAAAGATATAGACGTTTTTCAAATTCTAATACCGTGTCTGGAATGCCGCCACGAAGATTAAGTTCATTTGAAATAAATAACTACCAGAACGTAAGGTGATAGCATAAAAAATAACGATAAAAGTAAATATTTCAAACCTGGAGATAAGGTGTTAAAATGTATCAACGTGGAAAAGATTTCTGGGATTCACTGATTCATAGATTTAAAAAGTCTCCGAAAAAAGGTACCTATGGATATATTGTATGACACGTTTGACGTACCCACGCCATTAGAACTTGTTGAATCAAGGTTTTACGGTAAGAGAAAAAGAACAGCAACAGAATTTTTATATATTGAACCAGAACTTAAAAAATATAGACTCCAGAGGAAGTCATCGCAAAGGAGAGGTGTCAAATATGAATAAAGTGTCACTGCCGATATTTCAGTTTGAATACGGATCGTCGGAAAACAAACATAATCGACCTCGTTTTGATGTAGTTAGAGGAATCATGTTGCTGGGATCACGTGACGTTGTAAAAATAAAATATATATGGTTACATAATAAGAAAACAAAAAGGTCAGATAGTATTCTTCGAAGGCGTTATTTCTAGTATATATGACTTTACAAAAGGTTACAAAAATTTTATTATTTCGAATCTTTGCCTGTATAAAATCTCTTTATCTGGTCGTGTGTTTTGATAACTTGTACCAAAATACAAAGACATTAATCAATTGTCTATATTTACCACATTGTCTATATTCACCTCTTTTGCACTCTGCCTCTCCGTAGAAACTTTCTATAGGTTTTTGAGATTTCGCCTTTTTTTTAACAAAACAGAAAAAATCTTCATTTAAGTTATCTATGTCTTTCCTTATATTTTTTAAACTTTTAGCGCTAAATAGTGTAACATATTTGTCATATGCAATATTTCGGTGTTATTGGTAAGGAGTTGTTTAATGTTACTGTAGTTCTTTTGTTGCTTGTTAATGTGCTGTCTAATAGCTCTTTTTTCGGATAAATTCATGAAAGTCTACGTGAAAGAGTGGTTATTCTATCACCTATATTTTGAGTTTCTTCACCTTACTTCCCTGAAGATGACTCATGTGAATCGAAAGCGTAGACAAAGCTTTGGTTTTCGATATTTTTTGCATCTGTACCACTCATGTGTATGGAAGATAATTCACAATTTAGTAAAGGTTATTGTTAAATTTTATAGACATAGAATGTTTATACTTCTATACTTCTGTGTGTGTGTGTGTGTGTGTGTGTGTGTGTGTGTGTGTGTGTGTGCATTTCTCACTAATCAGTCAGGGATTATCTTGTATCATCTGGATGTACATTTTAGACCAAATTTTCTCAAACCGGGGTACGTGTATTTCACCCCAGGGGTTACACGATCGGAACTTCACCCCGTTTTATGATTAGTAGTTCGATCTTTCTGTCCATTTCTCCGATAGAATGAGATGTTTGTTTTTTGCATTCCCACTTTTGGTAATCAATTCATTCAGAATTTCTTTCAAATTAATGCCATATCTCTTCCAAACAATTTTAAAGATTAATTTGTGGTATTCTCGAAAGACTCAATGGCCAAAGATCATAAATTTCATGGTCTTCCAGGGTGAAGTCATATTTATCCGTACTTGAAAAATGTATTGAAAGTAGGTGAATAAAGTTTTCAGCAATATGTATGATGAAAATCAAATGTTGTATAAACCTGTTGAAAATCATAACTGCGTGTCTCTCTGAAACGGCTTTTTGGAAAGAGCAAAACACACTTATGTATTGAAAAAACAAAAAAAACAAAAAACAAACAAACAAACAAACAAACAACAACAAAAAAAAAACAAAACAAAAAAGCAAATACTACTCGTTTTATCTATTTTTATGGTATCTATACATTTTATACAGTATTCTTCTGAAAGACGCTAACACATTTAGACGGAATGCGGGAATGTAACCCTATTTCCACGTGAAAAAGATATATATATATATTTCAGTCAGTTAAGTGCCATACGTGATACACGCTTGGGCGATCATGTCTCGAAAGAGACATGACTGACTGGGTAGAATATTATCCCGCAGTAGGTTGCCATTGCTTTCTGCGATAGACTGGTTGCCGACCAAGGCCATAGAACCCAGTCTGTCCTGTTATTTAACCCATAACTGGAAGGAAGAGACGGATTAATACCTTTCCCAAGGGTATTTGCGCGTAAGTGAGTGCAATGAATTCAGCTGGAATTCGAACTCGGCTCACCAATTTCTCGTTCCGAGCCGATATCCAATGCACTACAACGCACATCCTACTTTGTGGTTTAATACAACGGAGTGAAGGAAATTGTTACTAGTGGTATTGTTAGTTGTGTTTTACAGTAATCTGCGATGTGAGCTTACGTAAAAAAAAAGATATTTTTAATACTATTATGTACCTGTAAAATTCGGGGAATAGAGAAATTGGCTGATAATTGGAAAAAAAGAGAAAAATATAGTTTTTCTTCTTTTTCATATTCGAAAAGAATTATTTTGGTCTAGTGGAAGTTGAAAATGGCCGTAGCCATAACAGGCTGTCAGGATAAGGTTAAGGTGAGGTCAGATTCACTTCCTGCACCTGCTGGGAAAAGGATTTGAAAATTTGAAAGCCTAAAAATGATGTAATTAAGAAGAAGAAGACGAAAAGAAAATTACGTCATATGAGGTGTTGATATTTCATTCGTCGAGCCCTATCTCCCCGTAAATCGTGTGGGTGGAAAATAATCTCATTGGTCAAAGCCTTTAGTCGCGTAGATCCCCCGAGAGAATTGGGGACAGCTATAAAAATCCGAACTCGGTGTGAAAAGTGAGTTGGTTGAGTGGTTTTCGAAATTGCAGTCGAGATATAACGACTGAGGGGAAAGTGTTGCCAATTAGGGGCCACGATTGGTTGCCTCCCATAGAACTCATGGCTGAAGAGTGAAGATGTAAAGAAATGTAGAAAATCATGCCGCCGATCAATTTAAGAAAAGTTAAAGTCGAATAATGCGCTCCGATAAGAACCCCGAAAGAACTTTATTGTCTTAAAAGTTATTTGAAGAATTGAAGGCTCTGATATTCTTAACGAAAAGTTCACACTCTTATGAAAAGAATTTTTAAGTTGTTTGGTGAGAGAGATTTTCGAGCGACAAAGAAAAACAAACCCCACCGTCATTGCCGACTTTTTCACTCTAGTTCGATAAATTCCGTTCAGTTCCGACAAGAACCCGAAAGAACTTTGTTGTTTTAAAAGTTATCTGGAGAATTGACAGTTCTGATTATTTTGAACATTTGAAAGCTTTGATTATTTCTAATGAAACTTCGAAAGAACTTATTTTTATTCGGAATATTTGAAAAGCTCTGATTGCTTTTAATGAAACTTCGAAAGGACTTATTTTTATTTGAAAATTGAAAGCTCTGGTATTTTTAAACGAATCCTCTCACAGTTGAAAACTTGAATTTCGACAATTGCATTTTCTACTTTTACAATTAATTATTTTTTATATAAAGACTTTCTTTCGTAACTCATTCAGGCGTCTTCGAATTTATTCATTTATTTTTTTTTGTGCTGTATTTATTTTTTCTAACACAAGTGTACACAAGTGTCTGATCTGGTTGATGTGGTAGAGAGACAGCTACCAGGTTTTTCGACGTGACTTGCTGAGACCAAAAGAACACAATGTAGGCAGTGAGTTCGTTATTGTAATAGACGTCTTGAGGACCAGCTACTGTGAACATCGTCATTTGGCGTCCGTAGTCGTCTACAAACAGCTGGGCCGTGTTACAGAAGAAAACATTTGAGGAAACCTATGGTCTAGAGTAAGAATCTTCAAAGCTAGATAGAATTTTAACATTTGACAGTTCGAGATAACTTAGTAATAATGATGAAAGTAAAATACAGAACGAGAAAAATTATAATCGTATATCTGTTAGAGCAATTTATAAAAAACAAACTGTAATGCTTACCTGCGAGTAAGGCTGTAACAAGAATCATCCAAAGGAGGCTGCAGTCCGAAACAGCGGACAACAAAAGCAATCATGTTGAGCTCAAAGAACAAAGTGAACGGCATCCAGATTTTGGTGAAGGTGAACGTCAGAAAGATGCCCATCGTGTGAAGCACCAAAAGGGCAATGGCGGTAGCGCGTAAAGTAAACGCTAACGAGGCTATATAAATAAAAACGCGTTAGAATATAAAAGTCATTGGTTTGGTATTTGTCAACGCACGCGCGCACCCCTATATTTGTTACTTATTTCTCGGTAGACTGCCAAAGACTTTATTGGCACATAATATCATCATTCAGGTATTTTTAGATACAATGTAGTAAAACTTAAAGCAAAGTGTTGATTCGATAAGCTGAGATCCATTCTTGCATATTAAAAAGACTTACACTTTTCATATAAGAATTTATTTTAACTTACAAAATCTGTTCATTTGTTGTATTGAGGAATGATTGTAGTCTCTCTGATCTTGTTCTTTTTGTAATCGGTGAAGATATTTATTATTAAAACATAAACAAGTGTGGCATAAGGCCTATTGTGTGTGTGGAGGGACTGATCGATACTAACTATCATATACTTAGCTAACAAGAATCACGACCGAATCCATCATCATTCCATACAATATGCACCACAATGCCACATACAAACCAGGAAACCTACAAAAACCCATGATATAAAAGGTTAAATTGTCCAATAAAAATATATATATAAATTTGCATGATGAAGAAGAAAGAGAATGACCCCTTCATAACAAAAAACTAAAATATATTAAAAAAACTTTCAATTAAAAATAACGAATGCTAGTAATACCAGTCCACCCACAAAACTAAGAGTAGCCGTTGTATTTTACTGACAGGTAGAATCAAGAAGCACACTTACTAACGGAGAGGGACGGATAAAAATAAATAACGGAATTGGAAAATCAAGGACTGACTCCGACGTGATAAAAAAGAAGCCAAAAACAAACTGGGGAGGTTGGGCAAATCGACGTGCATCATAACAAAAGAGAGTACCAGGAACAAACTATGAATGACACTTACATTAACTAGGTAAATAAAGAGAGTCTAACTTAACCAGAGAAGGGTTCCACAGGAAACGCCCCTGTTGCGATCAAGGGAACTAAAAAAAAAAGAAAAACAAAAAGAAAACAATGCTAGCTTTGCTCACATGAACCAAGCTCGCCACATTTAGCCAAGTTTCGATGAAATCTGTCGACAACAAACGCTTTCTCTTAGATCTGATCTTCATCTTGATGCCAAAAGAATCAAATCAAATCCTGATACAAATAACGTACGTATCGCAAGATTCCCTCCGTTCGCAACATCAAAATCAACTTTTTTGCCACGGCTAGCAACGTGAGAAACACTATCCGTTTCACCCCAGAATATGAGGGCAACATATTCTCATACGCGTATACGAGATGGATGAACACGAGCTGTTCGGGAGCGATACTAGCCGTTAAATCACCGACATAGTATCAGAAAGGGCGCACCCGAGGACAAAGGTAGAAGACGTGCTTCTAAGCCAAGGTCACACCAATGACAGTCGGGTAAATCCGCCCAGCCCCATCTGAAGGCTATGTCATTGAGAGGTAGCACGTTCAGAATCAATCGCTAGGTAAGCGAAAACTCATGGTTATTGAAATAATGCGCCATTGGCACCCAAGACAAGAAAGAGTGCAATTCAGTCACCGATTAGCCTAGCCCCTCACAAAGTGGGTCCAACTCGATACAAGATAGCTAAAGCACGATACAAGACCTTTGTAGTCCGTGAAATGTCAGTGAACTGAGGAGTCACCTTCAAGTGACCTTTTTTGAAGAACATCGACTTTTTTCAGGGCTTAAGTCGGCATTCAGCCACAGAAACCAGGGGAGTGATGGTAAGGCGAAGGAAGGTTTACCTGACCCTCCCCTTTAAGATTGAATCTTCCGTCAAAGCACGGACTAGGAAAGTCAACCCCGAGGCGTGTCAGTGGCACATCAAGTGTGGCATTCTTTTCCCCATGATACAGACACTGAAAATAGACAATTCTGCAAGCCTTATGCCCGCCACCACCACCCCATAAGATGGAGGAGAACATGCACTCGATCGTTTTCTTAGAGTCTCTACAGAGAGGGCGTACAGACAGCCGGTAAAGGATGAAAAGAAAGACGAAAGTGACACACGCCTCAGCACTAACCTTCACGGACAACTGCTGTAAAAGCCAAGTTCGGACCGCTGCCCCGAACTTTGCCAGTACCTCCGAACAATTCTTCTTTAGCTGGAGCTCCAAGAATGTGAATGGATTCGTCAGTTCAACTAAAGAGCCCCAGAAGAGCGACCTCCTTCCAGTTACTTAACCACAAGCCGGAAGACGTGTTGCGGTTAACCTTGACCCTTGTGACCTTCTCGTACTGTCAAGCTCTCTCTGTACCACCTCAATGTCGATGTGGTACAACTCGAAAATGGATTCATTATCGGCGTACGTAAAAAAACTTAGATCAATCACCACCCGGGACACCGATTCTACGCAAGGCCGGACTGTCCCTTAGCTGGTGAAAGAGGGGCTCCAACGCAAAAGCGTAAAATAGGGGCGACAGTGGACAATCCTAACGAGCCGACGACCGTGACAGCGCAAAAGCGCATGATTGCTTCCTGTTCATCTGAACCACAGTGCTGAGGGAGCAATACAGGAGGCTGATCTACCTGCAAAAGTCAAGTTTGAGTGCGACGGCCTTCAGAACAGCTGCCAGGTACAGATGGTCGACCCTATCAAATGTTTTGGACCGATCCAAATTGATCAACGCGGCTTACTCGTCGTCTTTTACACACTCTAGGACTGTGCGGACCAGATGCAGGTTGATTTGAATTGTTTGGCGTTTGAGAGCACAAGTCTGCCGAAACTAGTTGTTGAACACGACAGACAAAATCCACGCAAAAACGTTCAACAGCCTAGAGTATAATTCATAGAATAAACCATCAAGTTCCTGAGAGTTGCCACTACCGACACTTTTCAAAGCCAAGTAGACTTCGCCCTCTGTGATCTAACCCTCACAGCTAGCCGCTTCAGTCGGCAAAAGCCGAGGAAAGGCAGCTAAATAGCTACGAAACTCTTCGTCACGGAGATCAGACTCCTTGATAAGCCGGCTCTCAAAATGCCTGCGAAACGCCTCGCACATGCTATCAGTCGACCTCAGAGTATGCCCCTCCGGGTTATCGATCTCCCGAATGTGTAGATCGGAACGTCGACTGTTCTCTTCCTTGCGTGGTTCAGCGCTCATTTTCACGGCTTCATTACACATCTTGTTTAACCTATACCTAACTACCTGACCCTACCCTAGTAGTACTTGCTGGCCTCACGATGCAGAGCCTGCTTAGCTAAACCTATCTCTAAGCGATCCTCCCAGTCACCGCCCGGGACAGATTATCTTTAAGCGTTATCCATATAACGAGTCGTTGGCTATACTTGGCAGTATAAAACCTAATCCTATCCTTAAACCTCTCCCATAAACTATTCTCAATAACCGCCTCCATTAGTTAACACTGCACTAAATTAGTTAGCTGTTGCTGGAAGTCTCGCCTGTTCAGTAAGGACAGATTTAATTTCCAGTGTCCAGCCATTCTAGCCTAACACCATACAGGCACAGACGAGTCTATGGCCCGAATAGCCTAACCAGTGGAACAATCTAGCAAATATAGATCAAAACTTCTCACTAACATTCTATCCAGGTAGCTAGCTACCTGAGTAAACGTTCACTTAAGTGTCCACGTTCACATCTTTCTCTTTGAATGATCGACCATATCTACACTGAGAGCATAAAGCAAGCGGACAGCCTAACTCTGATTTCTCAAGCCCCTCACATTCAGGCTGGCTAAACATTTTAAGTTTATCCCTTAGACACAGACTAGGCGGAAATCTGTGTTTGACGGAACCCCAACGGATTGTCCAAGACTACCAGTACTAATATCGGACGTAATTCGTCCGCCCGTGACAATAACGCCGACATCCACCCGTGACAATAACGCCGACATCCGTTCGTGACAATAATGCCGACATCCGTTGGAAAGGTGAGGTTTAAGGATCTGTATAAGAAAAGATGGTGTATAAGTAGGACTCTCCCTGCACACATCTTTGCAAGTTTTTCTAATAAGAGTTAATATCCCAGGAGAATGGGGGAAAATTACTGGAGTCCTTTGTCGACTTCCCATCGACAAAGGTAGAATTAAATAACAGCTTTCTTCTCTACCTGACATACTGTCCTCCCCACGGATGAACGGTTTCTTTTTCGTAAGGGGTGTGGTTTAGAGGATGGTATAAGGGAGAGATATAGTGAGCTCTTTGTTTTATCGGCGTATGATGGATCATTTTTTTTTTTTTTTTTTTTTTAGCGAAGCAGGGGCGGATTGGAACTCGGAATATTTCAGAGCCTTCTCCGCCCTACTTCAGCCGGACTTTTTCCCCCCTTTTTGCATTCTTGTCCTTTTCATCCTCCTTTTTAGCGAAGAAGATATCAGCGGAGGCATATCCTCCCCATCCATACTTTCAGGCTTCTGCTGCTGCAGTTGTTGGTGATCTCGCAGTTGCTGGAGCTGCTGTTGTAGTTGTTGCTACACCTGTGGTCTCTGCTCTCGCTGTTTGTTGTCGTTGATGCTGTACCTGTTGTCTCTGCAGTTATTGTTGTTGTTCTTACGCCCCTGTGGAATATCCCGCTGAGGGAGAGAGTTCGCAGCTTTTTATCCACTCCTCACTACATGTTGCCATTCATTGAGGCCATCAGGGGGAATGGCCGGACTTGTCTGGCTCCACTGCTTCCTTGGAAGTTGTTACTTGCTGGGATACTTTTTGAGATGTCGGTATTGGATTCCTGTCAGGGAACGCCTTCGACAGTTATCCCGCAGCCCTACAAAACCATCAATGGGGACAACGGTTCTTCACAATTACCAGCATTTTCCAGCTAATAATATATCGGAGATGTCGTTGAAGCACTTGCGGGTCATTGTTACATGCAAGAAGACAGACTCGATGGTAATGCCTGCTTTGCTTTTTGCTGAAGTAACATCTCCCACTTGTGCAAAAAAAGACCCCAAATGGTCCTCAGAAATGTCTAATGATACTACATAAAGTGTTATTTTCGTCTTCCGGGTGCCCATATATTCAGTTTGCAGCTTCACTGCCTTTGTGATCAGGATACTCTCTGTTAGATTTCTGGTTTCTACATTAGCCATCAGGATGTCCCACATAGCGTTTAACCCCCTGGCCAGCACTTTAAAAGCCATATGAATATTTTTCAGCGCTTCTTCTATTATCTACCTACTAACGCCGATAAATTTCACATTTTCACATCTGTAATCAGTAGGAAGATCGTTCTGGTCGCGATTGCTTCCAAGTACGAAGGAATTGTCAGTAGCGTATTACCTGAAATGCAGTCGTTGAATACTTCCTTTTGGGCTTAATAAGGGTCTTATGTCTATCCATTGCCCACACCGATGGTGTAGCCGGAGGGAGTTGTTCCATCTTCTGAGGAGACGTCTCCATATTGGTAGGGAACTAACGCCAATACAAAAATCCAAACAATAAACAAGGTATTTCACGCAAAACAATACGGATAGAAGCGTTAAGCAGAACTGATAGACAAACACAGTGAACTTGTTATTCAGACGAGTCCACTCAGGTAGTGAGTTTTGTAATCGGTGAAATACAAGTAGTGATTATTCCAATTCTTTAAATGTTACATAGACTAATCACTGTCATTTCTTAGCATGTGACTAGTGGTTGGGTCTATATTATGTTGTAAATATTCTACAACTTTTTGTTTTTGCTCACCGCTTTCTGCCTCCCTATTTGTTCTGTTGTGTCTTGTCATAAGGATTTCCCCTCTACAGGGAAATTTATAATTGTGGAATTATTACACTAAAAAGATTTTATAATGTGAATACTACTACCAAGTTCTGAATGCTAAGCTGCTAACAAGATCTGCCTTATGAACGAACTTTCGTTACCCGAATCGCAAAGAACTCACTCCAATCTAAATCAAATACATATATCTTTTGTATAAAAGAGTTTATTTTAATTGCAATGCTTCCGATAAATAAACACCAAGAATATCCTGGCAAATCTCCACACAATCAATATAAACAAGTATAAGATTTGTTTTAAAAAGTTTTTTTTTAATTCGATTTAAATAAATATAATTGTACAAAACAATGTATAATAATTCACTGAATGTTACTTACTGTTGATTATTAATGTTGACCACGCCATCCAGTAGAGGGCGTAAACAGCAGCCATGTAAGTTTTGGCAAAACTACCGCTTGCGTAAGCGCACCTGGCTACATAAATTTGTAGAGCTGCTCCGGCCACTAACAGCCAAGGTACGGACTCTGTTCCTTTTGTTGCTTCTAATGGAGACAAACAAATGCAGGCCAAACCATTACTTAAAAAGCAAAGCGTTTCGACTATTTCCTTATCCAGATGGGGACCTTCTTCAGTGTACTTAACTTTAGCATCGACGTTTCTAAAAAAAAGTTAGAAGAGCATAATCATGATTGTGATTACAAAATTTACCCCCACTCCCAAATTGAAGCGTATTTCTATTAATATGTACATGGATTTTATTTTTTTTATCCTAAATATTAAAATATAATCTCTTAAAAAGAGGTTATATCTAAATTTAGTTATTTCCTTTTGACAATAAGAAAATACCAAAACTTAGCCGAATTCTCTTACATTAATTGTCGACATCACAAAGTGTTTTCTTTATTTTACTTTTTATGAAGGTGTATTCAAATTATCTGTGGCTCTGGCTAATGATAAGTCTTCACAGAAAAAAAAGAAAAGATTCAGCTTACTGTGCTATTCTTAACTTAGAATACTAACAACCGATATAAATACGGGATCCCGACTCAAAAGCGACAGTGCAACATGCTAATACCAGCGTCGGTTTACTAAATCTTGTACTTTTTGACGCACGTTTGAACTATGATTAAGGCTTGAAACTCCTCATTAATTAGAATTTAACCTGTCAACACAAGTTGATTCGTTGTCAGTCAGACTGTTATCACTATTTATAATGTCATATTATAATTCAGTGTGTTCCACCTTTTGCACGTCTGTTACGCACTGCCATTACTTCAGATAACTAATGGGCTATCATGTTTGGATTTCAAAGAAAGAAGCGAGTAAAAGTATTGCCCGATTTTAGTAAGAAAAAGAAAATATGCTTAAAAACAAAATAAAAATGAAGCAATAACGCGATCAAGCACTTAACGTCTGATTCAGTGAAATGGATAAACCGTTTAAATGTTTTAATCTTTAAAAAGAAAAGAAAAAAGGAGGGAAATAATTCAAGATGATTGGGAGAATTGTGGCGAACCCAAATGTTAAATAAAATAAAATATGAAAATAAAATATTGAAGTCAAGCCAATCCTCTGTTAAATTTTGCCACATAATGTTTAAGCTAGGCACCTCGACTAACTTTCTAGAACTAAGTTTTGAAATGAATTTTTTAAAATGAAAAAACTTCCTTGAAGAAGTCCCTCAAACAATAAAAAGAAAAATGCATTACAAATAAAGTAAAATAAACTTTTGTTTATTTTCGTAAAAAAAAAAATAAAAGAATTATTTTTTAATACAAAAATGTATTTGTTCGTAAAGCTGTAAAAAGGAAGAAAGAAAGGAACTGGAAATGTGAGAGGGAAAGAAAGGACGATGTGTTGTGAGCGAGATAAGAGAAAGAGAGGGTGAAAGAATGTTCACTGATGTGTGATACTGCCTGTTGTGTGAACTGCTGAATTCTCTCGGTGTGTGTGCTCCAAGCTGTCCGCGTGCCCCTCTGTGGTTTGAGCTGGCTGCTCTTCCCTCTGGAGTTGAAAGTTTCTGCTTTCCTTTTATTTTGACGTGAGGCTCCGGGGAGATCAAAAAGTGTGTTTCTTATGTCGAGGCCTGATTGGTCGAAAATTCGTATTTTTGACCACGTGGTGTGCTTTCCACTACATTCGAGCTTTTGGGTGCGCCGTCCTTGTTTTTGACCCCACAGAGTATGGTAAGGGGTGAATGCCCGCGCAATTGTATTTTTTTAGATACACGTGGTGTGAATTAATTTTAATGTGTGTGTGTTGAGTTTGAAAAATAAAATAAGAAACAGCACAATACTCCCCCACCAGATTGGAAAAGATATGACAGATACATATGTTTTTTAATATGTAATATATTCTTTAAAATGTTTTGGCCAGTGGACTTTTCTGTCCGTTTTTGTTGTAGGTGTGATGTCAGTATTTTGTTTTTCAGTTTCCTCGTTTTCTGTGTGAATATGCTTTTGTAGAGGTATGGTATGAGGTTGTTACTCGATATACACTGGTTTAATGCAATCAATAGCGATATTATATTTCTTTTATTTCCTCATGATAGTAAAATATTTTTCATGCCTGTCGAGAACTTGGTACGGTCCTGAATAATTTGGACAGAGTGGTTTTTTAACAGCGTCATTCCTGATAAATATATATTTGCAGGTGTGAAGATCGTTTGGGATGTAAGTTTGTTTCTCTGCTTTCCTGGTGGGTGTAAAGTTGAGAAGAGACATTTTATGTTTTAATTCTGTTGCAAACGTTGTTGTAGGTGAAATATCTGTCCTGTGATTAAAATACTGTCCAGGTAGGGCCAATGCCGATCCGAAAACTACCTCTGCAGGTGTGCTTTGTAAATCTTCTTTCATCGTGTTTCTTATCGCTAAAAGGATTAGTGGTAAATTGTCTATCCAGTCCGCATTATTTAAATTCATAGCTAGAGAAGTGTTGATTGGAACTGTGAACCTCTGTCTGTTGTGATTACTGAAGGTACTCCAAAAATTGCTATCCAGTCCTGTAGAAATCCAGGAATATGGGTTTAAAGTTAAAGAAGCTAAGTGCGAATTTTATTTAACCCAAATAAAATATTTAGGGCGCATTATTGATAAAGACGGTCGACGACCGGATCCTGATAGGGCTACGGTGATTAAGGACATGCCGATCCCGGATAACGTACAAGCACTGAAAAGCTTTTTAGGCCTAGCAAATTTCTATCAAGTATTCATAAAGAACATGCATAACTTAAGAGCTCCGTTGAATGATCTTTTAAAGATAGATAAAATCTGGAATTGGACACCAGAATGTCAATCAGCATTCGAGAAAATAAAAGATACACTTACGTCAGACCTTTCCCTCATCCACTATAACCCAAAATTGGATATTATGGTAGCGAGCGATGCCAGGTCGTATGGCATTGGCGCCTGTATATTACATAAACTTCTGGACGGAACTAGAAAACCGATAGCATATGCTTTCTGATTTTTGCTGCCAGCAGAAAGGCAGTATTCACAGATCGAAAAAGAAGCATTAAATATAATTTTTGCTGTGACCAAATTCCACAGATATTTGCATGGCAGACATTTTACTCTACAAACCGATCACAAGCCGCTGCTGACGATATATGGAAGTAAAAAAGGATTGCCAGTGTACACCGCTAACAGACTCATTCAATGGGGAACAATATTGTTGAAATACAATTTCAGAATCGAGCATTTGTCTTCCAAGAATATTTACCACGCTGACGGATTAACCAGACTCGTTCCTAAAAATAGAGTTTTCCGAAGAATCGATAATTGCAACATTGAGAACGGATTGCGAAATAAAAAATATGATCACCAACGCCATAAGAGAGCTCCCAATTACATTATCCGACATTAAAAGAGAGGCTCTGAAAGACGAGTTCATTACGTCTGCTGATATTAAAATTTACAAAAAAGACTCAAGTGTGCCTGAGGTTTTTTCTCTTTGTGATGAAGTACTATTATACAACGAAAGAGTGGTGATACCAAGAAGTTTACAAAAGAAAATCCTTTGAGACTTTCATACGGGACATACTGGAAAAAAAAACGAACTAAAAGCCTCATGCAATGTTATGTCTAGTGGCCTAACATGGACAGAGATATTACAGATATGATTGACGCATGCAAAGGGTGCGCGTTTGCTGCTAAAGCTCCACCAGTTACGTGCAAGCCTTGGCCGAAGACGGACCAGCCATGGCAGAGGATACATGCCGATTTTGAGGGACCATTAAAGAATCACTATTACCTCATAGTCGTAGACAGCCACACTAAATGGCCGGAAGTCCTCAGATGTAAAAGACTAACCACAGAATGCACAAAAAAAACAACCTTCACACACACACACACACACACACACACACACACACACACACACACACACACACACACACACACAAAAATCTTAGTGCGGGAAGATTTGTATTAAGCATTTCAATTTTCGATTAGTAAATATAGTGTTCACATCTAACACATTCAGTGAGTAGAAGAAACTTTAAAAGGTTTTCAAAACTTTATAAATTATTATATTTAAAAAAGTTAAAATGAAAGCAGTTCTTGTAAATATTCATTATTAATCGAAATAATTTTTATTCTTCAAACTATGATATCCTTAATATATATATTTTATATAATCAATTACAAGCTTATCTAAATAAAAAATGACATAGTTTTATTGTCTTTTTTCATTTTATTATTCGGAACAGAATTTCATGAAAGCAGTAACTGTCTGAGAAAAAAAGGTAGATGATTTACATTCCCTAAGTTTCTACTAATGCATTTAAAAGTTAAAATTAGATTAATTCTAATTTTTATTACAATATAATAAAGTAAAAATCAAACGTGCAGACGATAAACGAAAATCACATTTTGTCTTGCTAATGTTAAGTTTCCTTTTATGATTTTTTTATGTCGCCGGATCATCGGTGAAATAACAAAGTATATAACAAAGTATTTAAAACAAATTATATATATATATATATATATATATATATATATATATATATAAGTACACGCATACGAGTACATGCAGTATAAAAATGCTCCAAATCAAAGAAATCTCATTCTGTTTCCAATGCTGTATTGTATGAGTTTACCGACTCTCCGGAAATCACTGCAATTATCACATGGAAAACCTGCTTCTGTGCCAGACAAGTAAAAAAAATCTATAATGAAGAAGTAGATAGTTATGTCTCTTACAAAGAATTCTTTTTTTTTTTTAAATACTAGTATATTGTTTTCTTTTTATTAAGTTTGGTTCGTAATTTTTGAAGCTAGATAAGAAAAAAATTTGCCGTAGTTATTGCGAAATAAGTATATCTACATTATGTAAATGCATATTGTACGTACCGTGCACAGACGGTCAACCTCTCAAAAACGTTCCGCAGTTTCTTCATGTCCCAAGGTTCGAGGCCGACGTACATGACAGTCTTCTCGGCTATTGAATTGATAAGGTAACTGATTGACATGAAAAAACTGAAGAAGGCTACAAAGCAGCAAGAAATACCAAAAGTGAAGTTGTAAACTGTTCGCGGGATGTGGTCAAGGGAGAGAATGACCATCAGAGTTAAAAGCATGTTGTAGAGAGAAATCACTTTACTCTGACACATAGAGCAAAACAAGAGGATGAACATGATTACAAGTATCGCCCATTGACCATAAAAGTTGATACTCAAGTCCTCGATGTTAATGAGATTCAAGGAGATATGTAATTCGCTAAGTGCTTTTGATATCCAAAAGATAGTGTAAATTATAAACTGAGTTCCGTTGAAAAAATCATGCCGTAAGAAAGCATAATAGCTTGCACAAATATGACAGAATAAACTATTCAAGAACATTGGAAATGCTGGTCGAAAGTCGGAGAAATATCCAAGGTGATGAAAGGCCATAACAACGGCTGGGACAACATTACCTATGTAACCCATTCCCATGGGCTCGGCGTATTTGGTGTTCTTAATTTTCTCGTTTTTATTTGATTTTGATGATTTTGTTCGGATGAGAAGAACGTCGTAAGGTGCATTGCCAAAACCAGGCAAAATGTAACGCTGGCTAACACCTTTCAGGGTCATGACGACAACACCATATATACCAGACAGAGCAATAATGATTTCAAAAGCTGCAGCCACCCTCCGGCCCCAGAGAAAGAAAAGACCTACTCCTTCGGACACGAGAGCCATCATTATAGCGATGAGGACTGGAGGCATGATGTAATTAACTGTAGCAGCGCAAATGCTTAGTATGGCAGTAATCGCCATAAAACCGATCATTCCTGGAAGAACGCCATGTTGAACTATTGTCAATGGAAGTTTGGTCATCAAGATGTAGTTAATGCCTTGGATTGTCCAAAGAGAAGCGAATACGATGAAAGCGGAACCTGTCATGTGGTCATTTCGTCGATAGGACAGAAAACCAGCAAGTAATTGAAGAAATCCTCCAATGATAATTAAATGAACGCCTATAAAGCAAAAAAAAAAAAAAAAAAAAAAAAATTAAATGCATTTTATTAAAAAATAATACTAAGCAGTATACAAATAAATATCAAAAATACAAATAAAGATTTTCGATTATAATTATGTAATATTACATAACTCAGTTTTTTTTCCGGTAAAAACATTACATTGAAAATTCTTGCAAAAATCAAATAATTTTCGGATTTTAATGAAACTTTCAGGACTTATTCACAAATGAAGGAAATTATTTTTGAAACCATTATTTAAAATAAATCTTGGTAAAAATATTTTTTTAACATCTGTTACCCCCTCCACGTAAATTCATAAAATGCTAAGATATTAAATTTTGTTGGGAAAATTGGTTTTATTAGTTAAACGCAAGACTCATTGGGGAATGTAATATCATCTATTATTTTTTTTCAAACATTTAGTCCTTATTTCCAAAAATCTGCTCTTAATAGTAAAATAAAAAATGCAATAAAACTATGACATTATCTAATTTGTAAGTTTTTAATTGCTTTAATAAATAATATATATTAATGACATTATAGTCTGAAGAAAAAATCGATTAATAATGAAATTTTAAAAGAATTGTTTTAATTTTTTTAATTATAATAATTTATAAAATTTAAAAAATATCTCAAAATACTTCGGAAATGTGTTGGTGTTGGTTATTAAGGGAAGACTATATTAATCAAAAATTGAAAAGTTTAATACAAATCGTCAAACGTTCGTATTTTTAAGATAATTTTTTGAAGTTTTTTGTATGGTAATTTCTGTGTGTACATTAAAAGGTGATGTGTTTCACGGGAAGACCCTTACAGGAAAAAAATTGGACAATTTTGTCAATTCTGGTTGCCATACACTTATCTTATATCGCATCTGTCTGGCTGTAATCACATGTCCAATCATGCGGGAAAAGATGAGAAAGAGAAACACTTCGTGATTAAGAAATATTTTTATTGTAAATTTCATGCTATAAATATGTAGTACTCGTGTAAATCAAATTAATTTAACTTTAAATTTGCTAATTTTCTCAAAAATAATGTGTCACAGATGTATATTTTATTTTTGCAATATTTACAAAACCGAGAATTAACTTTTGTTTACAAATGTGTCGATCACTCAAAAATGGCCGAAAAATTTTAAAATTTGCAAAATTTTACATTCCAATCAATATAATTTCAGTTTAAAATACACCAGAGGATTTTGCTTACTGTAAATAGTAAATTTAATCATTTAGCTTTCAATCAAAAGTAAAATAAAATTTTCAAGAAAAACTTTTTATTTTTAAAAATTAAATTTAAAAGTTAGATGTTGAAAATGAGTCGGGGTACTTATTATAGTGTAATAAAATTGCAAATAATTTTTGTAACACATCCAAATTAATTACGTTGTCAGTGTAAGCGTTGTAAAAATACGAGGCAAACAGCTTTCAGGTTTAATTTTGGTAAGACATAAGTTCATGACGTTCAAAGAGAAGCCAAAGTGAAAACGAAAGCATAAAATCATCAGGTGTGACCGAGGCTTCGTATGCCGGTTTGTCCGATTAACTGAGGCGAATAGCGCCTACGGATATCAATATAAACAAGAGTACACTGACATTTTAATGATTTTTAAAATGAGAACATACAACTGTTCGAATAGAACGCATTATTTTTCTAATAACATACGAATGACTCTTTTGGTTTACTGCGAAGGTTTTTTGCCTGTTGCAGAAAAGAAAAAGAATGAATAAATAAATTTGAAAAATATCTTACGAAGAGATACTGAAAAGTTCTCAACCTGACCAATTGCCAAATGACCAAACATCGAAATTTATTTAGAAATTCCTTTTTTAATCGGATTGAGAACTTTCAGCACTTTCTTGTATACCCAGACTAAAATAGTCATCAGCGATAGATTATTTCAAGAACAAGTTTGGTCATTATTTCTTGCGTAAAACAGACTGTCGGTTATTCCAAAAATTAAACTCTTTCCTATGAGAATGAAGGAAAAACTTTCTATAATTCTTGATATCATAAATTACAACAAAACTTATCGGAAGCGGATCTTAAGTAATTCTAAAAAAAAAAAAAAAAAAAAAACGAGGTAAAAACAAAACTACATTTCCTTATTTCTCGAAATTAATCTGTTCCATTTAGAAGCTTCTGTTTATTTGATTTTACATTTTATACTTAACCTTCACATAATAGATTTCTACTTCGTATATCGTTGATATGATGATATGATTATGATTTAAATGTATGTTTGTTGTATGACTTCAACAAAATATGTAGCAGGACAGAGACGATCATGACTCTTCCCGGATTCCTTTTCTTTATTATCTGTGAAGTACTATGGGATACATATTTTTTTTTTCTATTAAAATAAGCAACAGGAAATCACAATAAAACATTCTAGAAAAATTGGATCAAAACGGCAGTAGAATTTAGATTACATTTTTATATTTCTCAACCAATCAGCTAAAAACTTAGAATAAGAACATTCTAGAAAGATAGGATCGGAAGTAAATTAACACAAAAATATTTAGGCCCCAAAACAAAATAGTAAAATAATAAATCTGATTGGTCAATAAATGTTTTCACACCCTAATGTTAGGAAGATTCGTTGATCCCCTATTAATGTATATAATACACACAGTTAGAGAAAAAAAGGTCAGTCACCAAGCTAGCCATTAAGTCCGCATGCCACCGATACTTTGTCCGGCAAAGTCATTTCTTCCACGCCAAAGTTCATGACCTAGCTCCGACGAACTTTCATTCAGCAACGCGACACGCTGTCGCCAACTGAAATGAACTAAATGTAAGTAGGAAAGACTTATTTACGGACTCTGCTAATGTAAACTTATACACATCTTTGAACAAATTTAACTCTTTGCCAAGTTTTATTTCCCAAAAGGCATTTTTCGCATCATGTATTTTGTTTGTTTCCACGTACCATTTTATTTTTCACATAATAAATTGTTTGTTGTTTAATGTCCGTTGTGAATTATTCCTTTCACTTTGCGCGATTGTAAAACAGAGTGTTGTATTTGTGGGGGAAATAATCTAGAGAGCCAGACCCGTAAAATACGGAAGCACATACAACCCAGCAAATACCAAATCCCCCACAAAATTGGTGACCTTCCGACTGGTGAAAGCACGTAACACAAAAAAGCTCTCATATTAGAAAACAACACAAAAATTACCACAACGCGTAAAAGATGGAAAACAACGACATTGAACCCACAACAGCAACAATATCAGCCAGCATTCCCAGCTACAACCCAACTAACATACCAGTATGGTTTTCTCAGCTAAATGCACTTTTTAGCGCTAAAAAAATTACATCGCAAACCTCAAAGTATGCATACGTCGTGGAAAAACTTCCCACCGACGTGGCGGCAGAAGTGGTCGATTTGCTAGACCATATGCCTGAGGACAAACCATATGATACACTAAAGAACGCCATTATAAGACGTATGGGTACATCGGATGAAAAAAGTTACATGATTTATTTAACAATTTGACCCTTGGACATATGACACCCTCACAACTCTTGAGGAAAATGAAATCTTTGTTGGGAAGCAGCACCATGTCCGAAACGGTGTTAAAAAAACTATGGACAGACAAACTCCACACTCATACAACACAGATACTCGCATCACTCCCTGAGGATTTAGACTTGGATAGAATATCGGAAATAGCTGATAAAATACACGACAATAACCAAAACCAGAACGTTTACGCCACATCTTACAACCCAACAAATGACGCAACACAAAGGAATGCACCAACACCAAGAAACACAACATCACAAACAACCACGCCAGACAGGTATACTGAACTGCCCCAGGGCATGGCAAATCTAACTCTGCAGGTTCAAAGTTTGGTGAAGTTTCAAGCATCCGAACGTTCCCGTCCTTACAGAACCTCCTCACGACGCAGAAGTCGAAGTAGATCGAGCTCATTTTCTAGAGAGCGACGCACCTATGATACCTGTTGGTATCATTTCAAATTTGGATGTGAAGCAAGGAAGTGCATAAAACCATGCAACTTCAATTCGACCTCACACACTTCAACACAAAACCAGGGAAACGGTTACACCGGCAGCAAGTAAAGACGACATTAGTTGCTGGTATAAAACAAGGAAGTCGTCTATTTTACATCCGAGACAAAAATACCGGATATTTATTTTTAGTCGACACCGGCGCACAAATCAGCGTTATTCCACCGGATCCCAGAAAAAAACACCAACTATCTTCATTCACACTGCAAGCAGCAAATGGATCAAGAATTGACACCTACGGAGAGATAGCACTGACGCTCAATTTGGGTTTACGCCGACCTTTTCCGTGGATCTTCACAATAGCCCAAGTAAAAACACCGATTCTCGGAGCTGATTTTTTGTCCCATTTCAACGTTTCAGTGAACATGGCTAGGCAATCTCTCGTCGATTGCAACACAGACCTAACAGCAAAGGGAATAACCTCAATCTACAAGTCAACAGGAATCTGTGCGGCACTACCAGATGCGAATGGACTACAAGAGTTGATTACAAAATTTCCAACTCTTACTACGCCCTTTAAACATTCTGATGAAGTTCGTCACACAGCCAAACATTATATCACAACCTCTGGACCACCCACACATGCATCACCACGCAGATTGCATCCAGAGAAATATAAAGTAGCAAAAGACGAATTTCAGCACATGTTACAATTAGGCATTATACGTCCTTCTAGTAGTCCATACTCCTCACCGCTACATATGGTCCAGAAGCCAGAAAAAGGTGCATGGCGACCTTGTGGGGATTTCAGGAACCTCAACGCAAAAACAGTTCCTGATAGGTATCCAATCCCACATCTACACGATTTCGCCATGGGCTTGCAAGGAACCAGAATCTTCACAAAACTAGATTTGGTTAAAGCTTACTACCAAATTCCAGTAGCCGAAGAAGACATAGAAAAAACAGCAATTACAACTCCTTTTGGACTTTTCGAATTCACCAGAATGCCATTTGGACTACGTAATGCTGCCCAAACTTTCCAGAGACTCATTGACGAGGTATTGAGAGGGTTATCATTTGCTTTTGCTTATATCGACGATGTCCTCATTGCTAGCAATGACATCAATGAACATAAAGACCATTTATTACAAGTTTTCGAGAGACTAGCACATTTCGGTTTGAAAATCAACATAAGCAAATGTGATTTTGCTGTCTCGAAATTGAACTTTTTAGGCCACATGATAGACGAACAGGGAATCACACCTATCCCAGAAAAAGTCACAGCCATACAAAATTTCCAATAACCAACATCACTGCGACAACTTCGAAGATTTCTTGGTTTGATAAATTACTACCGTAGATTTATTCCACGTTGTTCCAGAATATTAACCCCGCTAACAAACATGTTGCAGCAACAAAAAAATAAAAATGCAAAAATTCAAATTGAAGGAGAAGCTTTAACTGCTTTTCACAATGCTAAAAAAGCATTAGCAGATTTTACCAAGCTCTCCTACATTTCTAATGACAACACTACAACACTTTCACTAACAACAGACGCGTCAGGAGACTCAATTGGAGCAGTCCTACAACAAAAACAAAATGGCTTGGAAAAACCAATATCCTTTTTCTCAGTGAAATTGAACACTGCACAACGAAAATACAGCACCTTCTCAAGGGAGTTACTGGCAATTTACTTGTCCATAAGGCACTTTCGTCACTTACTCGAAGGACGAGATTTCACCGTTTTCACTGACCACAAACCACTTACTTACGCCTTACATGTAAATACCGAGAAATATACGCCCAGAGATACTCGACAATTGGACTATATATCACAATTTACCTCGGATATCCGATACATAAAAGGTTCAGACAATATTGTGGCAGATACACTTTCACGCTCTACAATACAATCTATTGAGTCGGTAGATCTCACCTTCGAGCAGATGAACAAAAAAAAGATGCCACATTAGACAAACTAAACGACACTTCCCTACAGCTGAAGGAACAGCCTGTTCCATTTGGAACAAAAACAATACTTTGCGATGTCAAAACTGGTCACTCTAGACCGTATATACCACCATCACTAAGAAAAAGGTTATTTACACATTTCCACAACCTTTCACATCCTGGACGCCGAGCAACCGCAAAATTAATCAGCAACCGTTTTGTTTGACCTAATATGCACACTGACATAAAAAACTGGACTCAAACATGCTTGAATTGTCAGAAGAGCGAAACAAACAGACACACAAAGTCTCCTCCAGGACAATTCAAAAAACCAGACGGTAGGTTCACAAACCTACACATCGATATTGTCGGGCCATTGCCAATAGCAAATGACTGTCAATATATACTTACTATCATTGACAGATTTACAAGATGGCCTGTTGCCGTCCCACTTAGAGATATATCAGCAGAGACTATCTCTAAAACCATATTACGAGAGTGGTTCGCAGTCTTTGGTTGTCCTTCAGTAATAACAACAGACAGAGGCTCCCAATTTCAATCAACGCTTTTCGATGAATTTACAAAGTTATTGGGAGTCAAACATATAAAAACAACAGCATATCACCCCTGCGCAAATGGATTAATCGAAAGATTCCATAGACAACTTAAAACAGCTTTAACAGCTAACAACAACTCCAGAACATGGTTTGAAAATTTGCCTCTTGTTTTATTGTCAATAAGGAATGTTATCAAAGAAGACTTGGGATGTACAGCTTCCGAAATGGTTTTTGGAACATCTTTAACACTTCCAGGTCAATTTTGTGAAAAAAAACACTTCCTTACAACCAACTACAACTTTTGTAAAAGATTTTAAACACAAAATGAACGATTTAGTTTACACACCCACAAGAACACAAACTAAAGAACTTTACACACCAAAAGACCTTCACGACTGCAAATACGTTTTTATTCGAAATGATGCAGTCAAAAAACCTTTGTGTCCTACCTACTCCGGACCTTTCCAGGTAGTTGAAAGACACCACAAATATTTTAAACTCGCCATAAAAGGCAAATTTGATACTGTCTCCATAGACATACTAAAACCAGCGTACTTAGACTTACCAATAAAGGAAAGTACGACTGAACACTCTACAAGTACACAAAATACCACATTGTCCAAACCAACCTCCACGCCGACAAATACACCGACAAACACCACCACAAAAGCTGGAAGAAAGGTACATTGGCCGAAACATCTTAAAACTTATATTACATATTAATAAATACTTCCATATTTATCAATCTGCGGGGGGGGGGGTATATGGGATACATATTTTTTTTTCTATTAAAATAAGCAACAGGAAATCACAATAAAACATTCTAGAAAAATTGGATCAAAACGGCAGTAGAATTTAGATTACATTTTTATATTTCTCAACCAATCAGCTAAAAACTTAGAATAAGAACATTCTAGAAAGATAGGATCGGAAGTAAATTAACACAAAAATATTTGGGCCCCAAAACAAAATAGTAAAATAATAAATCTGATTGGTCAATAAATGTTTTCACACCCTAATGTTAGGAAGATTCGTTGATCCCCTATTAATGTATATAATACACACAGTTAGAGAAAAAAAGGTCAGTCACCAAGCTAGCCATTAAGTCCGCATGCCACCGATACTTTGTCCGGCAAAGTCATTTCTTCCACGCCAAAGTTCATGACCTAGCTCCGAGGACCTTGAAAAGAAAAAACCGACGAACTTTCATTCAGCAACGCGACACGCTGTCGCCAACTGAAATGAACTAAATGTAAGTAGGAAAGACTTATTTACGGACTCTGCTAATGTAAACTTATACACATCTTTGAACAAATTTAACTCTTTGCCAAGTTTTATTTCCCAAAAGGCATTTTTCGCATCATGTATTTTGTTTGTTTCCACGTACCATTTTATTTTTCACATAATAAATTGTTTGTTGTTTAATGTCCGTTGTGAATTATTCCTTTCACTTTGCGCGATTGTAAAACAGAGTGTTGTATTTGTGGGGGAAATAATCTAGAGAGCCAGACCCGTAAAATACGGAAGCACATACAACCCAGCAAATACCAAATCCCCCACAGTACTATGCATTTTTGAGAAAAGTAGTGAACTGAATACCACCCAAGGCTAAAGAGCCCAGTGTATCTTGTTATTTAATCTATAGTTTGAGTGAAAGAGAAAAGATAGATTCCTGCCTTTCCTAAGCGATAGTGCGATACCGAACGCAACAGACAAACGAGTTTGACTCGGCCCATTCTCACTTTCAGCGCTGATATCCGTTTCGCATCCCGTTACAGCAGACATTTTATTTTCATTGATTGTAATGAGCGCATAAATAAAATCTCATATCACAACAATCAGATAGGAAAAGAGATTATTGATAAAAATAAGAAATATGTGTTTAATTTAAGACCAAACTTTAAAAAGGAACCCATATTAATTCTTGCGCATAAACTGGCTATGAAAAGTGAAAACGCATACACTTACCGGCAAGAGTAAGAGCTACAGCTGATTCATTTTCACTAAGCATGTTCCCTATGGCTACCACTAAGGCAGCCATAATATTTGCAATCAAGCCCAAAGCACCTGGTTCAGCATACAAAATGGCTGCAAAGGCCACGTTTTTATCTTCTGGTGCTGACATTGTGAATGATAAGCTATTAGTTGCTTGATTTAAAGCTGAAATAAAAAAAAACATTACAGCTGAGTGAAGAAAAATCACTTTCTTCGAGCTGATCACACAAAACCTTTGTAGCTATAGGGAGCTGGTTAATGATTCTTTGATACGGCCTTGTGTCAGACATAACCGAACTCCCTACAGCTTACAAGTTTTATCCGGAATTATCATCAGGTTATTATCAGAATTATCAGAAGGTTTTCATCAAAAGGTTGGTTGGTTGTCGGCAGGTTGGAACATGTGGAATAATGTAAGAATAAAATATACATTTTTCATGTTAAAATAGAAATTTATTAAAAGAAATGAATAACAATAATTATTGGAAATTAATGTTCAATGAGAAACAAGTAATGTGTTAAGAGTATGAAGATTTGTAGAAAATATTAGTAGTAGTAATTGTTGAAAGAGTATATGCGTACGTACGTACGTATGTATGTATGTACGTATGTATTCAGTAAGAATGTTTTTGAATGGAGAAGAAGAAGTAAAAGAAATCAGCACGTGAGAAGGAAAGAGAAAGAGAAGGTGCAGCGTGACCTTATTTCCGTGTCATTTTGAAGTTGAAGTTATATTTTAGTTTGTCTTTCTCGATGCTCCTATCTGAGTGACTGATTGACGCTGACCGGGGTCTTTTATAGTATTCAGATTTTTCGCACTTGATCGCGAAGTCCCTTTTGGTCTTGCAAATCGCTCCTATTGTTCAGCAAATCAGTTTAACACCTACTTGCGAAATCTGGTTTCGACTTTTTCTTAAAGTACATAGTCAATCCTTTTCTATTTGGGAAAAAACCATGATTTCACACGTCATCGTGAATTTTTGTAAAAGTGAAGAAGAAGCTTGATTTTAATTCTTAATTTCTCATCCCACTACATATAACTTCCCTTCCATTTGACGGAGTCTGCTTTGAATGAGTTTTATTGTTATCTGTTGTCGCTTTTCCAAATAGTAGTTTTCCTTTTGTTTTGCTCGAAATCCATAAGAGTAGGTATGTTTAGTTTTTCCGTATTTCGAAGGTCACAGTAAAAGAAATGTAAGAATACATAGAAAATTGAAACATTTTTTCAAGACGAAAATAAAATAAGAGGTTTTCTTTGGATTTTTAGAGTTTTAAATATTTGAAGTTGTCAAGCACCTTGTTTCGTTGAAAGTGTTTGTAGTTTCGATGTTGAGTAGAAGTTTTGTTTTTGTTTTTGTTTTTGAAATTCCGTTGTTCTTATTAGAGGCTGATAATTTATCGGCGTAAATTTTGACGTTGGAATTTTTGGGACTCTTGAAACTTTTTTTTGGACTCTTGACATTCAATGAAATCAGGAAAGAAATGTGTGTTATTCAGTGAAAGGCGTAAAAAAGTTAATGAGGTTGTTTTCATATAAATTTAAAGAATTGTATTCAATAAAAAGGTATATTTTTAGGTACTTATCTTTGGGGTACGTTGAAATTTTCCAGTTGTCGGTAGAGGTTGATATTTTATTAGCGTATAGTTTGACAACATGGTTAATTCACACGTGTTGGGCTCTGCTTTCTTTTTCTTTTCTTTTCTTTTCTTTTCCTGTAAAAGGTGAGTCGCCATTTTCTGTTGTGATGCTTGAGTTTTTTTTATGTCGTGGTAAACTTTTTTTTTTTTTTCTTTCGGGGGTTACTAGTGCAGGTAGTAGAATTTTTTCCACTGCATTTTCTTTGCTGGGTTTGGACGTCGGTGTTTACCAGTGAAGAAGCGATTCTTCCATTAGGCGTTCTTTCTCCGCGTCCGTCAGGAGGTCGCCAGTGAGAAAATGGGGTTCGTCAGTGAAGATGTAGGGTGCGTGTTCTTTTCAACCGTCGGGGGTCACCACTGTAGCCGTTGGTGCGTGTTCTTTTTCAGCCGGTGGGGGTCGCTACTGCAGCTATGGGGTACATGTTCTTTGTACGTCGGAAGTCACCACTGTGGAAGTGGGATGCGTCAGTGAAGATGTAGGGTGCGTGTTCTTTTCAACCGTCGGGGTTCACCAGAGTAGGTATAGGGAGCTGGTTAATGATTATTTGATTCGGCCTTGTGCCAGACATAACCGAACTCCCTACAGCTTACAAGTTTTATCCGGAATTATCATCAGGTTATTATCAGAATTATCAGAAGGTTTTCATCAGAAGGTTGGTTGGTTGTCGGCAGGTTGGAATATGTGGAATAATGTAAGAATAAAATACACATTTTTCATGTTAAAATAGAAATTTATTAAAAGAAATGAATAACAATAATTATTGGAAATTAATGTTCAATGAGAAACAAGTAATGTGCTAAGAGTATCAAGATTTGTAGAAAATGTTCGTAGTAGTAATTGTTGAAAGAGTATATGCGTACGTACGTACGTACGTATGTATGTATGTATGTATTCAGTAAGAATGTCTTTGAATGGAGAAGAAGAAGTAAAAGAAATCAGCACGCGAGTAGGAAAGAGAAAGAGTAGGTGTGGCGTGACCTTATCTCCGGGTCAGTTTGAAGTTGAAGTTATATTTTAGTTTGTCTTTCTCGCTGCTCTCATCTGAGTGACTGACGTTGACTTTTATAGTATTCAGATATTTCGCACTTGATCGCGAAGTCCCTTTTGGTCTCGCAAGTCGCTCCCATTCTTCAGCAAATCAATTTAGCACCTACTTGCGAAATCTGGTTTCGACTTTTTCTTAAAGCACATGATCAATCCTTTTTCTGAAACCAGGATTTCACACGTCATCGTGAATTTTTGTAAAAGTGAAGAAGGTTGATTTTAATTCTTAATTTCTTATCACACTATACCTTCACTTCTATGTGTTGCGTCCCTTCAGAACATAATCGGTCTTCCAAAATTTACTATCTCTCGTAGCCTTTAGCATTTTTCTCCCTTTGCTTCTGACCCCGCTCCGTCATCCATTCACACAAGCTCATCTGTTTTCCTCTATCTTTCTTGCCCTTATTACGCCCTGTGGTGGTTAATTTTTTCAATTCCTCCTTCTTTATTGTGTGAAGTATTATTATTACTTGAATTTAAGCTGTCTCTTCCTGATTTTGGGTGTAAGTGTTCTCCTTGCTGGCATTTTCTTTAAGACTTCCTCGTTCCGTCTATGGAATTTTCCATATCCTTCTGTAAAACCACATTTTTTCCTCCATTTCTGAAACCATTAGTCTTCGGCTGGATTGTTATCAATTGTTATGTCATTGACACTAGTTATATGTCTAATAACGGTGCCATCACGCTGCAGTTTTATGTTTAAGTTATACTATTTGGCTGGTTAGTGTAATCTCTCTCAGTTCGTGAAAGACTTAAAATATGAACGCACTTAGTGGTACCTAAAGAAAACAAGTCGGAAACAACATTTTAAGTTTCTAATGCGCACGTGGTGACATGAAATCTCTCTCTTTCCTCCTGTGCATGCTATCCTTATTTACAAAATCTAGTTCCAAGTAGTAAAGGCATCACTATATCATAGCATTATCAAACATAACTGTCAAATTTCTACGGTATCTTTGTATGATACTGCGTGTTGCGCCTGTAGTTCAGCTGACATAACCGGTATTCTCTGTAACTGACCATATTGCGCTTTTTTGTTTATCTGTACGGGTGTAGCTTCTCTTAGGACAACTGTAGTTGGCTTAACCAGATCCATTCGACCTGCTTGATAGGGTTTCCACTGGTGTTGGCCTAATCTGTTGGTTCATTTATTTCTTCAGTTGGAATCATGTCAGTTTTCACAAATTTGAAAAACGAGGAGTTGCGTGTGATGTAGCACTATCATCCATTTTTGGACTACTGTGTATGACTTGGGATCTAAAGACAAGGATAGCTTGTGTTTGCGTTGTCTCACAAGCCCACTGTCACTAGAGAGAAACAGCAGTGTGTGCGCATGGCACATGTCTTTATTTTGCCTTTGCTGAGATTTTATTTACGGATATGCGGAAATGGACAAATCTTTTCTGGATGAATGTAGACCGATATTCATTTTATTCGAAAGGAAATACTTTGGTTGCACTGAGGTATCACCTTATACTGGCGGGGATAAAAGAGTAGATGACTTTTTTAGTTCTGGCCTTCCGAGACTGATGCACGGATGTAATTATTCATTGTTCCCATGAAGCGTTCAGCCTCACCATCTTCTTCAGGCCAGGTGAGTGGGATTATCCTATAACTAAAACCAAACTGAATGGCAAAGTTTCTAAATTTTGGGAGTTTGAAAAGTGGAGCCAATTGTTAATGTCCGTAGGCCTTGTCAGGTAAATATTGAATTTAAACAAAGGGTGACTGAGGAAATTATTATTATTGGTTGTATTCGTTAATGGCCACAAATATATAGCCACCTGACATGAAGTGGCATGAGAGTAGTGGTGTCAGGCACAGTGTTTCGTGCTAAACTCTAGTAGGGGTTCACTATCGAAATGGGATGCAGGCTCGGAAGGTTTCTCTTGGCAATTCCTCGAGACCATACCTTCTCTCTATCTGCTTCGTTTTGACGATACTTTAGTGGGTATAGTGTCGAGTATTGTCTTCTGTAGTATCAATGGTACTACTGAGCGGTGGCCGTATAATTTGGAATGATCAGGAAATATATTGGGCTGTGATTAGGAATAAGTGGATTTTCCCGGTTTTCTCTAATAAGCAACTATTCACGATCGCCCGGATGTTTTTTAGGATCAAGTGCAGCTCTCTTTTCGCTAAAAGTATGATCAAAGAAACATGAGTTGGTAGGGAGGTTGTATTGGGTATCGGCTATGTTTGCGAAATGGCCTCTCGTTAAAAAAAGAAGAAGAAAAAACCGAAAAAAAAAACAAAAAACGAACCCACCACATTTGAAAATATCCGAAAGTTTCACAAAAGATAAAAGGATTTTGTTTGTATTAATAAGTAAAATTTATTTATCGAGAAGAGTGACGTCAATTTTTGTTGTTTTGAAGTAAAACATATGTTGGAAAGTCCTGAGTAAAGTTTTTCTTGTGAATGTGTATTTTTAAGTTTTCAGTCTTTTAAAGTCAGATGAAAATTTTCTTTTGTGAAGAAAAGGCAAAATGGCATCGATGATGTGTAATGTATTATTTTTCTTTTGTGAAGAAAAGACAAATCTGATGTCGATGGTAAAAGTTCGTCTTGAGTGTGAAATGAAAGCGAATATGATCGCCTTTGTTCATCTTTCTTTTTGTTTGTTGTCAGGAAGAAAAGGAAATAATAAACGTATTGCAGGCCACCTGGCCACTATCTGGGGGAGGCCTATGGCCCTCTGAAGAGAAAAGGCAAAATCCCTCCTATTTAAACATTTCGACAACCACGAATAGGATCAACATTGAAAATATTTTTCTGTGTTAATTTGGTGTTCAACTTCGTCCATATATGGCAAAAATTTGTAAGTCAATTATCTAATGTAAAGGGATTTTTATCGGTTAATTCTTTATTTTGGCTCCTGGAAGGGCATAGGTGTGTGTAAAGTGACATTTATTAAGCAATCAAATATCGAGAAATCCGATAAGTTGTTGATCTTCATTGTTAACTTTAACTTAGCTAGTCTCACTCACTGATACTATCACACATTATTTTCTTGTTCATACCAAACACTATAATCACAACTTCTTAATGAATGGCTATTAAAATATGTTGAAAATAGCGGAAAGAGAGGAATATCAGTAACATGTAATTGTACATAAAATATCGACAAACAATTGTAAGATTCAAAACAACTAATCGGTTAAAGTTTGAGATTATTGTTGAATTGGTAAACACATTTGTCGTAGGTGTCGCATATTACTTGTACAATCCAGACCGCTGCAAGTGGAGGAGTGTTAAAATTTAACTATTTATTTCAAATAATAAAATTTGAACAAATGAATAAATTTGCAACATTCTTTGTATTCTAAAATATTTACTATATTGTCTTGGATAGTGTAACTATGAATGCTTACAATTTTCCCTAAATCCTATATTACTACATTTCTAATTAGTTTACATTTTATTTTACTTTTAAAGTGGGTTTCCGTTTCAAATCTTGCTGAATTTGATATTGTCTGCGCTTGATTTAAATACAAATAGTGATGAGAGAGAGAGAGAGAGAGAGAGAGAGAGAGAGAGAGAGAGAGAAATACCACCCATCAAAAAACAAAAACAAAACTAACTTTTTACTCGTTCATATTTGAAAGAATCAGATGGCTACTCACGCCCGTTTGCAATGGTCAGAGATGAAAATGTTAACAAGTTGTACTTTCCACTCCAGCATAAAGCAGCCAGCTACGTCGTTCGCTGCCTGAAGAGATTTGACCATAGGCCATCTTCTAAGATCTGTCTTAAATGATGGGAATATTCACACAAAGACGTCACACACCAGGAAGATTTCGTTGTAGCCTTTAATTCTTATTCAGAAATTTTGAGGATGGGGAGATAAGTACTCCTGACGTTACCGATGGTATTTAAACATACAAAAATAATTCAAACAATCATCTTCGTTCTCAAAGTAGGCATTTACTGTTGACACAAACTCCGTGTTTTTTTTAAAAATCACGCGCATTTTCTTCTAACTTTCATTGAGGGAAGGGTCAACCTGTAAATATATTGAATCTTCAACCAGCTTTCATATTATTCAAAACATAAGAATATGAACACCCGGAAGATCATTTCTTAATATCCTTCTGTGGCCAGTTTTCTTTTACACTTGCAGAATACACAACCCGAGTGTATTAAAAAGATTTTACTCGCCGTCAAAAGGTATAATTTTTGGTTCATGATCACATTTGTTTTAGTTTTGTACGGGCGAATATTGAAGGATAAAGAAAGAGAGATAATTGAAATGACTTTAAATAAATAATGAATTTTAACGGTTATAAAACCGTTACAGCGCAGTGAAATACTTCGTATGATGATTAAGAGAACAAATATTTTGTTCAGTTTCAGATCGCCCTATTTTTTTTCTCAACCAAACAGTATCCCAGTACTTGTATGGAAAGAGATGAGCTATCCGTCTCCACTTTGATTAGGCACGGAATTTTCTTTCGCAGTCCTTGCATTAAGGAAGTTTCCTGTGTTTCCCGTGCCAATCAATGCTTTTAGTGGCTGTTCGTTATCCGTGATCTGTATCACTGTAGTTCATAGGCAGCTATGTGATGCCGAACAAGATAGAGTTTCGCTCCCCTGCGCACTTCTACAAAATTTAGCCCAATGTCGCTGCTTTCCTTATGTATAGCATTTATCCATTCTAGTGGGGCATAATGAACTTGCATGTCTCTTGCTTGCACAGAAAAGAAAAAAAAAAAAGAAAAAAAAAACACGTGCGTTACAGCTGGTTTCTTAGGAGAACCTAGTTTATCATACGATGATGGGGGGAGGTGGCAAAATAGGTGACGAGATTTTGGTTGTTACTGCATTGGCATCGTACTTTTTAGCATTTTGTTTTGCTTCGCCATAGTCCCGCTGCAACGTTAAGTTGCTATTTTAGAGTATTCTTTGTAGAATATTCACAGACCGAAGACCGTTTATGAATGCATTTCGGATCAATTCAGCTCGATATGGTTCTGCTGATACCGAAGAAAATAAATAGTCCTTACTTTGTTTTACTAAGGCTTGATAGAATCCGTCAAATGAATCTGAGAGCAGTTGACGCCTCGTAGCCACTAAGTGTCGAGAGACCATTTAATTTTAATTTTTTCTTTTTAAGTAGATCCTTTTCAGTGTCGTTAAAACGTCTCTGTAGGAAGGCGTGTCTGCGAAATAATTGAAAACTTGTGCTCAGACATATTTCGGGAGGTAGTGCAGCTTATTAGAACTTTCAGCGCAGTAGGTACTTAAGAAGTTTATGAAAGTTCTCCCTTGACGATATTCTAGTTCGGAGTCAGACGATAATAAGTTCCTTTGCGGATTGACTTAAATGTAATAATTTAAATTAATAATTTATTAATTACGTATGGAGACATTTATATACCGAAGTACATGAAAACAATATATAATGCTACTCTAATTAAAAGAAAAAATTACATTTATTAAGACGAAATATTTAGAAAGTGCTTTAATCGCTAGTTTATCCATAGTAAATTTGCGTTCAAGTTCTTACAACGTTTCACCTTCCTTGGCCTATCGTATGTTGTCACAATGTGGGGATATTTAATAACAAAAATAATGGGGGGGGGGAGAATCCAAATGAAATCAGTTACCAACAAAATAGTAAAAATTAAAAAAAATATTTTTAAATTTAATATTCTCAGTGAAAGGACGAAATGCCTTACACGAAAACTTTCCCACTTTGTCAGATTTCTTTGCCATTAAAATTGTTTTTGATATATAAAGGTTATATATAAGTTGAATATATGGATTGAAATCCGACAAGATTATAGAATAAGTAAAGAATAGGTAGGAAAAGTGTTTTTAATCTAACATGTTATTTTTAGAGATTTGTTAATAAGACACGTCGCCATCACTAGTGATCACTCCACACATATTTGTAATCACTGTTAGACTCAATCAACTCTTTCGGAATCCTCCACACTATGCTCAGATTGACACCAAAACACTCTCCAGTGTCAAGACCACATTGTTATAGTGCAGTCTTGCCAGTGTCTGTATTGAAGCTCCCGGTGCGAAAGTCAAGCAGTACAGTATGCAGTTCCCGATTTTCAAATTTTCGGCGTCATGGTTCTCTTTTTCTCTCGGACGACGCCCAACTGACCCTACTATAGTGTACAGTCGACAAAATAAAAAAACAAAACAAAACAAAACAATGCGTATGCGTGAAATTAAAAAAATAAAATGTCGACAATTTACCAATCGCATCCTCTCTCTCTCTCTCTCTCTCTCTCTCTCGGATGCGATCATATATATATATATATATATATATATATATATATATAGGATGCGATCATATATACATATTACCTGTAGATTGTCTTTACATTGATTTTTTATCCCTTAATATTTCACTTTGATTTTCATCAGAAAATCGTACGAGTTAATTTTTCATTGCAACCTATAAAAAATAAAACAAGAAAATATTTTTAAGAAAAAAAAAAGAAGGCTAATTTTAGAAAATATTTGAGCATTAACTTTATTTAATGGTGTAGTTAACCATTTCGATCCACTATCTTCTATCTTTCATAATTCCATCCTCTTGTAAAAACAATGAATTCCTTAGAAGACTGCATCTAAAGCAGAACTTCTTTATCTTACACTAAGAGAATTCTGTATGCACCACAATAAATGGTAATCCTAAAATAAAATATCTGTTGGGTACAGCTAGTGGGTGAAAACGCCCGAGCTAAACTGCAAAATTGGCCACTAAATAACATGACGTCTAATGTTATCCTGATGGAAGATTGAGTCCTTTCTGGACGTTTTGTATCGATTGCTACCTTCAGTTTGTCGCAGTACTTGTTCGAATCAGTCATTTTTTCTCTAGAAGGAACTCTTGCTAAAAAAAAAAACCCAAAAAACTACCTTCTAGTTTCACTATATCATCAGGTCCTTTGATGAAAATTAGCCTTCGGTACTGTGGAGATTCATTTTAATTGCCCCATGATCAGTTAGATTCTATGTTGTTGTAAAGTATTGAAGTTTCATTTTCTGTCATTGTTTTTTTCGAAATGGAACACTTAAGTCCGATCTAGTAGTGGGTTTCCGCTTAGTTCATATGGGAATTACATATCAAAGCAACTAACGTAACTAAACTTGTACAAATGATTTCCAAATTTCAATTTGAATAATATAATTAGCGACAATCCCCCGCTACGCTATGTATGATGTGAATTAGTCTTCATTTAGTCAATGTCAATTTCTGATCTTCATCAATGACCTTCCTGATGTAATCAATTCCACAGTAGGCATCTATGCAGATAACATCAACATTTACTCCCGTCTCAATAAGAAATCTGTCAAGGCTGACAAAGTAAACCTGGCTGCTGCCCTTCAAAAGGACTTCCAATCTGTGGTTGTAGGAAATTGCTCGTAAATTTTAATGTTCCTAAAACAAATCTGCTCTCCTTTAACCACAGTACAGAAACTTTCTTGCCTACCATCAGAATAGATGACGCTTAGAGAGCAACACACTGTATCTCCTTGGCCTCACTCTCTCAAGTGACCTCAAATGTAATGACTAAATCGAATCCATAGCTGCATTTACTGCTAAGAAGGTTGGGCCACTGTGTCGAGCCAGGAAGTTTTTCTCGTCAGAATCTATTTTGCACATTTACAAATATACGCAATCTGGCTTATATTATAAATAACATAAGCCAGATGCAAAAGGGAAAAAGGCTTTATCATGTAAGCATTAGATATATTAATATAAAAGCAAATACACATGTGCATACTTGTATGTATATTGTTGCAGAGGCTGGTGAGAGGTAACCGTCCGTGTATTGAATACTGTTGTCATATCTGGTCGGGTTCACTTGCTATTCATCTTGAGGTTCTCGACAAAATCTAAAGGAGGATCTACCATATAATCCATCCTGATTTGATAACCCACCTTCAGTCACTTTCTCACCGACATGATGTGGCTTATCTCTGTCTTTTCTACAATTAATTTCATGGCAACTTCTGTGAAGAGCTTTTTTACCTTGGTTCCCCGACCACATTTATTTACGCTACAAGATTGGTATTTAGATCCCACATTTTACAGTCAAAATAGTTAAACTCTAAAAGTGTCTTTTCTCGCATTCCCTGTTTGTAAAACTTCCTTCCATTTGCTTATCTCTCTGATAGCTACAATCTCTAAAAGTTTAAAGGCAACGTCAGTTGCCATCTTCTGTCTCATTAATTCCCATTCATTTCTTATCTTTTTTTGACATCTCCTGTATCTTGTTTTTTTTCTCCTCTCCCTGTAACTCCATGCGCACCAGTAGCGGTTCTGCTTTGCTTGGAGTGAAATGATTATAAAAAATAGTATCGAAGTTGAATAATAACAGGTCGTAACTTAAGTGCATTTTCTTCATGGAAATCCGCTTGAGTTGACTGCCAGTCACGTTCTTTGCCAGGTAAAAACGTAAATTATAAAGGTTAAACAAATATGGCAATTTAATCACGGAAAAATGAAATAAAAAATCGTATGCTTTTGTGGGCAAGGAAACATGTAGACAAAGATGAAACAAATACTTTCATCTTGAGGCTGTCAATGATTTATTTATCTAAGCCAATTTTTTTTTTGTTGTTTTTTGTTTTTCAATAAAGACATGTTTAATTTAGAAGAGGTTATATTTACGAACTGCTTATTTAAAGCTTTAAACTTTGGATACAATATTTTCCTTAATTTTAATTTTACATATACATTCCTCATTATATGTTCACATTTTAATGATGATCTTTTAATTGTTTTCACGTAAGACACATAACTTGCACATAATTTAATGAAACATTAAAGTCTCAAAATGTTATCCGAAATCAAGTCTTTCAATTTAATTTGAAACAACAAAGTAAGAGTTTATTAGCTTGATTTAGAACTACAACTGAAACTGATGTCCCCAAAAACAAACATTTAGGACAGAAACTATTGATCTAAATTTGTCAGTTATAACAGTGAATTTGTCATATGCAATTAATAATATTTCACTTCAAATTGGAGAGCGGAGTAATTTGTTGAAGTATTTTTCCTTATAGTTGCATTCGTTAAAAGAATTTTAATTTATTGAGGTATAGGATCTGTTACATCAATGTTACCAAATGCTTCTCTCTAATAAAATATTTATAATATCTAAAGACGACACATTACAAACTGTCTTGGTGAAATTCCTTTATTGGTGTATCTGTAGTGAATGTTAAATAACTCATTTCACTCACTCCCTTCAAGTTTGGAGGATTAAGGAAAAAGAAGGAAAGGAATTCGCGGGCTTACGTAAAATTGTTTTTTTGACCAATGAAAACCTTGCCATCACAAAAATTAGCTGGTTAGGCAAGAAGAAAAAGAAAGTAGTGAGCCTACGCGATATTCTTTTTGACATAAAATGAGGGCAGAAATTAAATGTATCTGAAGTCATGTGAAAGGTTTCGTTTCTGTTCATCGTGACCAGTGTTAAATTATTCGCCAATTATATCTATCTCTAACCAAGCACATATCACTTCAAAGAATTTTCTCTCAACAATCTAAGAAATCTAAGTATTTCAAAGTCTCTCTCGACTGTGGAAAAAGGTTCCCAACCGGGGAGCCATGACCTACGGCTGGTCGCCCACCATAGAACTTATGGCTAAAGAGTTAATTTCGAATGATGCCTGCCGCAGATTAACTTAAGGAGTTAATTTGGAATAATGCGCCTTTGATATGAATCCTGAAAGAACGTTATTGTTTTTTTTTTTATCACGGGAAAATCGAAAATTCTGATTCTTCGTTCGCTCTACTTCGGTAAATTCCGTTAACCTCCGACAAGGACCCGAAAGGACTTTGCTATTTTAGAAGCTACATAGAAAATTGGCATCCCTGATTATAGAGAATATGTGAAAAGACTTTAATGAAGATTTAATGAATATGTGAAAAGACTTAAGTGAAAATTTGAAGAGCTCTGTTTACTTTAACGAAACTTAGACAAGACATTTTTATTTAAGGATTGGAAGCTCTGATATTTTTAACGAACTTTCTCTCTCTGTTGTAACCGGCATTCCGACAACTGTATTATCATTTTTGACAACTGTATCATCTGCTCCTGTGAAAGGAAAAACATTGTTTTTTTTATGTAAAGACATTCTTCGTAACTCTCCAGGCGTGTTCGACCTTGTTCATTTATTTTATTATTTTTTTTTTTTTTTTGGTGCCGTATTTATTTTTTAAACCACAAGCTTGCACCAGTGTCCAGACTGGCTCTAAAAGCAACCACTAAAATTGCACGACGCGACCTCTGGGATCAATTCACAACGTGGGACAGTGGCACGTTGTTGCAAGAGACGTCTTGTAAACCAGCTTTTGTGGCGACATTATCTGACGAGATCGTCACGACCAGTAACAGCGACCGAACCAACCGGCCAGCCGGATGGCAGTGTCACAATCGTCACGATCGTCAACGAGAACAAGCGTCACGCTAGACGGCCAACCCCGGGCATAAGGCGACATAATTCTCATCCTTCATTAATCTTCTTGCCGTGAGTAAATCAACTGTTCATTATAAGCCATAAGCCCTACGCCACTATACCTACTTAGTGCCATAGAAAAAACTGGGACGATTCAGCTCCTGACTTTTGCTAGAACCGAAAACTAAACAGAAGATAACTTCTTGGCCTCAGTCTATGACAATGCAACTGAACTAGGCTGTATCATTTGTCTAAAATCATTGCTACCATTCATTTTCAAAACAAATCATAAAACTTTATCTTTCTTTTTTTCGAAAATTAGCTGCTCAAACTTCTATATGCATTTATATGTAGAAAATGACTAAAGGTCTCATTCCAGAAAATAAGTAAAAACTACCAAAAACATATAGAATAACTTCAGAAAGGTTCAAACTAGCGATCACCTTTGAGAGTGGTCTATATTTTGTATTCTTTTCTTAGCAGAGACAGTGTTGAGTTCGAAAAAAATGTAAAACTTTCTGTCCTTTCCTTGAACGGATTCTTTAAGCGTAGAAGAGTTTCTAACGTTAATGGCATATCTTTTCTTCAGTCATCTTGTATTTGTGTTTAAAATCATTAAAAAAAAAGTTGTGCCATTGAAACAATGTTAGTAAACTGTATGTCCATTGAAATGCAAGCACACACACACACACACACACACACACACACACACACACACACACACACACACACACACACACACACACACTAGAAAATTTAATATATTATGAAATGTAGAAAAATGCAGAGTAACCTCATCCTTATAGAAAAATTCGCTCTCTGCGCAGGCCCCGAGCAGCGTATCTGACTAAAAAAAAAAAAAATAAAAAAAGAAAGAAGAAAAAAAAAGACAAACAAAACAAATCCCCTCCAAAATTTGAAATAATTTAGATATTCGGATATTGCCGCAAAAGCATGACTCCCCCACAAAAAAAAAAAAAAAAGAAAAAAAAGAAAGAAAAGAAGAAAAACGCTGCATCATGTCTTCACTTAAGCTGCCCGATCGCGACAGGACGGTAAGCAGTCACAGAATTTACCAGTGGTCCTGGGTTAACTGAACCGACAAAAGATTCAACGTCAGGCTCTTACACACCAGATCGTTTTCCTTGGTCACAAAGAGACCTACCACCTTGATGCTTTATATCGGCAATAAAGAATTTTATTTTAACATTGTTTCCTTTTCGTCCGTATTTTGTTTTCGTTTGTTCTCTTGCAGCAATACGCGGTATGTAACATATATATGGAATCTATTCTCCGCTCTCTATTTTACAATGATCACATGCGGAATTTGGGTGTCTTAAACGTGGTGCAATGGTTAGCAAGCTTGTCTCACTAGATCAGTTACGACGGAGTAGGGAGTTAAATCTTCACTTAATACTTCTGATTTCGGCCTTGTGCCACATCTAAGCTGCATTTAGTAATATAATAATCACACGGACGTAGAAAACACTTGAACATGAATAGGTTTTAACAAACTAATGTTTAATGTTTATTTTGGTAGCATAGATTAAGCATACCTTTTCTTTTACGTGCCATGTTCCGTCAGGAAGTGTGTGATCGCATCTCTTCACAACTTCCTACTTTCGCCTTTTCATAACTTTTCTATGTGTGGTTATTGTCCTGCCATTCATTTACTCAGATTCGTCACTTTTCGCTTTCTCACCTTCAGTACGCACTGAGAGTTAAATTTTCCAAGCCTTTTTTCTCGATCTGTTAAAAAAAAATTAGCTGTATATTTCTGATTGTTAACTGTTATTTATTAATTGTTATTTTTAGTTCTTATTTTCTTTAAAACGTCCTCGTCTCCCCCATAATCTGTCTACTGTAATCTCAACATTATTCGGTAGAACCACATCTATGTTTCTTCAAGTCTAATCTGCGAGGAACCTATCCAGTGTTCACTGCTATATAAGAGATGATGCATGTTAGTTCAGCACGATTTTCTTTATTTCTTAGGACACTTTTCTATCTCATAATACTTTACTCCTTTTCTGAAAGGCATCTTCCGCTATTCCGATACACCTTCGAAATTCTATGTTACATTTTCCATTGTATGTTCCGACACTACCCAGATAATTCAAGTTCTGCACCTCTTTGATAACCCGATATGTAAATCGAAACATGTGCTGTCTTTTGCTGATAACCATGCATTTAATTTCCTTGCGGTTAATGGATAGTCCTTTCTTTTTGCTCTTCTCAACACTTTTTCCAATTGTACTTTCGGTTTTCTTTTCCAAATCAGCACATTAAGATTATGTCTGCCGATAAGTAATCCTGGCAGGTATTCTAATCCTTTTAGACTCGTCTAAGGTTATATAAATTTTGTTACGGTTAAATCAATTCTGGGAGAAAGAACATCTTTGTCATACTCTTCTTTCAATTTTTATGTATTCGCTGAACTCATCTTATGTATGCATGCAACCTTTTGTCCCCAGTACACAAGCAAAACATTTAATATATCGCAGAAGATTTACTGATGTGCGAAATTCAAAACGCATGGTTAAATGAAAATTAAATAAGACCCCGGAAAGCTTAAAGAAAACCATGTGAAAATCTTGAACGCAGTCTTTTCGTCTCTTCACCTAAATGAGAAAAACAAACTTGAGCGAGTGTTGTGTATTTGGTAGCAGATGTCGAAATTATTTTAGTGCGTACTTTGAAAAAGTCTAAATTTACCAAAAAAGCAATGTTTGACTTTAAGATTATAACGCAAGAGATATTTTAATAATTATGTCTTTTTCTAAACAGTACTGGAAATACTGGTTATAGAAATTATGATATTTTCAAAATATGAAAAAATGAGAAGATAGTAGAAATAACATTTATTAATCATTTAGAAATGAGATACACAATTTAGAATATTGTTTGAAGTATTGCATTTCTGAGAGAGAAATAGAAAGAGAACAAAGATTTTCCCTGACGATATGAATTGAAAGAGTTCCTGTCGTTGGCTGCCAAGAGAAGTGATCTGGTTTATATTTTTGCTGAACAAAGATGATTCCAGACAAAAACGAATTGGGAAATTTAAATGGAAAAAGAACTCTTCTTAAGGGTCGAATCTACAATAAGATGGAAGTTATGAAAACAAGTCCTGTCAATGACAGGCGAGAGAGTTGTCTGGTTTATATTTTCGCTGGACAGAGTTAAGTACAGGCTAATATAAAAGAATCAAAAGAATTAAAATTAATGACCAGAATAAAACCTCATCTCTTCGTTCACACGCTTTAAAAATTAGATTTGTCACAAAGACAGTTGTGTCTGCCCTGTGAAGTAGGCTAAGATTGAATGCTAAGAGGTTAGGAGAAAGAGGGAAAATTTATCATCACTTGTATGGAGTGATGGTCAGTCAGTCAATTAAGTGCCATACGTGATACACGCTTTGGGCGATCATGTTTCGAAAGAGACATGACTGACCGGGCAGAAGATTATTCCGCAGTAGGTTGCGGTAGACTGGTTACCAGCCCAATCTGTCCTATTATTTAACCTGTTAGGGCGCTCTCCACCATTTTAATGATAAATGAACTATTCCATGCACTACAAATAGTGGTAGTGTCAAGACCTCGGTGTTGTCGGCGGTAATATCAGTTGGTATTTGCCTCTGCAACTGCGACACTGTCAGCTCTCTGCCTTCGGGTAGAGGGCGCACTCTGCCTTCGGGTAGAGGGCGCTCTCTGCTTTCGAGCAGAAAGCAATAACCCAGTCGTGGTTCCGCCGAAGGGTAGAATCACGACTGGGCAAAAAATAGACAGACATTTTTTGGCCGGGCCATATAGCCCGGAAACCCCACTTATAACTGACCATGTGTCACATGTTGCCCTTAGTGGGAGGAACAACTAAATATAGCTGGCGGTAATGTCACAGTAGCGATATACCAGTGCTAGAGTGATTGGAACTGTGCTAACAAGTCAGTCGGACACTTCCGGTAGTCAACCGGAAGTGATTATAATCGGACTCTACATCGTACGAAGAGACGTACAATTAATACCTTGTTTCCTGTATGAGTACTAACCCCACTTTGTAAATACTATTTTCTTCCGTAATACATTTATTTAATATAATTTTCTGTTGTTCGTATTTATTACCGCACAACTCAACAGTGGCGACGAAGATTATTCGACATCCACACGGAGGAAAAAAAAATTTTCAAAATCGTCTCACAACTCAACAGTGGTGACGAAATATTCGACGGGAAAAAAAATTGCAAAATTGTCCCACGACACACCAGTGTGACGAAGTATTCGACATTCTCAAGATATAAAAACTCAGTTGCGTGGATCTAGTTTCACAGAGAAATTTTAAGTAGTTCTTTACAACGGAACTATTGACGACGAAAATTTGGCAACACGAAAAGTCTTTAGTCGTAACAACAATCGACAACAGACGTAAAGTTGCGTGGAAAGCCACATTCGCAGCAAGAAAAATTATAAGTCACGTTTAACTTCTTTTTTTTCTTCTTTCTGTTGGAAAAAATTGTATTGTGAAACTTGTGACCCTCCCCTCTGTGAATGAAAATATTTTGACGCTAAGTTATTCGCTGTAAAAAGAAAAAAACAAACATAATGGAACAATTTCAAAATACCATACTTGAACTGATCAAATATCAAACACAATAACAATTGGAATTACAGCAAAAATTACAGGAAATGCAAATTGAAAATGAAAAAAGACAAATTGAAAATGAGAAAAAACAACAAAAATTTCAAGAAATGCAACTTGAAAATGATATAAGACAACAAAAATTTCAGGAGGAAAACGCTAGGAAATATGTTGAGAACTCTTGCATAAAATAATTATCGAGAAAAATAAAAGCACGGATGATAACACGTTCTCACAAAATACAATATGGACTACGATTGAAAATTTCACTTATAATCCCGACGAAGATAGTACGTTTGAGAGATACTATCATAGATACCAAGAATTTTACGAAATGGATTGCAAATCGTGGCCGAATGAGAAAAAAATTAAACTTCTCTTAAGGAAATTAGGGACATATGAACACGATAAATTCAGATTTCATCTTGCCAAGGAAAACAAGAGACTTGGAATTCGATGAAGCAATAAGTCTGTTGAAAGAATTGTTTAGTCCGAGATTATCTTTATTTCACAAAAGGTGGAAGTGCTTGAACCTGCAAAAAAATAATGATGAGGACGATACAACGTTTGCGTCAGTAATAAACAAAAATTGTGATGATTTCAGATTAGCAGAACTGACGGCAGATAACTTTAAATGTTTAGTGTTTGTGCTTGGTTTAGTATCTGACAAAGACGCAGATATGAGAAGAAGGATACTGACAAAACTGGAGAATGAGCAAAGTATTACGTTACAAAAGCTGGCGGACTATTGCCAACAGTGTGTTAGTATTAAGGAGGATGCAAAGAAAATTCAGGAAACCGCTATAGCAAGCATAAAAAATTTACTAGAATTACACGTGTTCGGTATCGATCACCGAGACGCAAGTATCATTCACCAACGACAAGTGGGAGTAAGTATGAAAAAAGACCCCCACCCCTAAAAAAAAACGTCATTGGAGAAGTGACTGTCCATTCAAAAATAAAACGTGTAGGAACTGCAATAGACGAGGTCATATAAAGTCTAAATGCAGATTAAAAAGTAAAAGTCACGTAAAAATTACAAGATCAGAAGAACAGAACCAGAACATGAGAAAATATTTGCAAGTAGAAATATTAAATCAACCAATTAACATGCAGTTAGATTCTGGATCTGATATATCGATTATAAACTATAAAACGTGGAAGAAATTGAACAAACCAACTTTATTGAAAGTAAATAAGGTTGCCAGAACTGTCACAGGGAAAAGAATTAAGTTTGAAGGAGAACTAATTTTAAATGTTAAATTCAACAATCTAACGAAAAGAGTGAAAATGTTTATAATGAATGGTACGAACAATCTATTCGGGACAGACTGGATAAACGAATTCGACTTATGGGATTTACCTATAAGCGCATATTGCAGAAATATTAGTGAAACGACTGACGAGATTAAAAAATTAAAAACTGAGATAAAAAAAATCTTTCCCTGAAGTATTTTCAGAAGGTCTAGGGAGATGCACCAAAATGGCAGCAAAAATCCAATTAAAGAGGACATACAACCAGTTTTCAAAAAGAAGAAAAATACGCCTTACGCGGCGATTGAAAAAAATGATGCGGAACTGGAAAGACTGACAAAATTAGGTGTGATTTTGAAAACCTAATATAGTGACTGGGCCGCGCCTGCGGTTTATGTAAAAAAGAAATCGGGCGACATTTGCATTTGCGCTGACTTTTCAACAGGGTTAAATAACGCCATACAGGACTTCCATTATCCTTTACCTAGCCCTGATGAAGTATTCGCTAAGTTAAATGGCGGTAAATATTTCACTAAAATAGATCTCAGTGAGGCATACCTACAAATACCGGTCGATGAGGAAACTTCGAAACTACTATGCATAAATACGCATAGAGGACTATACAAATATGAACGGTTACCTTTCGGTGTAAAAACGGCACCAGCAATATTTCAACAAATTATGGATAAAATGCTGGCGGATCTCGACTTCGCTACCGCATATTTCGACGACATTTTAATTAAGAGTGAAATGGTCGAGGAGCACACAATACATACTCAGGAAGTGTTCGAGAGGATAAGAAAGTATTGGTTCAAAGTGAAGGAAGGAAAATGTGATTTCTTGCTAGAAGAGATCAGATACCTAGGACACATAATCAATAAAGATGGGAAAAAACCCGACCCGAACCGCTCTTCTGCAATCCGGAACATGCCTGAGCCTAAAATCATTACGACAATTCAGAGCTTCTTAGGTTTGGTAAGTTATTACCAAGCATTTATTTCAAACTTGCACAATTTGCGAGCGCCCCTAAATGAACTACTGCAAAAAGATAAAACTTGGCATTGGTCTAATGAGTGTAAGAAAGCGTTCGAGGAAATAAAAGATAGACTAACATCAGATCTATTCCTCGTACACTGTAATCCCAAGCTAGAAATAGTGATAGCTTGCGACGCCAGTGAATATGGGATTGGCGCATGTATCTTACATAAGTGCTAGAACGGCGCGATCAAACCGATCGCACACGCGAGTAGATCGTTACTACCAGCAAAACGCAGCTACTCACAGATAGAAAAAGAAGAGCCAGCGATAATTTTCTCGGTAACTAAATTCCATAGTTACATCCATGGAAGATTTTTCACATTACAAACGGACCATAAACAGTTATTAACCATCTTTGGTTCAAAGAAGGGACTCCCTACTTACACGGCAAATCGATTATTAAGATGGGGAACAATACTGCTGAATTATAACTTTAAATTACAACACTTACCATCGAGCAAAATTGGACATGCGGATGGCCTATCTAGGCTAATTCCAAAAGCAGATGAACTATTGGAAGATACTGTAATCGCAGCACTGAGAGCAGAAGTGGAAGTAATGAATATGCTGAATGACACTATTAGAGAATTGCCAGTTTCTTTAGTAGAAATAAAGAAAGAAGCCGAGAAAGACCAATTCATCAAAGACATAAAAATAAAATTAGCCGAGAAGGACCACCGGATTTCGGAGACATTTTCATTATGTGATAATGTAGTGTTGTATAGCGAAAGAGTCAGTCAGTTAAGTGCCATACGTGATACACGCTTGGGCGATCATGTCTAGAAAGAGACATGACTGACTGGGCAGAAGATTATCCCGCAGTAGGTTGCCATTGCTTTCTGCGGTAGACTGGTTGCCGACCAAGGCTATAGAACCCAATCTGTCCTGCTATTTAAACCCATAACTGGAAGGAAGAAACGGATTAATACCTTTCCCAAGGGTATTTGCGCGAAAGTGAATACAATGGATTCAACTAGGAATTCGAACTCGGCTCCCCGGTTTCTCGTTCCGAGCGAAAGAGTAGTAATCCCAAAAGCTTTGCAGAAGAGGATTCTGAGAGATTTTCATGCAGGACACCCGGGAGTAAATCGTATGAAAAGTCTTATGCGATCTTACGTGTACTGGCCGGGGATGGATGTGGACATCGCGACTATGGTTAGTAGATGTAAAGGGTGCGCTCTTGCTGCAAAGGCGCCACAGATATTGAAGAAACCATGGCCAAAAACAGATAGACCATGGTCAAGGGTACATGTGGATTTTGCAGGACCAATCGACAACTTATATTATCTGATAATAGTAGACAGCTACAGTAAGTGGCCGGAAGTATTTCAAATGAATTGACCAACAGCGGGAAATACAATTAATAGATTGCACGAATTATTCGCAATATTCGGAGTCGTGGACACGTTAGTAAGTGATAACGGAACACAATTCACTTCGAAAGAATTCAAGGAGTTTTGTGAAACGTTTCAGATAGAACATATAAAAACTCCACCGTACCAACCGCGTAGTAACGGATTGGCTGAAAGATTTGTCGACACCTTAAAAAGAGCATTAAAAAAGGCGTCGGGGACACCTACTAAGAAGGCATTGCAATTATTCCTACAAGTTTATAGGAGAACCCCTCATAAAGCACTGTCATCTGGAGAATTGATGCTCGCGAGAAAGGTGCGATCGGCGTTTGATAAATTTATTCCAAGAGAAAAAGCACTTACACCCACAACTCAACCTCCAAAAAGGAAGTTCAACAAAAATGAAAAAGTTTGTCAAAAGTTACAAAAATAATAATGCCTCCTGACTTCTGGGAATAATAAAGGAACGTATCGGAAACATGTTATATATGATTAAAGACAAAAAAAAAAAAAAAAGAAAAAAAAATTATCCACAGACGACACGTGAATTAGATAAGAAAAAGATTAGCTAAAGAAGCTATAGACACGCTGTCAAGGGTAGATGATAGCATAGAAGAGATTTACGACACGTTCGACCTACAAATGCTGCAAGAGAAAGAAGTAACAGAGCGGAAATCTACTAGAAAAAGGAAGGCAACGCAACATTTGGTGGTGGATCCGAAAAGAAAGAAATATGAGAATTGATGAAAAAATCTTAGCAGGGGTGTTAGGGCGTTCTCTACCATTTTAATGATAAATGAACTATTCTATGCACGACAAATAGTGGTAGTGTCAAGACCTCGGTGTTGTTGGCGGTAATGTCACAGTAGCGATATACCAGTGCTAGAGTGATTGGAACTGTGCTAACAAGTCAGTCGGACACTTCCGGAAGTGATTATAATCGGACTCTACATCGTATGAAGAGACGTACAATTAATACCTTGTTTCCTGTATGATTACTAACACCACTTTGTAAATACTATTTTCTTCCGTCATACATTTATTTAATATAATTTTCTATTGCTCGTATTTATTACCGCACAACTCAACATAACCCATCACTGGGGGGAAGAGACAGATTAATACCTTTCCCAAGGGTATTTGTGCGTAATTGGATGCAAGGAATTCAACTGGAATTCGAACTCGGATCCCAGATTTCTTGTTCCGAGTCGATATCTACTGCACCACACGAGATGTAAAATGAAGCAAGTTGGAGTTGAGGGGAGGATCGATCTGTGTGACTACTCCCGAGTTAGGTGGATAATACTCCAAATTTGGAAAGTTGATTAAGAAAGCATAAGTAGGGGAACGAATAACCTTTGTTGTGATTTATGAGAAAATTTGGATATCACTGAATCTCTAGAGCCCGATGGCTTCAGTTTTAGGCTGAAGATAGTTTTGAAAGCTCAAGAACTTGCGCAACGAATTCCTGCACCAGAGCCTCTGTTCTTCACGTCAGCTGCTACCAGATTTCCTGATTCTGAAGAACTTTGAACCCAGCTCCAGAATTTTTGATGTAGTTCAGTGTTACTGACGCAGGAAGGGTTAATTTTTGTTGTGCCAAAAACTAATAAACCAATTTAAGATTAACCCAACGAAACTTTCTTTTTCGTTTGCGAAGATATTTCTTCCCTTGGTATAGCTTCCACCACGGACCAACCCAGCGCTTCGATTACTACCACATTTGATCTTCTCATGCTCTGAGATCAAGAACACAACGTGGGCAGAGTGGGTATAGATCGAAGCGGCCAGCGATCAACAGCCAGTTTGGACCAGCGTCCGTGTTGATCAGTGCAGAGTTAGCCCTGTGGTTAAAACGTCATCCTATGATGAACTGGTAAGCTTGATTACACCATCAGTTGTTAAACCGACTGAGAGGGTTATATATCAATTTTTTTTTCTTTTTTGGTTGTTGTCTGGACGTGAAAGCTGAATTCTTGTTCAGGACTGCATAATTTCATTTAGATGGTAGATTTAACCCGGCTTTCTTTCTGTAGGTCTTTGAGGAAAGATGACTCCTAGGGTCAGTATTTTGAAAAATGCGGTGTAAGTGGATAAAAACTGAATAAAAAAACAAAAAAAACAAAAAAAACCCCGCCAGTTTTAAACCACTTCCGATGATCAAGAAGAGACAGTGTTTCGTTTGATTCTTTTATTTGTATTTGGTCATGAGTCATGGAGGCGAACATTTCCGGTTGTTAATGCAATGTTGCGAGTATTATCCTTTTCTTAGCTAAAAAGCAGGTTATTCCATTTTTGCGCTAACAAACATCGTCGCCTAATAAAAAAGGGCCTCAAAGTTTTATCATCAAAATATTATCAAGAGGAAAAGCCAAAGTATTTTTATTCTTTCAAGCACGTTCAGTATTGTTTAAATTTTTTTGACGCCAGCGATTTACGTAATATTTAGCATTAACCTTTTCATAATCCTAGTGTCACATCGGATTTTAAAATTTGAGATTACAATCGATATAATTTCTATTTGAAATAACACTAGAGTTTTTTGCTTACTGGAAATAGTAAATTTAATCATTTCGTTCAATTAGAGCTAAAATGAACGCTTCAAAAAGTTTTTTTCATTTATCAAAATTAATTTTAAATCAAGGTATCTAAAATTAGTGAAAGTACCTATTTAAAAGTTAACTCCCATTCATTCAAACAAAGTCATACTCGTGTTGACTAAGAGTAACAAAACAAGTATTGTCATTATCGTCTGCCGTTCCTATTAATCCTAGTAATCGTAAAAAGCAGAAAGGGACAGAAAGGCAAATTATGCGAAACTGAATACAGTCAGTAAAACCATTCCGTGTGAACTACAAAGTAAGCACTATAAAATCTTCTGAAAAAACTATGAACAAAAAAGGGCCAAAATAATTTTACATAATGAGTAGCTATGATGGTGTACTGTAGAAGTATGCGAGCTCGTAGACATTATACATAAAGAAATTACCCCCCACCAAAAAGAAAAAAAATGTTGGATATATACAGAGACGGACTATTAATACTAAGAAATTGTAACGACAAAACACTAACAGAAAAAAAATAAAAAAAAGACACACACACACACACACACACAACTTATTGGGATCCAAACGGTAAAGGTCGTTGCGGGAACATGTGACAACCTCCAATATACAGAACATTCTATCAAAAATTCTTCTGAACAAGACTATGAGAATCAAATTTTCCGAAGAACATTCATTCACTAATTGACTTTCTCTCGAAATTACAGTCAATGGGAGAAAACTCTTTCTCTTTCTACACTTTGTTCACAGTTAAATGCATGCTCTTCTCTAACTAATGTATAATTGTTAATAACTTAATACATGTCTATTTTGGTTACAATTGGCGTTGTTTATTCTTTTCTCGAGTCTTGTGTATTTTCTAATCGCAAATTTAGATAATATGTGGTGGGCAGACCAACGGCACGCTACATATTAATTACTGACCCCGACGTAATCCGACGTGATGATTAGAATAATTTTTTCGTCTGAGCTCGTTGTTCCCAGTTTTCTACACAATATAAGATGTAACTTAACGTTGACTAAATAACGTTTTTCAAATTAAGAAAAATGTTTTCATGAAGCTTTCATTTTAGCGGTAATTGAAAGCTAAATGATTACATTTACTATTTCCAGTAAGCAAAACAATCTGGTGTATTTCAAACAGAAATTATATTGATTAGAATCTCAACTTTTTTCAAAATTCATAATTTTTTCATCCATTTTGAAAAGTTTGTCAACAAAAGTTAATTCTCGGTTTTAAAAATCTTGCAAAAATTAAATGTACATCTGTGACATATTAGTTTTTAAAAATTAGCTTATTTAAAGTTAAATTAATCTGATTTACACAATTATTACTTGTTTATAGCATGAAATATTGAATAAAAGTATTTCTTAACCACGGAGGTGTAAAGTGGTTGATTTGTAAAGTGAGTGATGATAGCCGGATGTGGTAATAAGATAAGTATGGTTGACCAGAACTGACATAAGTGTCAATTTTTTTCCTGTTTAGGGGAAGAAACCGAGAAACATATGACCTTTTAATGTAACAAAGAAAATACCATACTTGAAAAAATAAAAATAAAATAAAAATTATTTTAAAAATCTTTTCACTCGAAGATTTGTATAAAACTTTAAACTTTTCAATTAATTCATTGAGTCTTCACTTAATTACTTAACTTAAACACGATAAGGCTTTGAAGAATTTAAAAAACTTTATAACTTATTATAATTAATAACAAATGAAAGCAGTTCTTCTAAAAATTCATTATTCCTCGAAAATCTTTTTCCTTCAGACTATAATCTCCTTAATATATATATATATATATATATATATATATATATATATATATATAAAGCAATTGAAAGATTATCTAATTAAATAATGTCATTTTTATCGCATTTTTTATTTTAATCTTTGGAGCATATTTTCGAAAAAGCAGTCAACTGTTAAAAAAAAAAAAAAAAAATGGTGATTTCGATTACCAAAAAATCATTGTTTAATTAATAAAATAAATTTTCGATACAGAATTACATTTCATGAATTTACGTGGTGTTTGTTTGTTTGTGTGTGTGTGTGTGTGTGTGTGTGTGTGTGTGTGTGTGTGTGTGTGTGTGTAACAAATGTAAAAAAAACATATGTACCAAGATTTTATAAAAATAATGATTTCACAAATAATTTCGTTTATTTGTATATAAGTTTTGAACGTGCCATTAAAATCCGACAGTTATTTGATTTTTGCACAAATTTCCAAGTTTATGTGTTTTTTACCGAAAAAGAAAAATGAAAACTCAGGCTGACAATTTGGTTACCCGCTGACATAAAAAGAAATTTAAAAAAAAAAAAAGATTTTTTTTACCAAAATTCGAACGTTTTAGAAAATGTTAAAAAATTAAAAAAAATAATAATGAAAAATTTCTTCTTAATTTTGACGGAAAAAAAAAACTTTGCTTTCGAGGCCCTTCTTCAAAAGTATAAAAACCCAACACCTTTACTAGTCCAAAGGAGAGAGAGGAAACTAGCGAACGCATCCATACGTTACATGTGAAGAAAAAGTTTACTTAAGAGGTTGCTGTTTTTGCAACGAATTATTAATTAGTGGTACCTAGAAAATTCACACATTTTCAAACAAATAACATCTAATTATAAACATAACCTCCCATTATTAATATAGTCATACTTAAGATATCAAATCAAACAACAAGAAAAAAATTTTCAGAAGTAGATCAAAGAGTCTGAAATAATGTGTATTAATTATTTGATAATTAAATTTGTAACTGAATCAAGTGGGAAGCCATTATTGCTTTTTTGTTTGAGTTACCTCCCTTTAATTAGACAACAATATAAATTAACGATCGTAGAAAGGTTGGATAGTGAAAAATACTGCTTTTGGAAAGTGGATCAAACCGGGAATGTTTTAATTATTTAATGCCTCATATGTAGAGCGTTGTAACTAGTTTAAAGTATTTTTCTTCAAATTAAGTCATGAACCTTCAGTATAAATTATGTGCGTTAAAACATTACATTTTTTTGTTTCAATTGACAACGTCTAGCATTTTTGAGTTATTAAAAAAAGCGATACCTAAGTTTGCATTTTACATTCCTCGACTGAATTGTAGCGAGCTCTGGTAAAATAGAAAAATATAATATATAAGCAAAAATAAAATGAAGGCATTTGTACTTTACTTTAAACTTCTCAAAACTTCTTTCTATTCTCAACTTATGGGAAGGCAACCCTGAAAGAAAAAACAAAACAAAACAAAACAAAACAAAACAAAACAAACAACAACAACAACAAAAAAAAAAAAAAACAGAAAAGAGAAAGTGGGGTGATACCACCGACCGAGCATAAGCGAGTAAACCGGATGTTGGCTCTATGCTAATGAATAAAAAGTCGTCGTGCGCAAGTGGCTCCGCGCAGTGTCCCGGTTGAAAAATAAAAACTGATCAAATATCAAATTACCATTTTTATTTGCCAGCCAATGAGAAGCCCGGAACCAAATACAAGGATGAAATGCGAAACGACTAGCGTTTTGAGTCAGAAGGAAAATATAAAAGGCCGTGACAAAAGGCACCCAGACAGACAGGCACAGACCAGAGCAGAGTGTAATTAATTTCTCCCTTGACCTATGTCGAGCGGCTACTATGTTGCCTCTTTCTTCCTCCCCTGTTCTCAAAGTACTAACTGACCTTTTCTAAGACATTCCACAAACCAACTTGCTGACCGACTGACCTTAGAAACGGCAACTTGATAATGAACATTAATCATACTACCAAGCCTTTTTCCTTTCAGCATTATATCTTCAATGAACATTCTTTTCTTTCAGCTCACCTTTATCTTCCATGAACATTCTCTTATCTCTTTCAAATTATTATTTTGCCATGAACTCTTTTACCTCCGTTGAATTTTTATTTCAAGCATTACTTATTTTGTAAAACATTAATTGAAATGTATATATGTATAAATGTTATTTTACACTTAAAATTACCTTTCTTGAATTTATAATCATTTTACGAATTATAGTGGGCTATCCTCCCACCAAGCCAAATTCCGTTAACTTGCTACGGAACCCTACTACAACTAGAAAAAGAATAAGAGATACACGCTATAAAAGACACACACACAGAGAACGACAGAGAGAAAAAAGAAACCGACCCCAAAAACACCCGAAGTTTGTAGGAGCAAAACTTACTTATTTGTGACTGAAAAATACCTAAAACCAGGGAGGTTCCACCCATAATATAACGCTGGAAAATAAAATAATTGTGGCCAGTTCAAAAAATTTGCAAACTTTTTTTATGTTTGTGCCAAATTCTTGAGCATCAAAAGTATAAAAACCCAACACCTTTACTAGTCCAAAGGAGAGAGAGGAAACTAGCGAACGCATCCATACGTTACATGTGAAGAAAAAGTTTACTTAAGAGGTTGTCTGCGACTTACATTTTCGCTCTGTTTAGGGCCGAGAGGAAACTTATTTTCGATAACTAACTTTAAAATTGAATTTTTAAAAATAGAAAAGTTTTCTTGAAACGTTTATTTTAGTTTTAATTGAAAGCTAAATGATAACATTTTCTATTTCCAGTAAGCAGTGTATTTCAAACAAAAATTATATTGATTAGAATATAACATTTTGAGATTTTTTAAACAATTTTCAATGTTTCGGTCATTTTTGAGCGATCGACACATTTGTAAACAAAAGTTAATTCTCGGTTTTAAAGATCTTGCAAAAATAAAATACATCTGTGACATATTATTTTTGGAAAATTAGCAAATTTAATGTATTTTAAAGTATTACTTATTTATAGCGCGGAAAAGAGTAAAAATAAAAAATCTAAAGTACAGAGGACCAGCAGTACAATAATTAAGAATGTTATAAGAGTAAATTTTCTTTAAACTTACATAACTAAGAGTTGAATATAATTCATTCTATACGCTTTTATTAAAAACAGTATAATCAATAATTTTATTTTTTTATTGACTGAACGGTTGATATGAAATTAAATTACTACGATAATCAAAGTGAGATATCAAAACTACTTCGTTTTGTACATCAATACAAAAAATTTAACAGTTGCTAAGAAGAAAATAATTAAAGGTTCACTCAAAAATGACATTAAACGTTATTTTTAAATCTTAAAATATGTCTTTATTTAATAAAAACTCTTGTGATGAACAGTAACGGAATTAATATCAAAATTACACTGAAAAAATTTATTTATATAAATATTTATTTTTAAAAATAAATATAAATATCTAGTTTAAATTTTGTTCTGTCGAATCTTCAAGTAAACTACAATTTATGTATGCACCAATAAAAAAAATCTGAGTTTTACTTTGATTGAATTGTTTTTGGCGCGATCAAGTAATTTGTCCATTACAAAAATAATAGAGAAATAGAAATAGAGCATAGACTATAGAGTCAGTTAGACATTTCATTTGTCCGTTACAAAAGAAATATTTAACTAACTCTAGAGTCTACCTATGTTCTATTTCTACCATAGAAAATCCTACAGTAAAATTTGTTTATATTTTTAATTTTTTTATACCCTCTTAAAACCCGCCAGTATTTGCACCTCTCATCTTTTAATAATATGACTTACCGAAATAGCACATCACTTTCTACTTATTATTGACAATTAAAAGAAGCCAATAAAACTCCTACCGTAAAATGGAAAATATTTTTAAAAAAGTCTTCCCCCCCCAAAAAAAAACAAAAAAAAAAAACGAAACAAAAACAAAAAAAAAACAAAAAAAAACAGAGCTTTTAAATCTTTAGATGTTAGAAAACATCTAAAGATTTAAAAGCTCAATTTTGTAAACATAGAAATGTTTACAGAAAAAATTGCAAATTATTAAATTCCCAAAATTAAACCTGTTGAATAAACGTAGCGAAGTAATTTCCATCTGTCATCATCGTCTAAAATATACGCTAAAGTATAGTTAATTTTTCTTCATATAATATAACTAGATAATCTATAATCTACCCACTAGCATAAATTTACTGATTTTCCCGTCTCATAGAATGAGACTTCTTCCAGTGACGAACTATCGTACCAACTGAACTCAATAATACATTTAACTGACTAGATATCTTCCTATAAGATCGTTTGTATGAAGGTTAACAATACTTTTATGGAGGTCTTGATCAATTATTTTGCTTTTCCCCATTTTGTCAATGTTTAAAGGTCGGTTGACAGAAAAAGAATAACGCAATACTTTTAATAATTCATAAAAGTAATCATAAAATGAATTTGGAACGTTCTAAAAACCAACCTCATCTTAATTTGGAACATTCCAGTAAAATTTGAACACTTATAAAAAAGCTGTTGCAAATGAAAAAAAAATGTGTTGTAAACTTTCGCGTAACTAAATATCGATTTTTCTTTGTAGGACAATTTTTAAAGTTTTTTTTTATTTGATTGTTTGACTGAATACGTAAATATATGTTATGAGCAGTAACAGTTTAATTAATGCAGCTGTATTAGAAATACCTAAAGACATTTTTTGTAATGTGTTGTAAACTTTTATTTGTCTGTAAATTCAGATCACATTTAGCGGGATAGCTATGTCAGTCCGAGACATGCATTGTCAACCCCAGTCAACCAAAGAATATAGAAAAACTCTTGTACCGGAAGCAAGGGTTAGTAAAAGAATGGGTGAGGAATGTTGGTTGCGATTGGGTCAAGCCGAGGAGAATCGTAATAGTGAATTTCTTTTAGTAGTGGAAGGCAGGTGATTTGACAATTGGGTCAGTGGTTGTAGGTATTAAAATGCTACGGATTCACCAAATTTTAAATCTAATCTATGTAAGAGGCAAAGCATATTATGAATAAAAGGAAGAAGGAAATAATTAGTGAAATTTAAATTTACTACGGTGAGGACACATGCTAATAAATTCTTTACGTTTATTCAGAAGTACATTCTGATATTGAAATTTTGAAATCTTAATTTTTTCTGTTAAACATAGATTACATTTACCACCTAGACTATTAGGAGTACGTGCTGTGCCTATCAGCTTCCACTTTATCTGTGGGTTTATACCTTCTTCTTTCAATTTCCAGTATTTTCGGGAGAGGGCTGTCTAATACTTTAAATTAGGGTTAGTCAAGGAGTGCCTGTGCGTATAAAATTCCAGCCGAAATTTCGATGTATACGTTATATTTTTCTTTGTTCTCTTTAGGAGAGATGGTAGCTTGAGAGATCACATTTGTAAACCTGCATTTACTTTCAACCGGACAGTTTTCCCTGGATTTGCAATTGCAGGAGAGTGTAGTCCCGTGTTATGTATTAGATTCACTAAAATCAGAACACAGAACACGGAATTACATTAATATTACATTGGATATATATATAAATACAATATATATATATACTATAATAAATTGTATATATAATATACAATATATTAGATATATAATATATATAGTATAATTATAAGACATATATGCATATTTAATATATATAACATATCATCTATATATATATATATAATTTATATAAAAATATAGAATTCATATATAATATATATATACACATAATATACAATTAATATCTAATATATATAATATATATCTGTATTTGTAATATATATATATATATATATATATATATATACAATTATATCTAATATATATAATATATATCTAATATTTATAATATATATTTATATATATATATATATATATATATATATAATATATATATATATATATATATATATATATATATATATATGGTGTATATACTATTTACATCATTCAGACTACTGTCCTCATCATTGTTGTCATTTTTACAACATTTCGGCCGTTGTACGCTCTGACCATCTTCAGGTGCTAGGACTTTCGTAGCGAACCCTATATTACGATCACTGGGGTATATTATTCTCCTTCTTTGTATGAAGCCACTTCTGGTAGTCATGAGTTATCTCCCTTTAACCTAACTTTCTAAGGGACTATCGGAGAAAATGCAAAGGATCTGTGGTCCATATAACATCAAGACGACCTTCAGAAGTGGTTCTACACTTCGCAGGTATCTCTCCCGATTAAGACCCCTGAACAGAGCAGGACTTGACTAAGGACTGTAACTGTGGAAAGAAATATAAAAGAGAAACAGGCCACCTTACAAGAACATCGCAAAGCCGTAACACGAGGGGAGATAGAAAATTCAGGCGTAGCTGACCACATATGAAGGGAGAAAGGGGTTTCTTTTGGGAAATTGAAATAATAGATAGAGAATGCCACTGGAAACTACGTAAACATATGTTAGACTATGTTAGACTACAAAAATCTCCTAAGCCGGCTAAGCATAGAAATGAATACAATATGAGAACTAGTAATACGGAGTGCTAGAGAAAATCATTAGCATAAAAAAGATTGCAATATGAGCTCTGGTAAAAAATACTAGAGAAAATCATTAACATCAAAAATTGCAATATGAACTCTGGTAAAAAATGGTTATTGAAACTTATGCTTTATAAGTCACAGAAATTCACTTGCTGCTATCCTCAGTGTAGTTAGTTCCAGTGACTTGACCCAAAGAATTGTGAGTTCAATACCAGGCTACAGAAGTGGGGAACACATAACTTAAGAGTATTAGGTTAAAGAGAGATAACTACCAGAAGTGGCTTCGCACAAAGAATGAGACCCCAGTGATCGTAATAAAGAGTTCGGTTCGAAATTCTTAGCACTTGAAGAAGGTTGGACCATGCAACGAAACGTTCTAAAAATGACAACAAAGATGAGGAGAATAGTCCGGATAATGTAAATAGTGTAAAAAACAAACAAACTTTTAAATACTTTTATATATAAAATTAAGGATACTATAGTCTTTATATATATATATATATATATAGTAGGAATATATATATAGTAGGAATGTCATTGAAGTATTCGCTCATTCTTAAAGGATTCCGTTCAGTTATCAAGTATAAGATAAGGTAGACGGGTGAACAATGAAAAGGAAGGAAAGTGGTGAGAGAGAAAGATAGAGATAATAATAATGATCACTTGATGTTTGTCGTCCTTTTCTCTCTAGCGACAGGCGAACTTGGCCCATCTTTTATTTCGTTTGTGGGGCTCGAAAAGATCATTTGGGAATTCACTCCCGGATGTGATTCTGGCCTTTTCATTGGACGACGAACAAACTTCGTGTTGGCTCGCGAAAAAGTCCGTGAAAGAATTTGTTTCTCATAATTGAAGATTATTTTAATTTTGTTTTAGATGTTTCCTAGTTTTCTATTGGCCGAAAACATTTCGCATCAAGATGTGAAATTTCACGAGTTTTGTTTTGGATTCGTTTTTGCGTGTGTGCTAAGCAAAGTTTGCAAATTCGAGTCTTTTTTTTTCTAACAAAATCAACTTCAATTATAATAAATTTTAAATCTTAAAATTCTACATTACTTTCATTCAGTTAGGTGACATTTTAATTAAATGAGAATTACAATTTACTACTCAAAAATTGAAAAGCTTGTCATTTTGCTTGAGAATTTTAACTTTTAGTGTTTAAACAGTTAGATTTTTGTGAGTATAGTAGTTCATACATGATATTGTTACAGTGCACTTTTTAATTTTTTATCCCGTTGGTAAACAAGCGGCAACAAGTCTCTCCAAGCTTGTTGCTATGCAAGCTGTCTGAACGCTGATTGGTCAGCGTGAATTATACAATTTCTTATAAATTATACAATTTCTTAGAACCACCTTTTCCTAGAATTTGGATAATTTGCGCCTAATCAGCCCAGATAAGATAAAAATAGAAAACGCGCTTGAATGGGAAAGGAAACCCAGCTGGAAAGGAACCCCAGTTGCAGTTGAAACCTTAGTTTGAAAAAGAACACCAGTAGATACCTGAGTTGGAAATGAACCTCAGTTTGGAAATGAAAATCCGTCACTTATAAAAATTCAACTACTTCTATGACTTCAGCAGTCCTTAGTGAGAAACTTTCTTGAACGAAATATTTTCACTAACGTCTAATTTTGAAATCTCAAGCTACAAACCTTTTTATTTACATTCAAAGGGCGAGAACTCTGTCGACATATTTTTCAATAACTTTATTGTGAAAGACTTTTATTTCGTATTTCATATCACATTTAACTTTTTTACACATTTGATATATAAAATTGTTGTTCATTTGTTAAATGATCAAGCTTTGTCAGTCTATTTTTCATCTTAATTCTTATTTCTTTAATGCAAAATTACAAATCTTTTGTGAAGGAACAATATTACACACAGTCAATTTAGCCTACTGTACAATAAAATAAAATCCCGACATCTCCACTACAACATTTATCATTAAAAAGGGTTCTCTTCCGCTTAAAACTAATAATAAAGCGTTCACTTAGAATTCGTAATTTTTTATCAATTCTGCGCCACTAAACTTAGCTTTTCAACACGTCAGAAAAACAAAACCTCGTAGTTAAGAAATGCTTGTATACTACATGTAATTAATATCACATATATTAATATTAATATAATTAATATTTTAAGTCAGATTATTTTAGCCTTAAACTTGCCAATTATCCTCAAATAACGTGTCAAATATTTTATTTTTGCATGATTTTAACTCTGGTTTAAAATAACTGGTTTACAAATGTGTTAAAATGATCATTTTTAATGATTTTAATTTAAAAGTAACAAAAATCGATTTCAATCAATACAAGTTCTGTTTGAAATACAGAGTATTTTGATTACTGAAAATAGTAAATTTAATCATTTAGCTTTTAATTAAAACAAAAAATAATGCTTCAAGAATGTCTTTTCATATAAAAATCATTTTATCATTAGGTATCAAAAAATTAGTGGCAGTACCTGGTCAAAGATATATATGGGATAGAGTATAATTGCTTTGGAAAGGGCTTTGTTAATTTATCCCCCATGCTATACTTACCAGTTAGACAGGGATTTATCACCTGTGGGTAGAATGTTATCTAGGATATTATCTAACCTGAATTCGAACCTACATGTGCCGTGGAGCGGGGACTACATTTCTGTCTTTCTGAAGAATCCATCGGTGTTACCCAGTGCTGCTAGTACCATGTATAATGTTTCGATATTTTCCGTCTATCTTGAACATGTCCATACATTATAATTTTTCGAATTGTACATAAACATTCGAGAAAATCGTTTAACACTCAACTTCTGCGAATTCAGGTTTAGTCGAAGAGAATTTGATTTAATAAATAATTGTATTTTAGGTAATTCTTTTATGTGCCATGTCATGGGGGACCATGGCTCTCAACTTCCTATCCTTTGCAGCTCTTAGCAAGTTGTGTTATTTCGCTATCCCTCAAAATCCGTTCTGTTATCCATTTTCACACCATCTCATTAGGTAGATTACTCACAGATTTTCTCCAGATGTCCTAATCTGCCTAACACCATCTGAAGGTTACGTCATTGAGAGATAGCACATTCAGAATCAATCGCCAGGTAAGCGAAAACTCATGGTTGCTGAGAAAATTTACTGCTGGTGCCCAAAACCAAAAGGAGCGCAACTTGGCCGCCGATAAGCCGAGCGACCCGCAGAGTGGGTCCGTCGTCACCACTATCGGTAAAACTTTCTAGGCCATGGAAGGTCAGCAGACAGAGGAATCACTCTCAAGGCCTCTCGACACTCTTTGAAGAAAATCGATTGTTTCCGGGGCTTACGTCGGGACTCGGCCCTAGAAACCAGAGGCAAGGGAAGACTTAATTCTCCTCCAAGGTCGACCGTTCCATCAACACGCGGCGCAGGAAAGCCATCCCCGAGGCGTGTCGGTGACACTTCACGTGTGGCATTCTTAGCCTCCGTGACACAGGGGCTGGACACAGGCCCTTCTGTCGACCTTTAGGCCTGTCACCACCATACAAGAGGGACGATAGCAAGCGCTCGATTGCCTTATGGTCATTACAGAGAGGACAACCGTTTGGTGTACACCTCTGCTTTACCCTTTAAGGACAACCACCTTCGGGCCTAAGTTTAGACCACCGCTCTTATCTTTGCCCCTACTTCTAGCCAGTTCTTTTCCAGCTGTAAACGGCTACTTAAGTGTCCACGTTCACATCTCCCTCTTTGGTTGATCGACCTGGAATCTATTTACGAGACCAAACTCTCCGATCATATTAACCAAGTTACAATCGCCAGACTTCCCGCTAGCTCCTGTCTGATTTGGGGTCCAGGGCGGCATTCCAGTCCTCCATTAATATTAGGCGCAATGAACGGCCTCAACTAAAGGAAAAACGAGACACGCTCCTCCCGGTCGTTGGGCGTATAAATCGCAACGACCTGAAACAAACTACTGTTCACGGCAATATCGTCCACGATCAACCGGCACCCCGCATCGATATGGTCAAGGTCCACCCTCACACTCATGGTACAATTAACCAGTAAGGAAACACCGCCTTACCCAGATCCCTCAACCTCTCTGAATTCAAACATGCCAACTTGATAAAGATTTATTCAGATCTTCGGAAAGGATTTTTTTGCTGTGCCTATAAATTTTCAGGCTTTCTTGCCTGGCATTCTTACAACGTGTATTATTCTCAGCGCATTAGCGAAATTCCTGGAGTCTTCTGTCGACGGATGTTAATTTGAACAGTGGTCCCAAAAGGGCCTTGCTCTACGAGGAGAGGTCCTTCTCGATTACCTGCCTGTTAATAACATAAATATCCACCCTCTTAGGAGAAATGTTCTTTTTGGGTTTGGGAAGTTCTTTCATACTGTCATAGAAAAAGTACTTACTTAAATTCTTACACCCAGATTGATATAGATTCATCTATATACGTTTCGGTTTACCTGTTTCTTTTCCTCTTTCTTTCTTCCTTTCTTTCTCCCGCAATATTACTTTTAACAATTATGAATTAAAGCCCCTTTAATTTTGCTCCCAGCATTGTTTAATTTTTAATTTTAATTCTAAATTTTATTTTTATTTTTCATCTTTATTTTAAGTAATAGAATATAATTAAATTTGAAAAAAATTATGTTTTATGATTTATTACACCCCTTTGATTTCTTCTTCCTGTATTTTATAGTGGTCTGGACAAATTGGGTTCCAATATGTAGCAGACTGACCGTCGGGGTAGTAAATTTCAACAGTGAAAAGAAGGCTGGTTGTCCAAACCACCACATTTATAAATAAAACAACTCAAAGTACAATGTAACGAATATAACAACATTGTATTTAAGGTTACAGAACTGAATAATTGGTGAATGTAAGATGTCATGAAAAGAGTTCTGTCTTAGATATTAAAGATATTGTCTCAATATTCATGTTAGAAGAGTTCCTGAAAGGAAATAATATGTTTTTACTGAATAGTAGTGAATATAATTATACATATATTGAAATGTTCTTATAAGATAGAGAGAAACATTTTTATGTGGCTAATTGCTGAATGCAATTAGCACAGTATGTGAGTTGGAAGAGACGAACAGTATTCGGACTTATGCTCCGAAAAACAGCCTCCAACTGGCTAAACACGTGTGGAAATCAGTTTATATATTTCTTAATAAACGCGGGAAAGAAAGTTTCACGTGCGGTCCTTACGTAAGAGTGTGTGGGTATATGTTTATGAACGTGTGTGCATGGCGATATGTATGTAGGTATGTACGTGCATGTAGAAGTGATTCTACATATATACTAATTATTAGGCCACCATAGTTTTTTTTTTTTTTTAAAGAAATGATATATTTCATACTATTTTTAGAGTTTATTGCCAAGTGGATAATTCTAAATGAAAATAGAATCGTTCTTTTGTTATTACTTTGCAAAATTTTACAAGGCAAGGAAGCAAAAGAAGAGCTCGTCCGAATCACCCTAATTTTTTTCATTCTTTCATTGATGAAACTGCAATATAGGTAATTATTAAATATTTATAAATTCATTTCATGCACATGTTATTGTGCAGTATTATGCAGTATTAACAAAAGAATCATTCTATTTTCATTTACAATTCTTCTTCTTCTTCTTCTATGTGCCCTGTCCTTTCAGGACGTAGGCGATCATGGTTCTCCACGTCTCCCTATCCCTTGTTGCTCCTAGTATGTTTGCTCCCGTTACTCCTGTCAACCCCTGTTCCGTCAACCACCTGATCAGGCCCTGCAGATATGTTATCCGCTGCCTTCCCCTGTCTCTCTTTCCTTCTATCTAGCCAGTCAGTATCAGGTTCTCCAGGCTCTCTTTCCTCATTGCGTGTCCCAGGAACTTCAGTTGTCTCTTCCTGATGCTCAGTATCAATTTCCGTTTTGTTGCCATTCTTTCCAACACCTCATTGTTGCTTGCATGCTCAGGCCATGATATCTGCAGCATCCTTCTGTAGAACCACATTTCCGCTGCTTCCAGTTTTGTCCTCATTTTCGATGATATTGTCCAGCATTCACTGCCGTATTGAAGAACTGACATCACATAGCAGTCCAGTACTCTTTTATTTGTTTCCAGTGAGATTTTCCTGTGTGGTAGTACTTTGCTCAGTTTCTGGAACGCGTTTTTTGCCATGCCAATTCGCCTTCGGATCTCCGTGTCGCATTTTCTATCTCCAGTTAGGACACTTCCTAGGTATTTAAATTTTTGTACTTGCTTGATTCTTGTATCTCCCACATTTATTTCGCATTTTGGGTTGTACCTTTTGCTGATGACCATGCACTCAATTTTCGTAAAGTTTATTTGTAGTCCTTTTTTATCACTCTCCACCGCTACCTTCTGTATGAGGTCTTGTAGTTTCCTTTCCGTGTCCGCAATCAGCACTGTATCGTCTGCGTACCTTATGTTGTTCAAGTTGTGTCCACCAACAACAAATCCTGGCGTGTCATCTAGGGTCCTCAAAATATTCTCGCTGTACAGGTTGAACAAATCCGGTGAAAAGTACGCATCCTTGTCTTACGCCTCTTTCTATCTTTGTAAATCTACTGAGATCGTTACCTGTCCGTATACATGCCGTTTGCTGCCAGTAGAGATTCTTGATCACTCTTATGTCTTTGCCGAAAATATCTAGGTTGCCGAGCATCTCCATCAATTCTTTGTGGCTTATCTTGTCGAATGCCTTCGCATAGTCAATGAAACATAGGTACAAATCTTTCTTCATTTGTATTGCCCTTTCGGAGAGCATCCTAATCATGAATATGGCGTTCCTTGTTCCAGTGTCTTTGACGAACCCGCACTGTTCCTGCCCTATCTCTGGCCTGATTCTGCTTCTCGCTTTGTTCATCAGGATTCTGACCATCAGTTTGGTAATGTGGCTCATTAAGCTGATACTTCTGTGTAGTTCACACTCGTTTGCACCTGGTTTCTTCGGCAGTGCTATAAATATCGACTTGCACAGGTCGTCTGGTATTATTCCGCTGCTATAAATCTCGTTTATTATGTCGGTGATTTTTTCTATGCCATATTCTTCTAAAGCTGTCAGCAGCTCTATCACTATGCCGTCTGGACCAGCTGCTTTGTTTTTGTTCATTTTCTCTATTGCAGCTTCCACTTCGGATTTTAGTATTTCCGGTCCATCCATCTCCTTTTGTATTCTCGGTTGTTCTCTCTTGTCGCAAAAAGATCCTTTAGATATTCTTCCCATCGCTGGAGGATTTCCTCTTTCTCTAATATGATTGTTCCTTCCTTGGATTTTATGCATCCTGTTGAAGAGCAGGTTTTTTGTCCTGTCAGTTCTCTTATCTCTTTATGCATCTCTGTTTTGTTGGTCATGCTCAGTCTCTCTACTTCTTCGCATTTGTTGTTGAGCCACTCCTCTTTGACTTGTCTGCATTTGTTCCTTATCTCCCTGTGAAGTTTCTTGTACTCTGCTCCATGTCTTGGCGTTATTTTTTGTCTCCTTTGCATCATGTGGAGGATCTCTTCGGTCATCCACTCGTTTTTTTTTTCTAGGTCTAATTTCCTTTGGGGCTATGTTGTTCGCTGAGGTCACCATTGCTTCTTTTAGTGACTCCCATTTTGAGTGCCATTTTCCAATTTGTTCTTCATATTTCTTCCTCACGCTGTTATTGTATTCTTTCTGTAGGGTGAGGTCATCCGCTGGTGTGTTGTATTGCAGCCCTGGTGATGTGCTGGGCTTCTTCAGTCTTCAGAGTTTCACCCTTAGTTTGCTGGTCACTTCCGCAGTCGGCACCTGGGTATGTTTTGCATTGGACCACTGCGTTCCTGAATCTCTTGTTTATAGTTATATAGTCTATTTTGTTCTTCGTGTCGCCTCCTGGGCTTCTCCATGTCCATAAACGTCGTGGGTGTTCTTGGTACCAGGTGTTAGTGATTACCTGGTCATTGGCTGAGCACCATTGGTCCCATTTTTCTCCTCGTTCGTTGCGCTCCCCTAGTCCAAAGTTGCCGCTCGTGTCTCCTTCTCTATCTTTACCTACCTTGGCATTCAAGTCCCCCATTATAATCCTAATTTCTTGGCTTTTGCACTGGGCCTTGGCATTGTCCAGTATTGAATAGAAAGTTTCTATCTCGTCCTCCGAAACTTGGCAGTAAATACTAAAAAAACAGTATGAAATACACCAAATCAAAAAAGGATCAAAATACTTGCTACTTTTGTGAATGAAATGAATTTATTTCCCTACTGTCCCATCCTTATTTTCATTACGAATAGAATATATCACTCTTTAACAAATTAAATCAAATCAAACCAGAGGAAAAAAAAGTATTGTCTTGTCGTCAACAGAAATTTTAGTTACAAATATTAAAACTAAAAGAGAGAATAGAAAGTAGTTTTGCTGGCGAATATGTACTTGGATTGTGCGAAGACTGATCGCCGGAAGTCAGTCAGTTCTTTGATTTTTTCCATGATAGCGAAACTGTTTGCAAGTGAACTGAACTGACGAAACAAATAAGCCCCCCCCCCCCCGGCTTTTTTTTTTTATATAGGTAGGCAGCCTTTTTGAAGAAAGTCCTCGCCGTTTCCGGTGTCTTCTAGGTCAAAAGGGGACATTCTCTTACATTCCTTTTTTTATTCGAGAACCAAAAATAAAATGGGTTTTTCTATTGTGACAGATAGTTTCACGAACCATAATACGCGTGGCTTGTAGTAATTTTTATTTTTAGTAGTTCCTAATGTTGTGGTGATACCGACCGAAAAAAGCGAGGAACCGGATGTTTGCTCTCTCACAACAAAAAGGCAAATGAACAAAAATCGTCGTGCGCATCCGAGTTCGCACAGATGTTCCGGTTGAAAAATAAAAAATAATCAAATATCAAATTTCCATTTCGCGAGCCTACGCAAATTTTATTTACCAGCCAATGGGAAGCCCGGAATCAAATACAAGCGTGAAATTCAAAACGAGATTTTGATCCAAAAAGCAGATATAAAAAGCGGAGACACAAAGCATCGACAGACAGATGGACTCACAGGCTAGAGTAACCAGTGTCTCCCCTTGACTTAAGTCGAGCGGCTACTATGCTGGCCTCTTTCCTTCTCCCTGTCGCAAAAGCACTTATTGACCTCAGGAGTAACCTCTTCAAAGACATTCCACACAAACCAACTTACTGACTTACTGACCTTAGAAGTGGCAACTTCAAAATGAACATTCATCACATTCTTAAGCCGTTTATCTTTTTCAGCATTATATTTTCCATGAACATTCTAACCTCCGTTTGGGCCTTTATTTCAAGTATTGCTTTAATTGTAAAACATTAATTGACATGTGTATATATATATATAAATGTTATTTTATACTCAAATTGCCTTTCTTGATTTTATAATCATTTTATGACTTATAGTAGGCTATCTTCCACAGGGCCAAATTCCGTTAATCTGCAACGGTATATACAATTACCCTTCACTACAAACGGAATCCTACTACAACTAGAAAAAGAATAAATAGCAACAAATTCACCATGGCAACGGACGCTGAAGAAACAATACACTCACACCAACCAATTCAAGCTGTTACGATAAAACCGCCGAACTTTCTCGAATCAAATGTAACGGCTTGGTTTGCTATAATGGAGGCGCAATTTAATATTGCAAATATCAGACAGCCCCATCAAAAATTTTTCAATATTCTGGCAGCACTCCCCGCAGATATAGTAAGAAAAATACAACCTGCTATATTAAAATGAAAAGACTACGACGCACTGAAAGAATCAGTGACGGGCGCATATGAAAAGACAAAACCGGAGATGCTGGATAAATTAATGTCGTCAGCAACAGTAACAGGCCGTCCATCAGTGTACTTGAATGAACTCGTGGCACTAGCAGGTCAAATTGGCGTAGGGGACGATATCGTACGCCACAAATTCATACATGGCCTACCCCACTCTCTCAAGCCTGTAGTAGCAGCACAAGTTGACTTAGACACAAATCGACTTGGGTAAATGGCGGACGACATACTATTATATTTTAATTCACAAGACACCTAACATATTCAACAGGTTTCAGAGAGGAAAAAAGACGAAACAAAAAGGACACATGGCTGTTCCCATAATGGAAAAAAATATTCCCCACCAGCGAGGACCAAAAACCCCAAATTTTCCGAGCGCATTTATATTTTGCGGAACGCGCAAAATTTTGCAAGCCGTGGTGCAGATGGCCTAGAAAACGAAATCTTCAAATGCAACCCACCTCTCGCCCAACTTCACCAATTCCTCGTGAGAATTCGGAAAACAACCTAGGCGAGAGATGTTAGCTTCCATTTCCTCGCCGCTTCTTGTTGTAGCTGCACGGTTAGGAGCTCAGAGAACACACTTTATTGTGGATACAGGAGCTGCTGTATCTACACTACCAAAAAGATACTTAAACAGAGCCGTAATATACCCAATCAATATCTCCTTAGTATCAGCCAACGAAAAAAAATTGAATGCTCAGGACAAACGGTACTGAACCTAACGCTGCAGAACCTAAGACGGGAATTCACCTGGACATTTATAATAGCCGAAACTGCTCAGCCACTCCTAGGGTATGACTTCCTAAACAATTTTGGATTAGTGGTGGATTGCAAAAATAACAAACTAGTCGATAAAATGACTAACAGACAATCGAATGCACATCCATCATCTATTATTATGAATATAGATGTAGTACCGAACAAAAATGACAACAAAACAGTGAGAACAATCCTGGAAAAATATCCTAAATTAATTTCTCCTCATCGCAACACGAATGCGACGAAACCAAAAATATATCACAGGATAGAAACTGGTAGCAATCCTCCTACCTTCTCCAGAGCCAGACAACTATCAGCTCAGAGATGTGATATCGCGAAAGAGGAATTTAAGAAACTACTAAAAGCAGGAATAATTTTTCTCTCGAACACAGAATGGAGTTCAGCTTTACACATGGTACCAAAGGCAGACGGCACATATAGACCTGTCGGTGATTATAGACACCTAAACACGATAACAAAAGCAGATAGATACCAAGTACCAAACATAAATTCCTTGGCTTCAAAGCTTCATAACAAGATGTTCTTTTCAAAAATAGACCTGCCGTCTGCTTATCATCAGATACCAGTGCACCCGGATGATATCTGTAAAACAGCCATCTCTACCCCCTTCGGGTTATTTGAATATAACTACATGCCTTTCGGACTACGGAACGCATCGTGAACTTTTCAAAGAATGATAGACAATATCTTTCGAGATACCGATTATACCTTTGTGTATATCGATGATATCCTGATCTTCTCAGAAGACGAAGAAACACATTCCAAACATATCGACCAAGTACTACAAAAACTAAGTGAGTACGAATTTATCTTTCCAAATGCACATTTAGTGATAGTGAGTTAGACTTTTTAGGATTCCACATTTCTTCAAATGGTCTCAGACCCAGTTCTAAAAAGTTAAATGAACTAAGTGAATTTCCTCAACCAAACGATTCAGAATCGCTACGCCGTTTCCTTGGTATGGCAAATTTTTATAAGAAACTTGTGCTGAATTTCAGTAACTTTATATTACCGCTCACAAAAAAAAAAAAAAAATAACAATAACCTTAACAAAGAAAGAAATCGAATCTTTTAAAAACATAAAAAACACTTTATCAAATATAACCGTTCTAGCTTTCCCCAATTCGAAAGCAAACAACTATCAACTAGTAACAGACAGTTCAAACTATGCGGTGGGTGCAGCACTTCACCAAATGATTGACAACCAACCCATCCCCATAGGCTTCTTCTCAAAGAAATTATCCCAAACCCAACAGAAATATTCTACTTTCGACAGAGAACTACTAGCTGCCTATCTAACAGTACTTCACTTTAAACATCTAATAGAAGGCAGAAATATAATGTTGCTGACGGACCACAAGCCACTTTGCAGTGCTTTTAAAAGCCAATCCTCCCCAAAATCTGATAGACAACAGCGTCGCCTCTGTTTTATCAGCGAATATGTGAATGATATTTCACACATAAGAGGATCACAAAACATAGAAGCTGATTGTTTATCAAGACCTGTAAATGCGATAACTATTGATGTGTGTGACATACAAGAAATAATAAAACATCAAGCTACTGACAAGGAAATCCAGACGTTCAAGGACCAACTAAAAACATATACAATAAATAAAAAGGACATCATATTATGCGACACGTCATTACCTTTCCCACGACCTTTTGTGACAGAAAAGCTCAGAAAATCGGTATTTGACAGTCTGCATAACCTATCACACCCGGGAATAGCAGCTTCCAGAAAAATGATAAAATCTCGATATTATTGGCCGAATATGGACAAATCAATAAAAGCTTGGTGCACAGAATGCCAGCATTGCCAACAAGCAAAAGTCATAAGACACACGAAGAACGAAAAAAGTCCATTTGAATTACCTTCTAGCTATTTTGAAACTGTACATGTTGACATTGTCGGTCCCTTACCACCAGTAAAAAAAAACAAACGGACTCTTACTTTTCACCTTACCGATATTTATTGACATGCACCGACAGAAACACGAGGTGGATAGAAGCATGCCCAATAATAGAAATTACGGCGAAATCAGTATCAATGACTTTTGGCAGTCTGTGGATCTCCCGATTCGGGGTTCCTCTTCATGTTGTTATGGACAGAGGAAGCCAATTTGAATCCGAACTATTCACAGAAATATAAGAAATAATAGGCTTTCACCGATTAAGAACAACAGTCTACCATCCGCAAACGAACGGACTAGTAGAGAGTGCTCACAGAACCCTAAAAATTGCTATAATATCCAGGAAAGAATCATGGTTATCAGCTCTACCTATCGTTCTTCTAGGAATGAGAATAACTCCCAACCAATCAAACTATTCTCCATTTACCGCAGTAACGGGAACTCACGCACAAATTCCCCGATTACTGATCGACCCTAACAAGAACGAAAACAACGAAATAACAAACTCGCACGTTAAAATTTTAACCGAAGAAATGCAGAAATTTGATATGGAGAAATTATTCAGCGGACACCTACATTCAGCACCTACTTCCTACATCCCAAAAGATTTATAGACATGTAAAGTATTTGGTTAAGAACTGACAGAGTAAGAAAACCGTTGGAAGCTCGATACACAGGTCCTTATCAAGTAATAAGTCGTCACGAAAAATATTTTACTATAAAAAGATCAGACGACGTCCATAGTAAAGTCTAAACAGACAGATTAAAACCGGCGTACATTGCTGAAAATATAAAATCAAAAGATTCCATCGAATCAAGACGGGATTTCGATAACTCCCCATCTTGTACCGAGGAAACTAACGAAAACAAACTAAAAATGAAAACTAAGTCCGGTAGAACAGTTAAATGGAAGAAAGAAAACACATATTTTATTTCTAACACAAAACAAAACCAAAAAAAAAACAAAAAAAAACCCCAAAAAAATAAAACAAAACCAAAAAACAAACAAACAAAAAAAGAAAATAGTTAAACAGAACAAAAAAAAAAAAACTATTTAAAAAAAAGCGACAACAGATACCAAATACAAAAAATACAACTCCGAAAGTTATGTGGTGATACCGACCGAACAAAAGCGAGGAACCGGATGTTTGCTCTCTCACAATAAAAAGGCAAATGAACAAAAATTGTCGTGCGCATCCGAGTTCGCGCAGCCTACGCGAATTTTATTTACCAGCCAATGGGAAGCCCGGAATCAAATACAAGCGTGAAATTCAAAACGAGCTTTTGATCCAAAAAGCAGATATAAAAAGCGGAGACACAAAGCACCGTCAGACAGATGAACTCATAGGCTAGAGTAACCAGTGCCTCCCCTTGACTTAAGTCGAGCGGCTACTATGCTGGCCTCTTTCCTTCTCCCTGTCTCAAAAGCACTTATTGACCTCGTGAGTAACCTCTTCAAAGACATTCCACACAAACCAACTTACTGACTTACTGACCTTAGAAGTGGCAACTTCAAAATGAACATTCATCACATTCCTAAGCCGTTTATCTTTTTCAGCATTATATTTTCCATGAACATTCTAACCTCCGTTTGGGCCTTTATTTCAAGTATTGCTTTAATTGTAAAACATTAATTGACATGTATATATATATATATATATATATATATATATATATATATATATATATATATACATATATATATATAAATGTTATTTTATACTCAAATTGCCTTTCTTGATTTTATAATCATTTTATGACTTATAGTGGGCTATCTTCCACAAGGCCAAATTCCGTTAATCTGCAACGGTATACAATTACCCTTCACTACAAACGGAATCCTACTACAACTAGAAAAAGAATAAGATAAGATAAGATACTCGCTATAATGTCACTTCATGCACAGATTAGTATGGCGCTCCCATGCTCGTGGGGTCCTCGGTCAAGCGCCCATCAGGCTCATGCGTTAAGACGGCTCTTGCGAAAACCCCCATTTATTGTTTGGAGTGTAATAACCTATTATCTGTAGGGATTGAATAAAAATACGAAATAAAATTAAAAAAACACTAAATAAAATAAAAATGCAAAATAAAATAAAAGCTACGAAATAAAATAAAAATACAAAATAAAATAAAAGTACAAAATAAAATAAACATAAAAATCTCCCAGGAGTCATCTGACAGGAATGATAATTTACGCATGTGCAAAAAGAGAGGCTTCCTGGCGCCAAAAATAAACTCTCTCTTTTTTTCTGTTGGACTTTGACTGGTAAAGACGTGCCGACTGTTCGGGAAGGAATTTCCCCAACAAGAGGTCGTTGGAATCCAAAAAATAAAATCAGTGTCTAAACTGTCCCTCTAGTGTCTCTGTATCTTTCCTTTTCTCTTTGCCTATTTATTTTAGCGACGAAAGCTATTCAATAAGTCTTGGATATTTAGGTGAAAGAACCAACCCAGCAGTAATAGCCATAACATCCATATATCTAAGCTACGTCAACATGTTATTACCTTATAAAAAACATAAAAGTTTAATTCCTTAATATCTTAATTTCTGTATATAAATAAATAAACATTTTTTTAGCATTTATAAAACTATAACACATTTTTCGCGAAACATTGACTTAGCAAACTGCTATCGTGCACGAGAATTATAAAAACAAATTAAAAATCTGTCGAGGCCACTAACAGCCGCTCTTTAGAAAGAAACGACCCTTGTCGCGATTACTAATAACCGCTCTCAGAAAGAAGCGACTATAACAGCAGCAGCAGCTATCAGCCGCTCCCTAGAATGAAACGACCCTGACTCTCTACAAACAATGGCGGATTTTAATCCGCGACGACCCTACTTCGACTCGGCCCTGTTTAGGGATTCCGCCTCGCGGCAAGTGCCATCCACCGGTACGAGCTCGCTTCCATGTTCGCCATATCAACTTGGACCCGAAGACGGACACGTTCCAACCAGCCAGGCGATTCTTCCGGCATCTTCAGTCAACCCGCTACCGCTACGAACGACCCTTTGGACTCAACACTGGACGAAACCCAACACTCGCCGCACCAACTCCATAGAAGCAGCTACCCTCCGGACCAAAAGCCTATTCGAACGAAACCTGTAACGAACCTTATAAAAATAAACACCAAAGTTGTTATTGTTCGTACTTCTGCCCTTGTCTCCTCATTGTCTTGGCTGTTCACACTTTCCTAAATCTAACCTTATATGAAAGTAAGTGATAAGTGTAGTTTTACTTAACCTTTAAATTTATGAACATACATATAAATTATAAAGAACAAAAAGAACAAAATAAGTAGTACAGTAAAACATTTTTTAATACTTAACATTGAAAATAAAACAATAATTACATCAATTATAAAGGAAGTTAAAAGTTAAAAAATGGAAAAAAATGACATTGACAATTTAAAAAAAAAAATGCAGTAGGTTTTAGGGTCCGGAATAAATTCTGCTCGCCTCTGTCCGAAAAAAATTAAGTAAAAACAGAAAGAAAGTGAAATCAGGAGTCAAATGGGAGCGCAGAGAGACGACACGTAAGATGTGACTAAAGAAATTTTGGTACTTACGTATTATCGGGAGGACCTTTAAAAAAACGACTCAAAAATTAAAGTAAATTATTTATTGAAACGGTTAAAACAATAAAATAACATTACATTTGTAATTCCGGAGGCCAGAACGTCGCAATTGCTTCCAAAAGTGACTCAAAGACATCAGTACAGGCAACATGCTTCCGCCACATGAATTCGGCCAAATACGACTCCAAATGGTGACGTGCAGTGCCACAGTGCTTCTCGCATATACGAATTCCAGTCAATTGTAGTCTTATCGGCCATGTCCAGTTGTTCTTCGCACCATTTGATTGAGGTCAAGTCCTTGGCCCAACAGTAGAAGAAACGGACGGCAGTTACGAACGGCAAACGACTGTCGGCAAACCAATTGTTCAAGGTCCTCCCGATAATACGTAAGGACCGAAATATTTTATTCTTCCACATTTCAACATCCAACCTTCAACCTTCTGATATTTTAAATTGTGGGGACTTTGGTTGTGTTTGGCACAAGGTCAATTTAAAAAGCATCACCGAAAAGCAAATCCGGTGGCTTCAAAACTATCTTCTTTATCTGCAATGTTCGTGATTGACTTTTATGTTGAATTTTAGATTTTTTTTCGGGGAGTTGTTTTGTGAAGCGGATATGATACTCGGATGCCCTGCGCAGAAGACTTCTATTTTTAATTTGGGGTTTGCTTTGTTAGCGCTCACATCCGGCCAACATGTAAAAAGTGAATCAGAAAGATATCTAATTTGCAGCGGAGTAAGTATTGGTTTTTGTATCCAAGAATCTGTAAATAAATGCAGAAAAACAGACACACGCGAAAAACAAAACAAACAAACAAACAAACAAACAAACAAACAAACAAACAAACAAACAAACAAAAACAAACAAACAAAACAAACAAACAAACAAACAAACACACATACACACTCATTCCTATGAATCGGAAAACAGTGCTATCATGATTCAAGCATATTTGCTGCAGTTTTACTTAAGCTGTACTGGTTAATTTTCATATATCTTGTTCTAATCTATGAATAATAATAATAAAATTAGATAACTCAAAAAGAGGGAGAAAAACAAACAAAAAATACATCTAGAGAACAAATATTTGAAATTCATGATTTCAAAAGTTAACAAAACACGGCATTTCCATATCAAGATGCATTCAGAGCAAAATCTCCTATGGTTTCATCCTTAATGCATTCGGTGGATTTGGCATCAATTGAAAAGGAGGGTTGAAGAGTGTCTTAGATTTTTTTTATGGTTTTAATAAACCACCTATTTTCCTGCTACTATGGAGTTGGGAGGTAAATCAGATCAGAACAAAATATATATACTTAACTTATCTAATTAAATTTAATACCAAGTTGAAGAATGAAATTCAAGACAAGTATTTGCCTCTCTCTTTCATTCGATCTCTTCTTTTAAGGTAGGTACTCAAAATAATTCGTTACTCACCGAAATTACTAGTAAGATTGCAAATTCAATAAATGCAACTATCTGTTAGCAAGTATTTTTTTAAGTAAAAAATTAATAACATACAACTTAAGTGTGATTGCAACAAGTAGATTTAAACAGGAATAACAACAACAACAACATTAAAAGATTAGATGATACAATTAGTCAAATTACATGAAAATAGAAAGAAAAATATATTCAATAATAAAAGACGGTAGTAAGTACAAACAAGTTTTATATTTAGTAGATTCTATAGAAAACCAAAACAGAACTCAAGAACCAACTGTTGCAGAAAAAAAGAAAGCCAAGGATAAAGCACTTGAACAGGTGAAACAACGCTGGCAAGACAAACCTCTGCATGGCCAATATCCAGAACGTGTTAATAAAGTTAATACTCATTGATGGTTACAAGCATCTGGATTAAAGTTTGAAACTGAAGGCTTTATTCTTGCAGCGCAAGACCAGAGTCTTTTCACTGGGAACTTTTGGGTAAATATCATACATAATAATGGGAATTCAAAATGCAGTTTCTGTTACAAATACCAGGAAACAATAGACCATCTAATCTCAAGATGGTCTGTACTTGTTCCAAATGAATATGAAAATAATCACGATAGAGTGGGGCAATATTTACACTGGACAATATGCAAACACTTTGGAAAGTATGTAAACAAGCACTGGTATGAACATTACCCAGCACCGGTAACAGAAATAGAAGATATCACCATTCTATGAGATTACATCATCTACATAGACAGGAAAATTGAAGCAAAAAGGCTGGACATTATTGTCAAAAGTCAAAACCCAAATCGAAAAAACTTGCCTACAAATTAATATGGCTTGTCCAGAGGATTGTAACGCAGCAACCAAGGAATTTGAAAAACTCAAAATATGAAGACCTGGACATTTAAGTAGAAAAAATGTGGAAATTGAAAACAAGAATAATATCAGTAATAGTAGGTGCACTTTGAATGATAAAAATATGGAACAAAACAACACATTGAAATAATCCCTGGAAACCCCAGCTTAAGAGATGTACAAAACATTGTCTTGTTAAGTACAGCCAACACACTAAGGAGAACTTGGTCTATGTAACGCTAGTGATGTTATGGGAGATAGAAAAAAAATGAAATGTAGCCATAACAACACACCACGACTTGCATTAGGTCTTTCCGCAGACTTGGTAGGTAGTGTGACCATAGCAGAAATCGAATAATAATAATAATAATAATAATAATAATAATAATAATACTCCATGGCCAAGAAATATCAGGGTGATGTCAGACAGGGAATAACCGTATCATATAGGCGGGATGAGTTCTTTAGTTTGCATATATATATTTGTGCACAGTATATTTTTTGAGTTCAATAAATATACTGTGCAAACATATAATGCTGCATTGCAAACATTGTTAACGGACAGACCACTTGAAAACATCACAGAAGTAAATAATGTCATATATGCAACAGCTTTAGCAGCTATAAGACAAAGAAAGGATCAAACAACAGACAAAGAAAGAAAAAAGAAAAAAGAAAGCCCGATTGAAAGCCAAAGTTAAAGCGAGAAATTGAAGAAATCAAATGTGAATTATCGATACTAAATAAGATTTCAAGAAATTCAAATGATTCAACATGGAAAAGCAGGAAGATTAAGAGAAAATATAAAATTAAAGCAGTAAATTGAGTTCCATTATGAGATCGACGAGGTTGAGATAATAAATATGTAAAGGCCAGATTTTATTAACCATTTTTATTATTGTTGTTGACTCCATAAGATAACCACTTTTGTTATATGTGAATGTTCATTATTATATATGTATTGCTGCGTTCAGGTTATAAAGAATCAGTTGGAATGTAGTATCAGCTTGCTGTTTGTACTATGTTATATTTTATTCTGGGTATCTGAGTGTGTGGATTGTACTCATGAATTCATTCCTTGGTTTTCTGCATATTCTTTTTGGGAATATTATCTAAGCACATCTCTGATTTTCACGGAGGTAGTATTCTTTTGGCTAGTTGGTGTGTTTTGGCTAGTTGGTAGTATTCTTTTGGCTAGTTGGTGTGTTTCTGATTTGATTTTGGTGAGAGTGTTAGTCATTGGTTGACCACATAAGCTATGTCCAGGTTATAATTCAGGTTACCAAAAATATGGAAGAATGGTAAGAGGGAAAATATGTATGTGTTGAGAGAGAGAGAGAGAGAGAGAGAGAGAGAGAGAGAGAGAGAGAGAGAGAGTTTCTCTGTTACTCTATAAATAAAAAGGAAAGGGTATATTACAATACGCTTTAACTACTACCTATCTACTCATAACACCGTCAATTAAGGAAATACTTAAAAAGAATCTGCAATTAAAGGCAAAGTGAACAAGACAACATGAAAAGCATTGTAGGAACAGTTGCGGCAGAAACACAGAACACAAAGGAAGGCAGTTCACAGCTGTCCCCAATAGCATGCCGCTATTGCGGGGTTCGCACTCTTCAATATCAAGCAATTCTCTCACCCACCCACACTAACTGCAAGACGCAAGTAGATGCCTTTTTATTTCTTTGAATAACACTATGTACCAATTATTACAGTTGGCACCAGAATCTTAACACGCACAACATGTAAGACCAACTCACCTTCTCTTACTAATCATTCTTCTAAACTTTACAAAGATGAACTTATCAACGGACTCAGAAATTTTCACCAATCTTCTAACAATATTATTCCTAACACAACTTACATATGACACTGATAAATCTTACAGTGACAAAGAACTTTACAACTTACCTCAATTGGTGTAACACAATCCTGTACAGAGAATGAAAGACATTTTTAATCAGACACATTCAACGTCTGTACAAAGTATGTAATTCTTGTTATTTTTTAATACACTTTTATAAATACAAATAATGCTTTGACCATTTTATTCAATGTTCCACTTACTAATTTCGTACATGATTTCAACCGTATAAAATAATTGTTGGAATGCAGATATTTAGTTAGGAAGTTCTTTGGGAAATGGCCTTGAGCCATGTAAAAATTAAAACCTAAATTTCTATGCATATGAGGCCCCAACATTTGGTAACCCCGACATCTGAACACATTTAATGCACCCACTCCAACAGTAGCGAATTGTTTGCTTTCTTTTCGGAAAAGACGCATCCATTGTGGTATCTACTACAATTGTATTGAATTCCACTTTTTTACGATAATTAACTTTTAAATTAAATTTTTAAAAATAAAGTTTTCTTGAAACTTATATTTTAGTTTTAATTGAAAGCTAAATGATTACATTTACGATATTATTATAGAGAATGGAATCTAAAATTTTGAGATTAATTTTTTTTTCAATTTCTCCGCCATTTTTGAGTGAACAAAAGTTAATCTCAGTTTTAAAATCTTGCAAAAATAAAATATAGATCTGTGAGTCGTTATTTTTGGAAAATTAACTAATTTAAAGTTAAATTATATTTGACATGTAATGACAGCCATACAGATGAGAGATGAAATAAGTGTATGGCGACCAGATTTGACAAAATTGTGCAATTTTTTCCTGTAAGGGGTAAAAAACCGTGAAACGCATGATCTTTTAATGTATATATAGAAATTACCATACAAAAAAGAAAAAAAAACTTCCAATACACAAAAAAATTATTTTTAAAATACGAAGGTACGACGATTTGTATTGAACTTTTCAATTTTCGATTAGTAAATATAATCTTCACTTAATAAGTTAATAAACTAACGACAACAAACTATTGAAGTATTTTAAAAGTATTTTTGAAACTTTACAAATTATTATAATTAAAAAAAGGAAAACAGTGTTGCGGGGTTGAGTCCCGGAGGAAGTTGACTCTGCAAACTTGAATTCTAGATAAGTGTGAAACAGCCAAGACAACGAGGAGACAAAGGCAGAGGTAAAAACAATAACAACTTTGGTTTTTATTTATGTGAGTTGGTACAGGATTTAGTTTGGGTTTGCTCTGGGTCCAAAGGGTAGTTGCCTCTATAGAGTTGGTGCGGCGAGCGTTCAGAGCTTGTCCAGTGCCGGGTCGAGATGTGGCATTCGTTGCGGTAGCTGGCCGGTTGGAGATGCTGGATGAGTCGCCTGGCTGGTTCAGGACGTTGTGTCTTCGGGTCTAGGTCGAAGTAGCGAGCGTGAAGGCGAGCTCGTGTCAGTGGAGGATATCTGATGAAAGGCGGAGTGCCTAAACAGGGCCGAGTCGAGTTATGGCCGTCGCGGATGCGAGACCGTAGCGAAGGGTAACGTTACGAAATCCCTAAACAGGGCCGAGTCGAGTTAAGGTCTGCGCGGATGCGAGACCGTAGCGAAGGGTAACGGAATCCCTAAACAGGGCCGAGTCGAAGTAGGATCGTCGCGGCTGCGACTCCGAGTGGCTGATTCGACTGCCGAAGCAGGATCAGGACCAGAAGCTGGTGTGATGGCTTCGATGGCTGATCTACCGCTGAAAAGCAGGATCAATGCCAGAAGCGTGTGTAGCGGCCTCGATGGCTGATTTACTGCCGGAAGGCAGGATCAATGCCAGAAGCGTGTGTAGGGGCCTCGATGGCTGATCTACCGCCGGAAAGCAGGATCAATACCAGAAGCGTGTGTAACGGCAAGATGCGACCGCCGGGAGGCAGGATCAGAGCCGAGGGTGTTATGCCGAGGTAACTCCAATATTTACCCTTCTCCCCCACTTGAGAGAGATGTGACACAAGGTCTTTTTTAACGTGGGGAACCTGAGCGAGTATACCCAGGTACTGGTCAAATATTACCTATCTACCGCGGTGGCCTAAGTCCGAAGGCCTATTAATCGATTTTTTTTCAGATTATTGTCCTTAATAGATAATATTTATCAAAGCAATTAAATAATATCATAGTTTTATTGCATTTTTTATTTTACTATTGGGAGCAGATTTTCGGAAATAAAGGCAAAATGTTAAAAAAAAAAAAGTTAATATCAGATGATTTACAATACATTCCCCAATAAGTCTTGCGTTTAACTAATAAAACCAGTTTTGCCTACAGAATTTAATTACTTGAAATTTCATGAATTTTTACGTGGGATTAATTTTTTTTTTTAAATAATAAAAAAAAAAATACTTTAATCTTTCCTCTTAATAACATAAACAAACATTTTGATGAAAAAAGATCATTTTTATTAAGTTTGGGCCATTTTTCTAAAAACTATGCCATTTTATTTGGATAAACTTGTTTGCTTTTATTAACATAAATTAAAATGATATCATAGTCTGAATAGAAAAAAGATTTTCCGTTAATAATGAATTATTAAAAAGATTCATAAGTCTTTTAAAATTTCCTCCTCATAGACCTCTCAGATTTATTTTAATTAATGTGTGGCAAATATATATATTAATCGAAAAATTTAAACACTTACTCTAAAAAAAGGGTGCTCATTTTCTGTTATAATTTTATCTGGTTTTTCAGTTTGCTTGAAAGACATACGCATACACATCCTTTCGTTGTAAAAAAAAAATCTTGTGGTGTCTCCTTAAATGTTTAATTTTTTAAAGTTTAAGTAATTGTAGTCAATTAAATCAAATCAATAAAATTTATGTTCGTCAAGTGTTACATTTGATACTTTTTTGTTGGTTCTCCAGTAAAGAAATGTGTTCGGACGGACGTTAACATTAAAAAAGTTACCTCCAACAATACCTCTCCACACCATAGTCTTCATTACTTTAATCAGGAATAGTCAGAAACCCAGCCGAGATAATTTTAACATTACTAATATTTAATTTTTATCAGTTAACTGATTAAGGACTAATTTATTTCATTAAAACAAAGCCTAGAAAACTGTTGAACTACGCTTTTGTAAGCTTAAATGTTTTTTAGATGACCCTTTTGAAATTAATTTGTATCCTTTTAGGTGTGACATAGTCAGTACAGTACCATACATGATATACACGCTTCGGCGATCATGTCTCGAAAGAACATGACTGTCTGGGCAGAAGGTTATCCGCAGTAGGTTGCCATTGCTTTCTGTGGTAGACTGGTTACCGACCAAGGCTTTTCTATAAAACAATCTGGCTGGAAGGAATAGACGGATTACCTTTCCCAACGGTATTTGCGCGTAAGTGAATGCAATGAATTCAGCTGAAATTCGAACTCGGCTCCCCGATTTCTCGTTCCGAGCCGATATCCAATGCACCACAACGCACATCCTAAATTTAAAAAAATATTCTTTTTGCTTTTAAATTTGAATCTTGGCGTCTTTTGCGACAATTCACGATCTTGTGTGTTTCTGCCGTTCTCTCTACTTACTAGTTTCAAAGTTTGTAATGTAAACTCATATTATTGTCACATAGTAAGTAACAAGCGGAGTTAAGGAATCAGTGACAGTCTGTAGTGTAGTCAAATTCAACAAGTTGAAAAATCTATCACGAATATAAAATTATCAGTACTTGCTTGGTACATCAAAGTTTTTTTTTTAATGAAGGAGATTTTTTTCATCTTTGAAAATTCAAAGAACTAAAACTTTCAACGAGTTAACAAGAATTTGACTTTTTCTCTAATGATGGTAAAAAGTTACTGTTTTAACTTTAACACAAGCCAGATATTTTCCCACGTGTGCGTAGTCTTTAAAAGATATAATAAACAAATAAGGTGAAGGTCAAATACTAGTCTTAACACTCCCGTTCCACCTAGTCTTCGTGTCCTTGTCTTAATAACATCTCCGTCTAATTTTAACAATGAAATTTATTATAACAAAAGTAAAAGTAAACAATAAATTTATTAAAATTAAACAACCATTTATAAAATTTATTCAAAATATTAAATAACTTGTTTGCAATTTACTTTTAAATTAAATACTAATCAAGTAGTTACGGGCTGATTTAGGCTCTCTCTAAATAATTGGGGCGTGCACAATTACTGTTACACCGTAGTAGTAAAAAGAAAGAAAAGTCAGCGTTCGTAACGCAGACAATATTTAATTTCGTGCACTTAGTAAGTTTCACTTCCAAAGATTGAGTTGCGAAGCTACAAATAAATACTTCCAACCCAACCATAAAGCAGAAAGTTTACCAAGGTTATGTAAGTTAATCTTACACACTTAGTCACCAAAAAAAAAAAAAAATGCAAGTGCAATGAAGATAGCAAGTAGAAGAGAGATAGAGAAAGAGAGATATCTTCCTCTTTCTTCTCTCGTAAGAGTTGCAATGTAAAAGGAAAAACCCATGCTCTTCTTCAACCAAGGTGACAAACAACAGCAGTAGCACTCACCCACTTTTTTTTTCTAATTTTTCTCTCACTTTACTTATTACCTGCTGACGCTGTTGTATTCCACTCTTTAAAAAATACACCTTTTTCTTCCTCTCTCCCTTGGCTTAGCGTTCAAACACTTTGACGGTGTTTTAGCGGTGACATATTTGCGCAGAGGAGAAACACCGACAGTTGGTGAAAGAAGGAACAATAACAATCATAGTATAGGTCTTTTATTTAATTTGTGGAACTTAAATTTGGATGAAGTCATCAAATAAGTCATAATTATCGTCATTAAGATAAAATTTGACTCAAAGAAACAATGTTTGAACAATCTTTAAAAAAGTAGACAGAGAATCGACATGGAAGATTTCGTCCATCACCGGGTGATGAAACAATACAACAACAATAACAGCGTAAGAAAAAAAATTCCGTTATCATGGATCATGAAGAAGAAAATGGAAATATTTTACTTACTTTACAGTAAAATTGTTCTTAGAGTCATTCTGCTGGAAATATTTTCTTAAATTTACTAATTCATGACAATATGATAAAACTATGGCTTTAGACACACCAGTGAACATTGTATCTACTCGTTTTTGTTATTGTTGTTCCCAGTTGCAAATGGACAGAAAAGAGTGTGAAAATGGCAAGAAACAAGTCAGGAATATTGACCTCAGTCATCAACAACAAAAGGATGAGCAGAAATTTTGTAATTTTGATAATAATACGGCATCAAAATTATCTGAAACAGATCCTTCTTCTATCAGGTCTTTGTTAATTTGTCATGGCATTTTAGAATCATGTAGCAACCGTCATCTTTCAAGTTCGCTTGCTTCATCACAGGATTCTTATTATAATAATATCATTAATAATAGTTATAATTTTAATAATATTCATTATAACAACATCACCAAACACAATATTTTACTTTGTTCTTGTAGATCTTCTGGTTATCAGAATTTTAATTCTTACCCAAAGTATTCTTTTTGTGATTTTACTTTTTCTTTCTGTCGTCGGACTTTCTCATTTTCTTGTTGGTCACTTAATCTGCTAACTTTCTTATGTGTCTTGTCACTGGCTTCGGTACCTACCCAAGCTCTACATTTACAAGGAGCTTGGCGCAGTGATGACTTTTTCCTTTTTTTAGCAAAATTCGGTTTTCAAAAAACAGACCCCCGAGACCTGGAAAATACCCAGGGGATCATATATGGCCAGATTCTATCTCGAACAAGCGCTGACCCTCATCGGAAAAATGAGAAGGTAGCATTTATGCCAAATTTGACCCTAGTGCTTGTGGATAGTGAATATTTCATGGAATACTATGGTAACCGAACTAGTGTTAATCCTTCAAAATGCAAACACATGTTCAACAAAATCGATACAATTGCCTTCGATTACCAATGTAAACCCAAAGGACAAGAAGATTTTCTTAGGAAAGTGCCGTGCCAAGAAAACCAACTTTGTATTGATGAGGTAAGTAAAATTAATAACATTCTTTTTGTAACTTTTACAAAGCGTAACTTTTTCTACCAAAAATATAGAAAATAATGGACTATGGAGTTATTTTATATTTTTATGTAAAAATAAAATTAAAAACCTACTCACAAGGAAAACTGAAATGACTTATCTGAAGTTAAAAATTATTGACTAAGTGTAAAATAATTTTAAATTACTCTTCCCTAAGTGTCCCACTTATATATTTGTTGCGAAATAGATAATTTTTTATCATTATATAACTAAAAAAACAACTCCACCAGGTTTATGCCACACCCTTAATTTAAAAAATCCACCACGGACATTATCCATTAGATAGCCATTTTCGTAGAAAATAAGCGTCAATTTACAAAAAAGACTTGATTTTTGCATACGAACGAATTGTACTACCTAAAACATCAATTCAATAACTAAAAAAGATTTTTGTGCAGAAAATCTTACAAATTTGTTAGAGCATTTTAATTTTCAACAGAATCACTCACCACTTTCAGTTACTTTTTTTTTATGACTGGGAATTTTTTTTGTGATTTAAATTATTTTTAAACACATTATGAAAAAAAAAAACTTAAATTTTATCAGGTTCGTAATTCGACTCGTGGAAAAAAAGGTTTCAAACATCAGTCACCTTTTTTTTCTGTTGACGAAAGAAAGAAAGCCTTGCTTTTTTTTTTTTTTTTTAACCCAGTGTCCTCATTTGAGGACAGCATAAAAAACTGTAAAAATAATGGGTATAAATCATTATATAAAACCATTAGGTAGTGAGGACATTGATTCATCAATAAAATTACCTTCCAAATATATTGCCTGGTTGGAAGAAAAATTCTTGTGATTTGTAAATGAATTTAATGTTCTAAAACCTGAGGACACTGGGTTAAAATGGGTTAATGCGTTAATGTAAAATTTTCTGGGAAGTATTGAAACTGATTTTTTTTTTTTTTGTTAAAGCGAAAAACGAATAATAAACTTGAATTATCCTGATCGCTTTCACATTTTTATTGTTTACTTCAACTTGCAAATAAATTTACTGAGTTTTTTCTTTATCTTTTCACTCAGTGTGTGTTAGACTTTAAGTATTTTTTAAAACTTTTTTGTGTGCAACGTACAGACAACACACGACTCTGCCATGTATTTTATTTTTACTAGTTTACTTTGGTTTGAATTGGACTTTCGTTTTCCATTTTTGTAAAATTATTAGTGATCTGTACTTTCTTATGACAACATGAATTCGGCTCCATTTGATCTCAATTGGTTACGTGAGGTTTGTTGAAAATGTTTCAATTTGGATTAAATTACTTATTGTGGTTCAGTAATAATAAAATTTAATCTAAAGAATGAAGATTGTCTCCTATCAAAATTCGTTCGTTAATTTTTACTCTTTTAGTGGAAAAAAAGGTAACTCTTTTTTCCCGAATCTTCAATCATAAGTCAAAGAAGTAAGTGTAAATGAAAATTGATGAAAAGTGACTTTTTTTAAATTTTTTTAAAATAAAATGACTTATGCACTGATGTGATAAATTACCAATTTAAAAAGAAAAAAGTGAAATGATGCTTTGGAAAAAAATAGTGATTGATTGAATGAAGAAATCATAACCCATTTTTTGCAATCCCTTAGGCCCTTCCTTTTCTATAGCAAGTATATTTTTTTTTCCATCAAGTCTTGTCTTCAGTGAATATTTTGGCTTTAAATTTCAAAACCTTTCACTTAGCTTGTAGATTTGGAATTGGATTGAATGACTTTGAGTACTAAGTAAAATTTATTCATTTCTTAGCCAAATTCTTGAAATTTTTTCAAGCTTTGATTGATTACAAACGAACGGAAACCGTAGTTAAATCAATTTTTACTTCCCCCATCATCATTCGGTGTTCATAGCTAAAAATAAAACGTTAAAAAATGTTTCTCTTTTGTTTTAAGTTGTAGGCTGAGTAGTGTAGATTTTTTTAATTTTATCTTTATGACAAGAGGAGTTCTCTATATTTTCTCTCTAGCTTAAAAAATGGTTCTAAAATTTGATGTATTTTTATTGTTAAAAATGAATTTCACTTCTTAAATTATTTCACCATTTTTTTTATTCCTATTGACTAAAAAAAAAATTTTAAATACTTTTTTTTTTTTTTTTTTTTCGGAAAAGTTCCCCCCTTCAACCTAGAGTTTGAATAGTTTCGATGTTTCATCACAGAACATTTTTTATTTGTCGAACTCTCTTCCCATATGTTGTTAAAGGATTTATAAGAATAAGATTTTTATTTTGTTTTCGTTTTATTTTATTTATTTTTAGGAAGTTAGTTATCTTTTCATGTTTTTTAAAATCATTTAAAATTTTGGATCCTTTTCATTTATTTTTAGATAAAAACAAACAAAAAAAAAGTATTGCATACTAACTGATGAAGCAGAAAGTGACAGCTGTTTCCTTTGATCTTCTTAGAACGAGAGTAAACAATAAACCTTTTTTCATCAATAAATCAATACATTTTGATTTGTTCATGATGAAGAAAATTAATCTTTCCAAGTTTTGTTGTAGTTCGTAATTTTTGTTTTTTCAAACTTCGATGTATATCTTTAGCTGTTTTATTTATTTTTTTTAAGTTAACCAGAGATAATTGTACTTTTTTGTTATTGAACAAATTTTAATTTTCTAATTTCCTCAAATTGTCACAGTGTTGTCAATGATTTTATTTTTAATTATCTTTCTATTGATGAACAAATAAATATGTACTTTACACTTTTTTAAGTGAATAAGACAAATTGGAATGTCAAAGATGTTACGAGTGACATCAAAATTGTCAATGTCAAGTCAATTTACACTTTAAATATTTAATTCGTTCTCATTGGAAAAAGGATTTTAATTAGCATGTTTTATTATCAAGGTTTGCTTTTTAGAAGCCTAATAATATTCAACAAACAGAAACTCAACACAACATTTACACATGCTAGAGAACTTGGATTCCTAACTTTTTTTTTTACTTTGCTTTAACTTTAGTCACTAAAATTTAAACAAAATTATTTCACTAGTTTAGTTCACTAAACTAAGTGAAATAGTTTTGTTTAAATTTGTTTTTAATTTTGTTTTGTACAATTAGAAAACAAAATGTTGTTCCTGCGATAATTTTAAAAATTTGTTATTGTTAATAATGACGTTAATATTTTATTTCATAGAAGTGACTAAAAGAAGGCGCGTAAAAAAACACTAACAGTTTTTTTAGATGTCTTTTATTTATTTTTTTACTTTATCTTGGCTTATTTTTTTTTTAGTTAAACTTAAAAAATGGAACATTTTTAATTAGCAAAAGCATAAACAAATTCAATAAAATTTTTTATGATTTTATTTCATTCTTTCCTTATTGACATTAAAAAAGAACCCAAAGAACTTGATTTTGGCTTAGATATATTTTTTTGTCATTCGTCAACTTAAGTTTTTATTGCTTATTTTTAGTAATTATCTCTACTCTCGCTTACGTATCATCCTGTGTCCTGCCAAGACCTCCTAGCGACGGCCTCGGTCCTGCTCTCTTCTCGATTTGTTTAGTACTGATAAAAAAACATACAAGAATGAAAGTCCAAAACCTGAAATAACTCAAATGACTCAATAATTGCTTCCCTGAAGTATCTTCGGTCAACATATGACGGTCTGTCTGTATTTTAAACTTGTATTGACTGAATCACTTTTAAAAACAGTGGTGTTCAGAAAATTTCCACTGGAAATTACTTTGTGATTTTAAATTGATAAAAGTTTTAAGATTTAACTTTTGGTGCATTTTTTTTTCCCAGAATATATTATTTAGAAGTTCATTTGTTTGATCATTTCTTTTACGTGCCGTGTCCCTTCAGGGTGATGGCAATCATGGCTGTCCATAATTTCCTGTCTTTTTGTAGCTCTTTTAAATTAATTTTATCGCCAAAACAAAACAAAAAAACAAATTCCGTTCCACAACTCATTTATTTTGCGAAGTAGGTTATATTTTCCTCTGTCACTCTTGCCTTCAATATGTCCTGTGAGTATTTAATTTTCCAAGCCCTTTTCCTCATTCTTCTTTTTCTATGTGTCCTGTCCCTTCAGGGCGTAAGCGATCATGGCTTTCCACGTTTCCCTATCCCCGGTGGCTGTGAGCACGCCTTCTGATACACTATGCAATTCTCGTTTTCCATCATCCACCTGATTAGGTCCTTCAAATATGTTATCTGTTGCTTTCCCCTGTCTCTTTTTCCTTCTATCTGGCCTGTTAGTACCAGATTCTCCAAGCCCTCCTTCCTCATTGCATGTCCCAGGAACTTCAGCTGTCTCTTCCTGATACTCAGTATTAGTTTCCATTTTGTTTTCATAATTTCCAAGACCTCATCATTGTTCACATGCTCGATCCATGATATTTGCAGCATCCTTCTTTAGAACCACATTTCAGTTGCTTTAAGTTTTTCCTTCATCTTTGATGGTATTGTCCAGCATTCACTGCCATACTGAAGGACAGACAGCATGTGATAATCCAGTACTCTCTTCCTTGTTTCTAGCGAAATTGTCCTGTTTCTTAATACCTTACTCAACTTCTGGAATACTTCCTTCGCCATGCCAATTCACCTTCAGATCTCTGTGTCGCACTTTCCGTCTTCTGTTATAACACTTTTCAGGTATTTAAATTTTTGTACCTGCTAGATTCTAGTATCCCCGACCTGTATTTGGCATTTTGCGCTGCCCTTTTTACTGATGACCATGCATTCGGTTTTTGTGCAGTTTATTTCTAGTCCTTTCTTGTTACTTTCTTCAGCTACCTTCTGTAGGAGGTCTTGTAGTTTCCTTTCTGTGTCTGCTATCAGCACTGTATCATCTGCGTACCTTAGGATGTTTAAATTGTGGCCTCCGATTATGAATCCAGGCATAACTTCTAGGGTCCTCAAAATATTCTCGCTGTACAAGTTGAACAGATCCGGTGAAAAGACACATCCTTGTCTTATGCCACTTTCTATCTTTGTATATCTACTCAATTCATTACCTGTCCATATGCAAGCGGTTTGCTGCCAGTAAAGATTCTTGATTACTCTCAAATTTTTCCCAAACATGTCCAGGCTGCTGAGCATCTCCATCAGTTCTTTGTGGCGTATTTTGTCAAACACCTTTGCATAATCAATAAAGCACAGGTATAAGTCCTTCTTCATTTGTATTGCCCTTTCAGAGAGCATCCTGATCATAAATATAGCGTTCCTTGTTCCAGTGTCTTTAACGAAACCACATTGTTCTTGTCCTATCTCTGGCCTGATTCTGCTTCTCACTCTATTCATCATGATTCGCACGGTCAGTTTTGTTATATGGCTCATTAAACTGATGGTTCTGTGGAGTTCGCACTTGTTTGCTCCTGGCTTCTTAGGTAGTGCTATGAAGATAGACTTGCTATAAATTTCATTATTTCAGTAATTTTTTCTATACCAAATTCTTTCAGGCTATCAGCAGCTCTATGATTATGCCGTCTGGTCCCGCTGCTTTGTTTCTATTCAGTTTGATTAAATTTCAACTGTCTCTTTGTGATAATTAATTGTCCTTTTGTTCTATTTTTTCAAAACTTTGTTATTACTCACATTTTTGGTCCATGGTATTGTCAGTATGTTTTTGTTGAATAACATTTCTGTTGCTTCAAGTCTCTTTTTCACTGCCATGTATGAGGACTGGTATTATAAAATAACATTTCATTACTCTTTTCTTTGAAATTTTTCAGATATATACACTATGATATTATTGTTGTACTTGTTCGATATTTTTTTTTATTTGTAATTTGCATGATGGTTGTTTCATTTGTTGACAAGCAAGATTGGTTCTTTCTTCTTGCTTTCTTTCACTACCTTCTGTAGGAGTTCTTGTTTCCTTTCTGTCTCTGCTATCAACACTGTGATACCTACATATCTTATGTTATTAAGATCGTGGCTACTAAGAATGAATTCTGGTAGAACTTCAAATGTCTCGGAATCATCTTACTGTATAGGCTGAAGTATGGTGAGAAGACATATCCTTGCCTTATACCCCTTTCTATTTTAGTGAATTAATTCTCTATCTGTATGTAGTCCATCTGCTACCAGTATAGGTTCTGGATTATTCTAGTAACCTTCCCAAATATGTCATGGTTACCTAGCAGTTCCAACAGTTTTTTGTGATATACTTTATCAACCGATTTTGCATAATATATAAAGCATAGTTAATGAATTGTTAATTTAATTGTTCTGTTTTACTTTTGAAAAGATCACTCAAAGCAATGTTGATTCTTATATTCAATCTCTTTATATCTACAAACATTATCCTCAATTGAACAATCTTCTCTTATGTGTAATAAACATTATATTTTTGTTAAATCATTTAAGCATTGCCAGATATTATTATATTTTAAATCAATATAAGCTTAGTTTAATATATTTTCTTGTCATTTATAATTTTTACAATATTAGGATTCTAGCTTGTAAACTTGAAAAATAAATTCTTTTTGGTAGTTATTATTAGACATTCATGTTATTTATCTCATTTTTCAAAATTTGCAATATTAGATATTAAATCATCTTTCGTAGCTGAACCATAAATATTCTCTCCCACTGTTTGTTATTTATATTTAAAATATTTACTTAAATCCTTGATATTTTTATAATATTGAAAAATATTAGTTTTATATATATTATATATATATCTCCTACACTTGCAATAAATTAAATAAAAATTGATATAATAGATGATTAGAAGTGACTGAGAATGTCTCATGAGCTTGAGTCAAGGGAAGAAAAACACTAGTTTTGTTGTTTATGCTATTTTTTATTTTATTTAATTATTTAATTTTTTTAGAGTAAATGAAAATGTTTCTACTTTATTCAGCAGTCATTCATTTATTATTATTATTATTATTTTTTTGTTTTACAAGTGTTTTCAACTTTGTATTGATTTATTTTCTTTGTATAAATCTTATATACCAGTTTCTTTTTTCCTTGAAAAACTGAAAATTCTACTTATCAGTAACTTTTTTTAATAATCATTTCACCCCAAGCAAAGCAGAACTTTCACTGGTGTGAGATGGATGGGAATCAAGTAGATAGATGGCAACTGACATTGCATTTAAAATTTTTGAGATTGTAGCTATCAGGGAAGCAAGCAAACAGTAGGAAGTTCCACAAATGAGAAATATGAGAAAAGCTACTGTTAAAGAAGAGGTAATTTCATTTAACTATTCTGACAGTAAAAGGGTGGGACCTAGATACTAATCCAGTAGCATAAGTAAATACATGTGGTCAGGGAACCAGGGGAAAAAAAGCTTTTCAAAATATTTGCCATAAAAAGATTTGTAGAAAAGACAGATGGGAGCCACATCACATCAGTGAGAAAGTTTGTAGTTGCAGTGAGGAATAATTGATATTCAAGTTGAAATTTGTTTACACAAATGTTTGGACACTTGATTGTGTATTGATTTTTATCTAGCATGCATTGGTTATGTCATATCAGTTTATTTATTTATTTATTTTTTTTTATTATCTCCTGTGTATGTCTTTAAAGAAACTCTAAAAAATATACTGAATTGTAGAAAGATTCTTATATACCATTTTTTAAGATTTGTACAGTATTTAAACAACACTATTTTGTTTACTTTCATGCAGTAAGAAGATAATACTGGAGTAATAAGGTTGATTATAAATAAAAAATAGAAACATTTAAGCATGTATATATTTCAAATTGGATACCAATTTCAGATGTGTTTGTGATTTATTCTTAATCAATAATGTATTTTGAGCTATTTAGTTTATAGAAAACTTTTGAATAAGTAATATTCTCCCACCAAACATTCAATTTGTTAAAATATTTGTCTACATTTATTTTTGTTCTAGAATCCAGTCACACATGGTGAAGGCTATATTTTCTTGAAAGTTGTTAGAAGGAATGAGTTTGATTAGGATTGTGGTATTGTCGATATGTTTGAAGTATAATGCATTGACAAATGACAAGACTGGTTTCTGGTCAGAAATCTAGACTTGTAAGATGTGGCTTTAAAAGCAAAATTGGCACTTGGCTGTCAGAAATTGTAATATGTTCTGATTATGTTGTCCTTTTAAATAATTTTATTCTGTAATTTCCTAGAGATAAATTTTTGTGGCTTCTGAATTTACTTCTGAAACCTTGCTTACATGATAACATTTTTTAAGAGTAGCTCACTATCATTAACTGAAGAGGTTTAATGTATACAAATTAAAGAAACACACCCTTAGTTTTAGTTCTTGTGGAATGATATAAAAAAATGCTTGATTGATCAATTATGATTGAAATCTTTTAGTATTTTTATTAATGTCACAATATTATTCTGTTTAGATTTTTTTTGTTTTAATTAGCTTTTATATTATTTTTGTCACTTTGTTTCAGTATGAAGCATGTCTTTTGTTCATCAAAGTGAAAAGAAGCATAAACTGAAAATAAAACTTGTCTTGATTGCAATGAAAATTTGTAGTGATTGTTAAAATAGCTGCTTTTTAATTAGTTTAAACCATGAAAGAAATAGTTATACAGAATTGGTTTCTTTCATAGTTGTGGTTGTTTATTGTGCAAATAAATTCCCATGTAGTCTAGAAAATTTAAAATGACAAAAATAGAACCTTGTGAAGTAGTTTCATTTTTATAGTACTGAAATAAAAACATAAGTGATTACTTTCTCAGCTGAAGTTTAAAAACATCTTCCAAAAACTTTGAGATTAAGTTGTTTATATAAAGGTCTGTTCCATTTCGGTTTGTTTGGTTTCTTTGTCTGAATAATTTCAGAGAATTGGTTTTTCTGAAAAACTGTCAGTCAATTAATAGGCCATGTACTTTTGTTTGTTTAGACATATTTTTTTGCGAAATTGGGTTACCTGAACTTGGTCAGGTGAAGAACTAGCTCTATACTTTTTAAACAAAAATTACCTTTAGAGAGCTTAAATTATTAGTTGAATCTTGCCAATAAATATTGTTGGTGCCACTTGATAGGTTGTGTCATGTATACAAGTGTATGGTAAACCTTAGGCAATTCCATAAAGACACACGAAGAACAGATTTTAGTATTAGCTGTGAAAAAACAGATCATCAAATTAACATTTTGACTTTTGAAAAGAGAGAATAGCAAGCATACACACAGGATTATTTCTTCAATATTTATCTATATATCTGAGATGATGTAGTATTAACATTAATTACATTGTTTGGACTGTTGTCCTCATCTTTATTGCCATGTTCATATTCATGACATTTCAGCCATTGTACACTATAGCCTTCTTCAGATGATTGAAATTTCAAACCAAAACCTTTATTTCCATTGCTGGGGGTATATTGTTCTCATTCCATGAGCCATGCTGCTTCTGGATGTCTTAGTTATCTCTCATTAAGTTCACCACTGCTGTAGCCAGGTATTAAACTCACAACTCTTTGGGTCAAGTTACTAGATCTAATCAATGCTTTTATCCACTGGACATCAGTGTATGCATTTTTGGGATTTATAGATGTAATGTTTCAGTAACCATTTTTTACCAGTGCTCATATTGCAGTCTTGAAGCTAATGATTTTCTCTAGCACTCTGTATTACTGGTTTTCATATTGTATTCCTTTTTATGCTTGGTTGGCTTAGGAGATTTATGTGGCCCAGTATATGTGCTGATTCCTTAAGTTTTCTTAATTTCCAGTGGTGTCCTGTATCTATTATTTCAGCTTCATCCATAGGAGACTGTGATCCCCTTTCTCCCTCCATATGATTTTTCTATTTCCCATGTCATGTATTTTTCGTGTTACAGCCTTGCAATGTTCTTGCAGCCTTATTTTAAGAGGGTGGCTTGTTTCTCCTTCCACAGCTGCATGGAATGGCAAACACACAGTCCTTAATCAAGTTCTCCTCTGTTGGAGGTCTAACTCAGGAGAGGTATCTGCGAAGTGTAGAACCGCTTTTGAAGGTTATCCTTATGTTACATGGACCACAGATATTTTGTATTTTCTTCAATTATACCTTCACATAGAGTAGGCAGACTGTTTTCTAAGTGTTGTTATGCTCCTGTGATTATTGCTTTATCATCATCATAATTGTAAATAGGCAATTTGAAATTCAGTTGACAGTGTATTGCTGTCAAGCATTATAAGTTGCTAATTAAAAAAAAAAACAATTATATAAAGAACAACTAAAATAAACTCAAGTCTTATTAAATTCCTGAGGTATCCTGCTATTATTTCCAAGACTTTGATCAATCTTGGGAATTCATCAATTTTAGTTTTATATGCTGTTTCATCTTTGAGTGTGGGACTTATTTAGATGTTATCTAAACATAATGGAGATTCCTGTTTAGTATGTTGTCAGACCAGCAGCGAGAATAACAAGCCTATCTTTAACTATTGCACTATAGATGAGCATTCAGTTTAATTAAAAAGAAAACTTTAATTTATACAAGAACTTTAATTTCTATGCATTGAACAAAATTTAAACGGATATTCAAATCTTCATTCTCTGTGTTTCATTAAGAAAAACTTGAAAAAAATGACCCAAAAAAGGATTATGTGCTACATTCTTAAACAGATCACTTATTTTATTGTTAGATTTATTTTTCTATTTCATGCCAAATACAAAATTAAAAAAACCTTTCATGAGAAATTCTGGCAACACAGTTGGAATATTCTGAGAAATTGGTGAGAGGAGGGTAGCCATAGCAAAAATGATGAAAATAGTGAAAAAGGATCCAATCTAAAAACTGAGGGGAAGCTGTCTAAATAAGAATGAGGACTACTTCTTACTTAATGATTATAGACAACATTACACATGTGTATAGTCTTCAATATTCATAAAGTTTGTATTTCATTGAGAAATCCTCATCACATTTTAGGAACTCTGAACACATTGTGTAATCAATCCAAGGGGGCTCCCATCTATAGTAATCGAATAGCAAACTTGGATATGGTTAGCCTGTTCAGTCTCTATGGATGAAGCTCTATCAGTGGTTCTAAGCTGACTGGAATCAGACCCCTCCCTGGGAGAACATACTAGCATTTCAATTGCTAACATTATGGAAATGTTGATGTTCTGTTTACAGACAACATTCTTACAACTAGAGTCTGACATATAAAAACAGGAGGAAAGCTTGGCTATGTTTGCCTGTGTCACCAATGATGGCAAGCGTACACTCTTGGGCAAATTAATTGGAACAACTGCTATAATTTCCATTCTTTCACTGTACAGTCAGTTTTAAACCCACTGCAGTTACAGGGTGTAATTGATTTCTACTTTTCTTCAGATTAGGTTATTTGCAGTGGTGTGCAGTAATATGAATTTATTTTCAGGGTGTATGATGAAATTTGTTTGGCCTTGAAAAATATTGCATCATCTGTGATTTCATCAGATTTTTATCACATCCATACATTATTACTTTGACTCTCGATTAGTTGTCCTATGGTCATTATCTCTAAGGAAGCATATGAAAATTGTAGTGCCACATGAACACACTGGCAAACCTTACAGAGAGATTGTGGATATTGTTGGTGTCAGCTTTTCATCTGTCAGTCTTGTCATCAATGCAAAAATAACTAACTGGATTCATCAGTTCAAAACATAAAGGAAAATGGGGTCGGGAGAGAAAAAAAAAGCCAAGAAATGCCATATATGTGATCAGGGAAAGTGTGAAAAATCCTAGGAAGATGTTATTTGTTTTGTTTCAGTTAATTTGCACAAGGGTGTATATATGGAATAATTTGAGGAAATAGCTTTAAGACACAGCACTACTGACAACAGTATGCCGAAATACATAAATGACGCTTTTAATTTCAGGAAGCAATAAAAATACCACTGAACCATGTGAACTCAATAAGACCTTTGGTCCAGTTCACAATCATAAATTAATTTTCGCTGAACAAAATCTCAACTTCAATTCCTCCCATCCATACACTGTAAAGAAATGATCGTCAACGCAACACTGTACAAAAATTATAAGTGACAACCCAGATGCATGCCAACAGAAAATGATCAGCATCAAATGTAACCTAAAGAAAAATTATCATTCTGCAAACCTTTCTGCAGGCAAAAAGGGCAAGGAGGAGGAACCAAGAACTGTTTGTCAGAACAGATTCAAAAGATCTGCAGTGCATACAACATCAGAACAATATTCTGTGGCAGCTCCACCTAATGAAGAAATCTCTGCCAACTTAAGGCTAACACAGAGAACATGACCAAGAATTATGTTTACTCCATTCCTTGCAGTTGTGGCAAAGAATGTAAAGGTCAAAGCTACCTCCTAAAATTCAGGCTAAAGGAATATAGAAAAGTTGTAATTAGAGGTAAAACTATGAAATCTAGCATGGCTGATCATATATGGAGAGGAAAAAGTAGTTATCAGCAGAATGTAAATGAAGTAAAAATACTAAATAAGGAGGAACACCAGTGTCAAATGACTTAAAAGAATTGGCACATTTACTGGGTTATGAGGCCTTCCTTAGTAGGCCTAACATAGAATTATGATATGGGATATGTTAACAAAGAGAAATACTAGCAAGCCTTCAGCTGTAATAAAGTGAAGCCTTGGTGAGTGCAGTCAAGTGTGATAAGTCACATCAGCTGGTAGGCTCGTTTTAAGGTTCTAAGTTCTTCACTCAGAATTGTCTCATGGGACAATGGTGAATTCGTGTTGGTTTATGAATTTGGTGATATACTAATTGCGAGTTCAATTCCTGGGTTATACTTAGACTAAATGGAAATGAGGGCCAGCAATAACTGAGCAGTACTAAATAAGAACTAGTTCAGATATACCTAGATATGGGTAGTTGAATGAGAACAATCTACCTTCAGATTAAATAAAGGGTTCAGTTAAAAATTCCCTGTAGGTTACGTTGATTGACAAGCACCTCATGAAGGCAGAGGACACAACAGCTGAAACATTGTGATAATGGCTACAAAGATGTACCCAAATATGTACAATAGTCTGCATGTAAATAATAAATGTCTTTTGTAATTCTGAAAATATACTCCGCTGTTATACAAAATTAAGTTTCATATATTGAAGTCAATAAGTTGGAACTATTGTGAATAGTATTTTTAAGTTAAGATTTGTTGTAATTTGGGATTAAGTTTAGTCTATATATAATTAAGTATTACTTGGTAATAGAAGTGTTAATTATAAGAAAACTGAAAAAAATATTTTCCTTTTTAAATAATCTAAAATATTAGAAAAGCTTTACATGGGGAAAATATTCACATAATCTGTAAACTCAACAAGGAACAAAGTGTTTGCGCTATAAAGAACAAGTTCAGTGACTAGACAAAAATAAGAATAAGACAAAGAAACATTTTTTCACTGAATTTATTCAACTTATACAATCAAACAATCTTAAGAGAACTAGAAAACCTACCAAGATGTTATATCGAACCATTGCTTAAAAAACAGATATATATTTTTTTTGATGGCAAACTTAAAGAACTCTCAGACAGTTTGTGCTTTCCATTGCTACCTATCAGCTACGAGAATGCAGAATGCATGTTTGTCAACAAAAGAGGCAGCCTAAGATGCCAACTATGTTTTTTAATGTCAAAATCAAACGGGTACATAAATTTAACTATCAGGATGACAGAAACTGTAACCCAGAAATTTGAAGGTGCATGGGAATAAGGAAAAATGTTTTTCAGAAATTAAGCAAAGAATTAAGACAAGAAAATCTCATTGAAAGCAAAAGTTCTGAACTGCTATGTAATATCTAATCTCATATATGACAGTAAATGATGGACAATGTCTTCACAGATGACAAGATTTGAAGCAACAGATGCAATTTTATAATTAAATGCTAAGAATACTGTGAGCACCAAAGAAGTCTTTAGGAAAATATAAGCAAGGAAACTTATATTTACAATTGGAAATAAACAACTGAAATTTCTGCAACACAACTAGGAAAGAGTGCCAAGAGAATTTAGCACTCACAAGGCTTATTGAAAGCAAGAAACAGTACTTAAGTTTTGTATGAATTGATGGCTGAATGGAGACAAAAAAGATGATAAAAGGGGTAAAGAAAGTTGTTGAATGCCATAAACCCTCTGTCTTGAAAAGACCTGGCATGTAAAAGAAGGATAAAAAAAGATATGTTGATTAGACTTTACCCAAGGTGATAAGCTACCATTGAAATTTTGTTTTTTCTTTCACTGCATTTCCTTAACACTCAATATAAGCTTTTGTTGTCAGTAATCATTTTAGATTAGTATAATTAGAGCCATGCTCAGCAAATCTGTGCACAGGTTTGGACAAGTGAATATTCTAATAGGTCAGGTTTATTATTCAACTTTCTCTTTCTCTCATATTTCTCCCAACATTCTTTTGCATACACTTTCTTTTGCTTCTCCTCCCCACCTCTAATTTTTTCTCCTGTTCTTTTGCTCACTTCCATCTACTTTTTCTGTCACATTTCTTTTCAGTAGTTGAAAGATATTAAAGGTTATTATTGCTTGCATTTGTTATTCAACTAGGAAACTAAATTCTTTCTTGTACGTTATCATTCCTTCATTTGAAGTATTTATACAATTTGCAATGTTTGAATCATTTAAGTTCTTATAGAACAAAAAGCTGTTGGGATTCAATTTAAGTTATATTTTCCCCACTTTATTGCCTCCATTCATAATCTGTTCAACAGTCTCTTTCTTTCACTTTTTAAAAATTAAACATTTTTTTAAAGCTTTTACACTCTTTTTAAAGTGCTTGCAAAATCTAATATGGATATATACTTCTACATTGGGAACAAGCAGCTTATATACAAATGCACAACTCATTAAGTGAGTACAGCCAAAAAGAAAATAATGTATGATAAAGATTTTCTTTTTACTCAATTTAACCTGTACAAAGGGGTAATTCTTAGAGAATCTACCAAGATTTATTATTGGCAGACATGACCTTAATGGCATGATGATACATGGATAAGACTGTATTGATAGATTTACAAGGAAAATGGAAAGAACTATTTAACAACGTAGCCAATGCAGGCAAGTACTGGAAAGAAGTCAGTGCCTGGTGGTAAGTAAAAGGAACAGATCGAGGTGTGAGTTAACAAATGGGGATGTCAAAATTAAACAAGTGCCGAAATTCAACTAAGTGGTCTAATAACAGATGATAAAAGTATGACACAGAAATTAGAAAAGGTGATCCTTAACTCTGGCCTCTATACTAAGTTTAGGTGAGCGAGTGACTGGAGGTGAACAATTAACACGTGAAAGTTAATGGTTGGAATTGGATTAAGAAATTTTTTCTTTTCTAAAAAAATTCTATGTTTACTCATGGATTAACATAACTTTATTATTTAAAACACTGAAGTGAGTATAATGTTAATTTATTTTATTTGAACTTTGCATATTTTATCTTTGAACAAACTTTTTTGTTGCAAAATTTACAAGTGTCATTAAGAATTTTATCACATAAAGTTAATTATAAATGTAACCCTTTGTTGCATATTGGTTACAATTGTAACATAATTTTTTATAAATGAAAGGCTTTTTTTTTTTTTTTTTTTTTTTTTTAACATAATTGGTATTTTTTAAAAATGTATGTTGAAGTTTTCTGTTCTTTCTAAATAAATACAAGCCATTAAGAAATAGAAATGTAATGTTTTTTTATTTCAAAATGAATGAAGAATTTCACATAAAGTTAATGTCAAAAATTAAATTCAATAATAAATTTAATATCTTACAAGTATTTTAAAAAATATGCCACAAAAAGGTAAGAGATGACAATATTGTCTTGTCAATATCATCTTTCTCTTTAGTTTTTTGCGATTATTTTAAACAGCAAAATTTGTAAAAAAATGTTAAAAATGAAATTCATAAAAAGATCATTTAAATTTTTTCTTTATGCTATTATTCTTCATAATGCATATTTTGGTTATAAAATTCATTTTTTAATTAATTTGTTTTCTTTATAACATGTGAAGTATGTTGATACTGTCTTGTAAGAAAACCAAAAAAATGAATGACCTTTTGCTCTGCTAAATTTTTCTATTTCCTTATACAGAAATTTGACCATTTGAAAAAAAAAAATTGAATAAAAATTTAATTTAATATTTTGTCTATTATTCTTTACAACAACAATTATATTGACTTGAAAATAAAAAAGCCATATTGAATTTTACTAGCATTGTTGTTAAAAATGTAAAGCAAAATTAACCAGTTTAATATTTTTACAGTAAATTTGAAAAAAAGATTTACTGTAAAAATATTAAACTGGTTAATTTCGTTTAGATAATTGTATTTTATAGGGGAAGAGGTGATTGATCTGCATCCCATCCCCTTAAAATACAATTATCCAAAATTGAATTTCCCAAAATCTAAAATTTCTATTACTCTGAATCCCAAATTCCTTCATCCTGGCATTTCTTAATCTATGTTAGTCTCTAAAAGATACCATCATTCATAGAAACTTTAAATTTTCAATTCTGGAACCTAAATTCCAAAGTCCAAACCCTCCATACCTTAGAATATAAGGTTCATACACTTAGCACCAAGTCATTTTTACAAAATAATAGTTTAGTTAATATTTTTAAAATTTCAGTATCCCAAAACCATTCTCAAAATGGTCAAAGATGCTGTCTAACAAGTTGTTGTGGTAACTATGATGACCAAATAAAGGTTCATGTATTTCATCTTCCCCAAGATCAGAATGAGCAAGAACAATGGTTAAAAGCTATAACTAGAGATGATACTCATGGTAAACCAAACACTGTTTTGTGTGAAAGATCATTTTCTATTTTATTATGAAACCTTGGTTATTAGAGGAAAGTATGACCCAGAAATTCACCATCAGTATTTGATCATTTGCTATCCAATATATTAGCAAGTTCTTGACTAAAACCAAGAACAACAAATAAAAACTTCTGCTTCTGTGTGAAATGTGCAAAATGATGGGTTGGCACAGTTTCTAGAAAAGGACAAAATCCTCACTTTTGAAAATTTGTATCAGAATATTGATCAACAACATTTGGCGTCAGCAGTTACATGCTATAAATCAAACCATCAGCTGTTGATTTTGTTTTTCACTGGAGGTGTTTTAATGTTTTAATTAAAATTTTTGAAAACTTGAGGTTCAAATGTTACTAATTTGGTATATATGCTATGCTGGTATATATAAATGTTACCATGCTGATATATATATATATATATATATATATATATATATTAGTCATCCATATACAAGCCTGTTTCGCTGTATCACAGCTCATCAGTGTGGCTAGACACATCCACTTGCTTCTGGCCAGGATCGAAATTCTACTGATTTGGAGTCGCTACTCCCTAATCCATAGGTGCATGGAATCAGAGAAGGGAAATTTTAACGTGTTGTATAGAAGTAGTGTATACACACGCCATTCACCGAAAGAACTCAATTCATTTCTGAAGAGTCACGCATACATATCTATATATATATATATATGTCATCCACACACACACACACACACACACACACACACACACACACACAACAGATATATATATATATATATATATATATATTAGTCATCCACATACATATATATATATATATATATATATATATATACACACACAACAAAGTCAATGCTCCAGTAGCTGTCACAAACTAGTGAACCAATTCATTATCTTAGTAACTAAAAAATTGATAAGATTTTTTTTTTAAAAACATATTAATGTTATGTCACCACAAAGGATTGGGGCAAAACATTATGATTCTGATATTCTTATTATGACATATATTTTGTTACATCTTAGTCATTATATAACAGGCTTCTGGATGATTTTAAATTACCTGGTGGGGGATCATTATTATTAGCATTGACATCAAAAGTCTCAAAATTAGATGACTTTAATTTTCTTGGTGATATTTTTAGTAAAATTTCTGAAAATAAGAAAACATGTACTCTTTAATTGAAGTGTATGTCAAAGTTGTTGTACAATATCATTGAGGGAATTTATTTGGTTTGGCTGAAAATTCTGATGGATTTTTAAGAGCATTATGGTAAAATGTTTAAGTGGTGGGCTAAAAGCTTTATTTAAAATGATCCTAGTTGAAAATTAGATGCAACTTTTTTGATATGAAAAAGTTTTATGTATTGTTTATACAATTAAATACTCAATTAATTGCAATTGTATGGGACAATAATGAGATCCATCAATCATTTAAAAAAAAAAATGGTACTGTTTTTAATAAGCCTTGGATCTCTAAAAATAACTTGTACTTACTTTTTGATTATGTCCACTTTTAAAAAATATTTGGAATAATTGGATTATTGAACCTACTTCTCAATTACTGTTTTATTCTGAAGGCAAAAAATGACAGTAAAATGGGAATTGCAAAAGGTCTTTATGAGTACGAAAACTCTCAATTTCTTAAGTTGTCGAAACTGATGCAGCAAACCTGTTGAGTGACAAAATGTTTTCTATTGTTTAAAAGTTTTTGTAATCAACTTTAAAAGATCTGCCTTTAAAACACACCCATTACTAAATGTGGAGGATAATGCAGAAGCAGTTAATTTCATTGAAAAATTTTTAAAATTTTGGAAAATTGTCTGTTAAAGAAATATATGCTGTCATTAAGAAAAATGATCCACTGAAAAAAAGTGATATCAGATTTAGATGAACATCTGTTCCTTCTTTCTAATTTTGGGCAAATAACAAAAAGAATGCAAGGAAAGAAAAAGAATGTAATCAATAATAAGAGATACTACTTTAGCCATTGAATATACATGCAATGGCTTAATTGATATTTGCAGATATTTACTAAACAGGGGGTTTAATTTTTTTTATGCTTGGTGAATTTACCTTAGGATATTTGGAAAATGATTTTGAAAAATGAGAATGTTCTGGAGGTGCAGGTTTTATAACAGTTCAAAATGTTATTGAAAAATTTCATATTGGGAAAAAAAAATATTTAAATTAAATTTTGATGTCAAAGAATACAACTTTACTCTAGGCTATAATTGCTCAAAATGTGGACATTTGCTGAATGAAATGGTATGTCAAACATTTGATAACTTACCAGACCTTGAAACTAGAATCCCTAAAGATATTAAAATATCACTTTTGTATATAGCAGGTTAAGTGACAAGAAAAGATTGTCTCACAGTAGAGGAAGTGTTTAATAATACTTGTTTTTATTTTCAAGAATATGGACATTTTTTGAAACAAATAGGTTAGAAAATTTAGCAGAGCAAAAGGTCATTCATGTAATGTAAAAAATTCCACTAGGTACCACAGTTCAGTAGGCATTTTTCTGTTTTATAATTTTAAAAAAATGTATGTTGAAGTTTTCTGTTCTTTCTAAATAAATACAAGCCATTAAGAAATAGAAATGTAATGTTTTTTATTTCAAAATGAATGAAGAATTTCACATAAAGTTAATGTCAAAAATTAAATTCAATAATAAATTTAATATCTTACAAGTATTTTAAAAAATATGCCACAAAAAGGTAAGAGATGACAATATTGTCTTGTCAATATCATCTTTCTCTTTAGTTTTTTGCGATTATTTTCCTAGTTGAATAACAGATGCAAGCAATAATAACCTTTAATATCTTTCAACTACTGAAAAGAAATGTGACAGAAAAAGTAGATGAAAGTGAGCAAAAGAACAGGAGAGAAAATTAGAGGCAGGGAGGAGAAGCAAAAACAAATACCCGCAAAAATATCTAAATAAATAAAATATATAAAAAATTAAATAAATAGGATTCCAAATGATAATTTATAGAAAAAAGAAATTAAAAGAAAAAAACCAACCCTCTAAACTTAAAATTAAGATTAAACATACAACTTTATATAAAAAACTGATCAAACGCTAATTTGCATTTACTTCCTAAAAAATACAAGTTTAGATTTCTTGAAATAACTTCGCCTAAATACAATAATACTCTAAACTTGAATATAAAATAAAAAAATATATTTAAAAAATCCCTATAAAATAAAAAAATATTCCATACGGAAAAAAATCAAAATTGGAAAGAAAAAACAACCCACCCTTATCACGTCTATCTAAGAAACCCCAAAGTGAAAACCTAGCCACACGATCCAAGTAAATACATGAATTAGGTCCGCCAACAACAGACATAAATCAATTAAACGATAGCCAACCATAAAACTGACCACTCAACACGCTGCCCTCTTAGAAATTCTAACCAAAAGATATACCCGACCGATAAAACGTACATTCCAACAGATAATACCATTAATCAACAATTTCACACTTACACACCAGGTTCTTCAAAAGTCTAACAGTCAAAACGATAGACACATTCACTTAATTATCAATGACCCCAACCAACCCCCATGAGAACAACGAACCAAATATAAACAGAGAATGATTCCAAACTCTTATTTCTCCCGATGAAGTGTTAGTCCAAACACTGAAACAACCATATGATTGTAGAGAAGAGGACATATATAGAAGAAATTATGTACATGTTCTAAAATATAATTTATAAATATTCACAGCTCTATACATCATATATCGAGCACTTTTTTAAATTAATGTTTTGGATGGAAAAGATTTTTCTTTTTTCTTTCCTCATTCTATACTCACTCGGGGATATATATATATATATATATATATATATATATATATATATATATATATATATATATTTTATAATCATATCACCCCAAGTTAGGCATTTTATTGCCACTGTTTTGCAGGGGGTTACATAGGAGGAAAGTTATGAGAAAGTGTGACAGGTTATAGGTGGTGTCAGGAAGTGGGTAAGAGAAGGATGAGAATACTGATGAGTGGAGTGGATGGAAAAAAGGAGCATGAGAGAAAGGATGCAAGTTAGTGAGATGACTATTGACTTTACATTTGAATTCTTGAAGATTTTAGCTGTTGGTAAAGCAAGTAAACGAAAGAGAATTCCGCAAGTGGGAAGTGCAAGAAAAGAAGCTGATGGAGTAGAATTTGCATTTACAATTTATTGGTTTCACAGTAAAAATGTAGGACCTAGTTGCTAATCTTGTGGCTCGAGTAAATTTATATTTTAAGTGAACATACAAGTTTATAGCAAGTAACACTTCACTGTTTTTATTATTATTTTGAGATGAGCTGGTTCACAAAAAAACGTGAATCAAGCTGTCTTTATATACGTGCTTTTCAAAAAATAATTTAAAATGACTGTTTCTTATCTTGAACATATTTTTGGAAGTTTGTATAAAGAAAACAAAATGAGATTATCAATGTATTTCTATAAGTATTTGCTCCTTGCAGATATTTTTGTTTTTAATACTACATAAAAGAATGCATATATTTCTCTTAAATTGCTCTGTCCTCCTTTGCATATAAGCAGTCACAGCTCTCTACAGCCTCCTTTTCTTTAATATCTGTAAATACGACACAAAGAACTGATGGAGATGCTCGGCAGCCTCAATATTTTCAGCAAAGACATAAGAGTAATCAAGAATCTCTACTGGCAGCAAACGGCCTTCATACGGACAGGTAACGATCTCAGTAGATTTACAAAAATAGAAAGAGGCGTAAGACAAGGATGTGTCTTTTCACCAGATCTGTTCAACCTGTACAGCGAGAATATCTTGAGGAACCTAGATGACACGCCAGGATTTGTTGTTGGAGGACACAACTTTAACAACATAAGATACGGAGATGACACAGTGCTGATTGCGTACACGGAAAGGAAGCTACAAGACCTCATACAGAAGGTAGCGGCGGAGAGTGACAAAAAAGGACTACAAATAAACCTTAAGAAAACTGAGTGCATAGTTATCAGCAAAAGGTACAACCCAAAATGCCAAATAAATGTGGGAGATACCAGAATCAAGCAAGTACAAAAATTTAAATACCTAGGAAGTGTCCTAACTGAAGATGGAAAGTGTGACACAGAGATCCGAAGGCGAATTGTCATGGCAAAGGACGCGTTCCAAAAGCTGAGCAAAATACTAACACAGGAAAATCTCACTGGAAACAAAGAAAAGAGTGCTGAACTGCTACGTGATGTCAGTTCTTCAATACGGCAGCGAATGCTGGACAATATCATCGAAAATGAGGAAAAAACTGGAAGCAGTGGAAATGTGATTCTACAGAAGGATGCTGAGGATATTGTGGACTGAGCATGCAAGCAATGATGAGGTGTTGGAAAGAATGACAACAAAGAGGAAATTGATACTAAGCATCAGGAATAGACAACTGAAGTTCCTGGGACATGCAATGAGGAAAGTGAGCCTGGAGAACCTGATACTGACTGGCCAGATAGAAGGAAAGAGAGACAGAGGAAGGCAGCGAATAACATATCTGCAGGGCCTGATCAGGTGGTTGATGGAACAGAGGTTAACAGGAGTAACGGGAGCAAACATACTAGGAGCCACAAGGGATAGTGAGACGTGGAGAACCATGATCACCTACGTCCTGAAAGGACAGGGCACATAGAAGAAGAACAACTTGGCCTGACCTCTTGGGGGTGAGAATAGTGGTGTAGTTTTCTCTGTGGTTTTGGATTCCTAGTCCTTTTCTTATGTTGGCTACCACCCAAGGATAGAGAGTGCATTCTATCATTCTATTTAACCCATAGGAAGGAATATATAGAAGAGATGAATTCATGCTTTTCTCTAGGATATCGGTTTGAAGTGAACATAGCAGATTTGATCTCGACTTACTGATGCCACTTTCTGTGCTAATAACCATTGCACAACACACATAATTATGGCCATGTTGTTTAGTGAAATATCAAAACTTCAATACAATTTCAGAAGTCTTTCAAAATGAGATATTTCATATCAAATGACTCGATTAATTTTAAATGAAACAAAGATTTGTAAGTGATATCTTTCAATATCATATTATTCTCATCATGCACACAGGTGGGTCTGTTTAACATATCTCAAACCATTTTGAATATCTTAAGAACCACTTCTGTAGCTTTGATATAAATTGGCAAACAGTGTGGCTTACTGCACGTAAACAGCCCCACTCCTGTGGGGTTACTCAGTTGGCAAGAAAGTCATTGAGTGAATTTGTACTGTGTGACTGTTACTAACATCTTATGAAGTGACTTTTAGCAGAACATCACATCATCCAAATTAGTCCTTGTGACTTCAGACATTTTACAAAGTTAAAGTCTCCATTGAAACACTGTGGATGAGATTAAGGAGAATCTAATGAAGTAGCTGATTGTTATCTCAAAAGTAAAAGGGATGGATCAACAAATGAGTTACCAAATAGAGATGTCAAAATTAAACAGGTATAGAAATTCAATTAAGTGGTCTAATAACAGATGATAGAAAATATGACTGTTGTGGGCATTTTTCTGTTTTATAATTTTTTGTGTTAAATTGAAGACTTACAGAAATTCTTTGAAAAAAAAACTTTTAGTTTCTGATATGTATCATTTCAATATGAAAATAGAGCATGGGATTGTCAAAGATATTTTTCAAATGGCTGAAATAGTTAAGGTGTCAAGGAGAGATGAAGGCACTATTGTCCTATTTTGTTATTAACTAGCTGGATACTTTTCAAACAGTCCATGTATATTTTATTGATGTTTTAAAAATAAACTGCTGGAAAATTTAGTATTTATTTTGTTGCATAATTTTACACTGAGGACATTACTACAAGTTTACATGCAAGTGTTAATTATTTCATTACAAGCCATTGCTCTAGGGTAGGTAACCTTAACATATGTACAGTTAAACCTGATAATGCATCACTCAATAAGTCCCGGGCCTGACTAATAAAACAACTTTTAGGAAAATTTGATTTTATTCATCAACATAGGGTGATACACTGATTCCAATGCTTCTCTAACAATTTGATGCCTTTTTTGTAGCGCAATTTATCTCTGGCCCAAAAATACACCTCAGTTTCCAATATCACTTCTTCATTGGAGCTAAATCTCTTTCCCTGGAGCATTCTTTTGAGGTCTGGGGGCCAGATCTGGAGAATACGGTAGATGCAGATGCAATTTAAAGTGCAATTCATGTAGTTTTGCCATCGTTGTTTGTGATTGACTTGTGACACAGTGTGTTGACTTGGTGAAAGATCACAATTTTTTTCTTTGTGACTGTTTTTTGGCAATTTCTTCCTTTAAATGCATCAATAAGGCTATATAATATTTGCTATTGATAATTCTTCCTTTCTCAAGGTAATCAATGAACAAAATACCTTGCGCATCCCCAAAATATGGAGGCCAAAACTTGCCTGCTGATGTTTGCTTCTTTGGTCATTTTGGATGGCTTTCACCTGCTGCTGTTCACTCAGCTGACTGCCAATTTGACTCTGGAAGGAAGTGGTGGATCCTTGTTTCATCCATTGTCACATATGTATGTAAAAACTGCTTCTTGTTGCATTAAAACAGTTGCAAACAATGCTCTGAAACATCATGTTGTTGTTTTTGATCGACTGTGAACAAACGCAGCACCCACTTTAAACACAGATTTCTCATTGACAAATGCCCATGCAAAATAATGAATATACTGCCTTCTGATTTGTTCAACTCCTCTGCTATCTTGATTTACGATTGGCCAAAATGAGTTTATGGATTTTTTTGGTGTTTTCTGGGACAACTACCGATTTTGGGCAACCTGAGCATTCAACATGATTTGTGTTTGTATAATCGCATACCACCTCTTAACCATTGTTTCTGATGGAGCAGAGTCCAAATAACACTTATCAAGCCAATGCTTTGCTTGAACAGCATTTTTTCTCATCAGAAAGCAGTGCTTTATCAACACCTGAAATTCAGATTTTTTCATTGTTTTGAGAATTTGCAACAGTAGCTTCCCTTAAATGACTGTAATTTGTAAATTAATAATCTGATTGGACCCAAATTTTGTCATGTGCCATTTGAGGGTTAGTACTTCATAAAAATCATGTGGATTTTTTATTAGTAGCACCATCTATATGTCAGGCTGGGGGACTTAATGAGTGATGTTATTTTACTAGTGTATTGAGAAATTTTTCTTTATTTTGTCTCTGGATAACAAAGATTGAATTGTATTATTAGTTGTTTATCAGTTTAGTAGACACACTTAAACCTGTATGGAGTAACTTTCAACCTTAAAATGATAACTTCTAATTAAATATCCCTCACTTATAAACTGATGAATCTTATGCTGGTAAAATAAACTAAGAATGCCAGTTATATATTATATAATGTACAATATGCTAATTGAGGAACAGTATTTGTATTATGGAAAGTATGAAAAGAAAGATGTTTACACGTTTTTTTTTTTTTTTATTCTAATTTACAATTTTACATTGTATCTTCCACCTGTGCCTCTGCTGAACCTGTTCCATTCACCTGTTTGCCAGTCTGTGACACAAACATTTTCACATTTCATGAAACAGTTTATTGATTTCTTTCTTTTTTTGGTTATTGTCTCCTGGTCTTATGGAGAACAGCTGGACCATGTTTCTTGTCTGATGTTGTTGATTTTCTTTAGCTTTTATTTGATGCCATATCTGTTTGTTCAGATTGATTTCAGCAGCTGACCATGGAGAATAATTACATGTGCATATGAAAAACAATCGGTAACAATTTAGAGACATATAATTATTTCATAGCAACTTTATCATTACTCTCTATATAGAATTTTGCTCTCAAAATTTAAAATTCAGAAAAGATTATCACCTCTGTAATATTCTTATAATTATAAATCTGCCCAGATAATAAATTTTTCATAATATATCTGCATGCATATACATTTTAGGTAGATTATAATATTTAAAATTTTCAGTTTTGCATTATTTAAGCCTAGTATGATTTTTAGCAGCTGAATATTTTTTATTTAATATCAAGTATAATGTTCGTTAATATGAGACAGTGATTCCCAAAGTTGGCAGTACTCCCTCCTTTGGTGAGAAAAGGTGGGCAGCAAGAGTGTTGTAGGGGCATATCTGAACCATAACATACACCACACACACACACACACACACACACACACACACAGCCATTGTACTTGAAGTGAATCTTGCCTTCATTTTACAGTATCCTATTTATATAACAATTATTATGGGAAATACTAAGGATACTTATTTGACATGCTATACTAGTATCAAGAAAGTTGACTATACATTTGTGGGAAGATGTTAGTGGTATTTTGATATGCAAGGAGATGTGGCAACCCAAAGCATTTTTGGGAACCACTGATCTAAAATGTCCTCCTGTTAATACTTTTGAAATTTCTTCCCTGTAATTTTTGTTTACAAAAGTTTTAGTCTGATAGCCTTATTCTTTTTTTATTTTGTGGTGTAATGGATATCAGCTTGAATCGAGAAATTGGAGAGCTGAGTTTGAATTCCAGTTGAATTTGTTTCATTCACTTACACACAAATACTCTTGGGAAAGGTATGAATTCATCTCTTCTCTTTCCAGCCATAGGTTTAATAGCAGGATAGATTGGGTTCTAAAACCTTGGTTGCCAACCTACTGTGGGGAAAATCTTCTGCCTAGTCAGTCATGTCTCTTTTAAGACATGATTGCTCAGGCATGTATCATGTATGGCAACTGACTGACTGAAGGAAATACACTTTGAGCCTTGCTAAATGACCAGAAAGATAGTTTGGTTAATCTAAATTTAAATTTTATCAGTTTCTATTTATTATTTTGTTTCTTATGAATTAAGGCTATTTTATACTTGGTAAAGAAATGTTGACCATAAAATCATTTTCACTCTAAATGTCAGGTTATTTCATACCTGTTAATTTGAGCTCTTCAAAATTGTGATTAGAATTTGTAAAGTTAATCTGATTTATTGGCTATGAATATCTTACACTATAATCTATCTGAATTGTGTGTTTAGTAAATAACTTATGTTTTTTGTTAGTATTAGTTTCATGATAATCAGAATAGTAGTTTTAGTTTCATGAAAGAACATGGAATTGACTTAAGTTTTGAAAATGAAGTTGAGCTCTGCAAAATTTGATTGCGATTACTGATGATTTCTGTTGAAAAATAAAACTGTTATGTTTGGTAGCAAGATGTCCTTTTCTTGGGTTTTCTCCTTGGCATTTTGTAGAGAGAGGGGAGGAAGGATACACCTTTTAATATAATAACATTTGAAAGCTTAACTTCTTGAAATAAGAAAACTGAAGATTCATATCCTAGTTGATAGCTGCAAAAGACCTTTTCTTTTTACATGGTAACAAATGTGGAAAGTAACAACACTGCTGAATCTTAAGATTAAAAACTGCTTTGAACTGCATAAAACTCATTTCTTTTGTTACTTTCAAAAGACATTGTGCCTTATTTTACAAAAAAATTGTTTTTTTTTCTTTTAAATATTGACTCAAACATTTCACTAGAAAATTGTTACAGATCTGTAACAGTCTAAAAAATAAAATTAATTCTAAATCTTTGAAGTTATTGAATAAAAAATATATATGAATTTATTTAAACTGTATTAAATTATTTGTCTATACTTCTGAGATGAGGTAGTATTTACACTATTCAGACTATTATCCTAATCTTCATTGCCATTATGACGACATTTTACCCTACTTTAGGTGCTAGGAATTTTGAACTGAACACTATGCTACTTCTGGTAGCAGAAGTTTTGTTTTTAATTTAACTATACAAGTTATTTGTTCACCACTGCTGTAGTCTGGTATTGAACTCACAACTCTTTGCGTTAAGTCACTGGAACTAACATCTATAGCCACTGGGCCATGTGTCCTTGAGGACATCAACCTATGAATTTCTGGGATTTATAAATCTAATTAATTCATTTGTTCCTGTCTGATAATAACGACAATAAAGATGAGGACAATAGTCCAAACAATGTAAATAGTTATTAAATTAATTCATTTGTTCCTGTCTGAAATGTTTACATAAATGTTAACTTTTAAGTGCTTAAGATTTTTTGTTTGAAAAGCCTCCAAATATTTTCAAAAGTGATAGATGAAAATTATATTTTCACAGTAGAGCAGAAAATAAAATTGATTTATACATTTCTGCTCTTAATCTTTTGCAATAGTGAAAATCAATGTCACTGCCTGCAACTTTGATCTACTTTGCAGTTTTACAAACATGTGACAATTATTTCAGATATTGCATTTATTTATGATTATCAGAGGAACAAATTTTATTGCTAACATATTTCAGACAAGAGGTTGCAAAAGTGCTTTAAAAATGAGTAAAAAGCTATAAAAACCAACATAGGATATATATACAAAGTATATATGGACATTGTTAGATAAACATTGAAAGATGTGTAGAAATTGTATGAATTTAGATGGTAGCATATCTTATTGGCACTTAATGTGAGTAACAACTAGTTTTTTTTTTGCTGTTATTGTGTGAGCATGTAAGAGAGGAGAGAGTGATTTGCTTAAGTCCTCATTCACCCACTTTCTCTCAACCATTGTCCAGTGACTAGAGACCTTCTGTCAAGTTTTTGGTAATAAGGCAATACAACAAGAAGTGGGGTCATGCCTTTTGCAGAAGGATTAGGGGAAAATGAAAGCTGCCTTTGGGTGAAGTTTGAACCCTGTTTGCTGATTCCATTTGTTTTTGCTAATCATCATCTGTTTAAAGAAATTATTGAATTTCAAGACTTTTGACATTTGAAAATTTTTTTGTCTATTTATATTATTAATTATTATATTATTTTGTCTTATCTCCTGAAAGTTGTCAGTATCTTAATTGTAAAAAAAAACTTGGGTTTATCAATTCAATGCATTGTCTTTGTAACTTTTTATTTTATTTTAAGAAACCTTATAAATACAGAATAGAAATAAATGAGAAGATCAGCAAGTTAGGGAAAATATTGCAAAATGAGATTTGTATATAAGGATTTGGGCAAAAACACAACCACTCTACAAAGCAGTTTTATAATATGCAAGAAAAATGTTGTTTTCTATCTGCAGATGTATCTTGATATGATACTATGCTGGGAACCAAGAAATGGTGTCATGTTACAAGTAAATTATCTTAGTGCATTTTTGTTTCTGTGGGTCTTGCATCTTATGTTAGATTTTAAGTTTCATTAACTAACTGATGTAGGTAAACTTCAGGATTTATTTAATGTACAATGTAACTTTCACCTTATCGATCCTATCTATATTGATAAGTCATTTTGGTCGTATCAGGTTTTATTATTGAGACAAACTATGGCATAAAATCTCATTTGTAAATAAATCCAAAAGAATTCATAGAAATATATATTTGATTAACACATAAAATTTTATATTTTGAAATAGGCTCTTTGATATTATGCAACCTTCAACAGCTTTTCATTCATTTTGTCAGCTTGTCTACTGTTTTATTGCTTGCAGCAGTTTCTATTGATTCTCAGGGATCTTCTTTGCTTGAATATTGTTTTCCATTCTTGCATATATCTCTTAATGATGGACTAAAAGTTTTCTATTGGGTTATTACCTGTAAAGGCTTGGTGGGGAGATGCTCTTCATTAATTTTGTGTCTTCAAAACCTTTTTGTTTTCTATAATACAAAGGGTGTTATCTTGAAATATATATGTTACAGTTTTGTTTTCATTTGGTAGCTAAGACCTCATCATACTATATTTACATTTGTGTTGGGTGTCTTCTGTATTTGTAACTATAAAGCCTAATATTTTAGGTAATGAAATGCTTGTAAATGATGTTAACTGAAATGAATTGTGCAATTTACTGTATGGAAACTTAGTTTTTATTGCTTATAGACAATATACAACATTGAAGGTCAGCAGCAATTATCTTTTTAGCTATTTTTGCTTTTAAGGCTGTTTGCTAAATATTGGAACATTTTTAAGGCATCAATGTAAGAAATTAATTTTAATGATTCTTGATTTATTATTAAATATGATAGAGTTGGATGAAGTTTGCAACATAAATATTTTCTTAATCTATTTTCTGTAGTTTTACAAACAAAATATCATCAAATATTTTGAGAATGTGTGTGTATATATATATATATATATATATATATATATATATTTTTTTTTTTTTTTATAGTTCTTTTCAAAGATGTATTATTTATTTGACCTCTGTTTGACCAAATGTAGTCCTAAGGGGTTAAGAGAATTTCATGATTACATACCAGATGTAGGGTAGATTTTATTTTATTTCTTTTAGCTCTGAAAAATATGTAACCTTTCTTTATTAAAAAGTTTGTCACTTGCAAGTTTGTTTCTATTGCTACAGAAGAGGATAAATGTGATGAGTCAGGTGATAACCCACTGGTGTGGGTTGAGTAGTACCCCAAGGGTGCTTGACAACAGACCATAGTTAATTGTAGAAAGTTTTAGTCTTATGGTATAGAACTGGAAGGAAAATGTAAGAGAAGACCTGATTGTTTTTAATAATTATTATAATTAAATGTATAAAAAGAACTAATTAATAAAGTTAATTGGATTTGATAAATCAAATGGGTTGAGAATTGAAACTGAATATTAACTTAGATGACTTAACAATTTGGCAGGTGTAACAGGTTTTTATGCCAAAAATGAAAAATGATCAATTACTTCCTTAGTTGAAATGGAGAATTAAATGAGCTAAGTTATCATAACCGTCAAATTTGATTAGTTTATCAGGTTGAATTATTTTTTAAAAGAAAACCTGGATGAATATTTTTTGGGGGAAAGTCGGTTACCAGAAATAATGTGTTATGTGGTTGTGAGACAAAGAGAATATAATTGCTAGACTCTGTCACTACATCATTTGTAACAGTCCACATAATTTTGATTCCTATATAAATGAATGCAGTGGGCACTAGGAGAGCAGACACTGATAATGGGTCAGGAATACTCTGCTAAGACCACCAGAGATATGCATCACATGCCTAATGTGAGTGAGACACAAGTAGGCCAGGTAATAGTAGAAAGCTTATATTTCTATAATTAAATGCAGACTAGTTGACATAGATTATGTTTGTTCAGCCATTATCGTCAGTTATAAATAAGCAACTCAAAGTTCAGATCCCTGCATACTGTTGATGAGCAATGGAATTGGGGAAAAGGAGAAACATTTATGCCCATAACAACTATATCTGATCTTTTGAAGGTTTTTGTCATTATTTTAAGATTTCATTCAGTTTTGAGAATCTATTAACTTTAGTTTTGTGTGACATGTGGCTGGCTTGGGTTTGTCATGTTTTGACTCAGTCTTGACTTTTTCAGATCTTCTAAACATAGAGTAGAGGTGTCACCTGTCTAGAACATTACCAGGTTAGTGATCAAAAAATGAGCCTGTTCCTTCAAACACACTGTTATATTTAGTTGTTGTCATCAGGATTGTCCCAGTCATAGTATTTTTAGTGGCTCCAATCTAGATATGAAAGGTTTAAAGGTTTACCTCATCACATTGCTTAGTGTTACATTTGTTATGGTGTCCAAGGGTCCTGACTACATAGTTCCCATGGAAAGGAAAAGTGTGATATAGTCATACATTATATGCGATTAAGTATGTAGCTTGAATTGCCGTTTGGTGTACATGGTCATTGTTCAGTATTGGGCAGTATCAGTTGTATTGCTGTGTTAGTCTCCAATGCTGTCTTCTGACCAATATGTCAAAGTTTTACTGTCTCTGTTTTGTACTGAAAATCAAATTAGCTATCTTTTTAACAGGAGAAAGGGTTTTATTTTGTTGCATTAAAAAGCACAACACACATGATCTGTATTGGCTACTTTTATTGTGCTCAGTAGGGAAATTTTACTGACTACTTCTCAGTGACTGAGAGTGAGAGAACCTCCCACTCCTAGCAGTTGTAGACCCACATTCCTCAGAAGTGAACTTTTCACTGAAGAATCTTAAATAGAGAAACTCTTTTTACAAGGAAATCTCACCTTCTCACTAACTGCTGATTTGTTGATTCACAGGTCGATGAAAATCTCTGCAGCAGCCCCCTCTCCACTTTTTTTTTTCCTTTGTACTTGTGACTTTCAACGGACCTTATCAAATATGCTATATTTCAGAAATATATATATTTGCAATAACCTGTGTAACTGTGTGCCTGTCTTTGTTGTGCCGCTTCTTAATCCTTAACCTTAACTGACATTCCTCTATTTTGTTAGCACAATGTTACAAAACATATAGTATTATACTAAAGGCTTATCAGATTTTAGGCTCACTGTTTGCTTCAGATCAGGACTTATATTTTGAAAACCTGGGAATGTAGTAATTTGCATTTTAACCTCATCCTATCGTAGTTTATACTGTTGCACCAGTGTTGCTTTACAATTGAATTGGTAGTCTTTTGTTACTAGTTTCTTGCATGATAGATATATTATGTCAATTTATTTCTCTCAGGTTTCTTGGTGTTATATATATTATTCTATTTTTTATGCTTTCTGAAAATTGAAATTAAAATCATGGAGTAAATACATAATATTTTGAATGTTCTCGGGCATCTTGGTTAGAAGTTTTTTGTTTTCGAGATGGTCAATTTCATGATTCATTATATTTGTATGGAGTGGGTAGAAGTAGGAAAGGTTTATTAGCTGTACTAGTGTAATGAAAAATTCACCTTCATGTTTACTGATTTTTATTTTGTCAGTGACAATCTCATTTCATCTGCAATCAAACTTATTTTCATAGGCAGAATGTGCAGTTGATAAAATTTTGTGAAATGTTAAATTGGGCATAAAATGAATTATCCAACTGACAATAAAATGTACAGAGTATTTTATATTCGTCTACATTTCCTTTTTTATTCCTTTTAGAATTGATCGCTTTTTGAATGATAAACTAACTAAACTTTGATATTACCATTTTGTTTTGTTAAGATATTTTTGTTTTTCTGACAAAATGTTATGTATGAATGAGAATATGCATTTTCAACATTCCACAAGTTTTTTGTTCAGCAGTGCTTTTAAAAAAATTATTATTGCATTGTTACATTTAAAATGTATAGCCTGTCTTTTAAACATTAGTTAAAATATTTTACATATCTGTTTTGTTTCATAAAGAGTAATATTCATGACTGATTTCAAATCCTTTAAAATGTATTTTATTGGTAAAAACTAATGGTCTCTAAATCACCATTTTTTATGTGAAAAATGATTAAGTAGTTTCTGATCTTTCAGTTTATAAACACATGCTCTTAATTTTGTAGAGCAAAACATTTAGCTTATAAAATTCATATTACTATTATTTTAATAATACTAGATAAGTGGGATGTGAAAAAATGTTCTAATATTTTTAACATACATAAAAAAATTCATTGTCATTTGGTCAAAACACAAAAGCAATCTATTTACAAATGCATATTTTTAGGACATATGAGCTAACACAACTAAATAAGTAGTTTTCTTGGCCAGTTACAAGTATGCAGGGTTTTTTTTCTTGCATTTTTAAAAATTTCTCACATGAATATAAATAAAGTATATAATAAAATGTATTCAAAATTAGCTTAGCAGTTAAAAATAACACAAATGTGGGGATAAGTGTTCAGAATAATGATTCCACAAAAACCTTTTCCCTGTTCTTTATTTAGGGATTGAAAAACTTTTATAGGTTTGGATTACGTGACAAATAGTATTTGACAATAATTTTACTGTGACATATATAAATATATTTTAGTTTATTGCTCAGCTCTTTTTTATATGCAAAGCAACCCATCCAGTTATTTTTTTTCTTTGTCAAGAATATGTAGCATGCTTGAATGATCAGTCATGTACACTTCTTCAATATACTTCCTACATATTTAAATGTAAATACTAAAAATTGGATCTAGTCTACTAACTGTAAATGAGATTAAAAATAATAACTTTTTTGGGATTTTTTTTTCTTTATATAAATATTCTGGAGTCGTGCAGCTGAGTTATCTTTAATTAAATATTTTAAACATTCAGAAGAATATTTATTTTTTCCCAATTTTAAATGCATAAATATAATTTAGCATGTGTCACTATCTTCAGTCAGCAAATAAATAACAAGGTTTACTGTAAAAGAATTCATAACATCATTTTAGCTACAAAAAGTTTTTGTTAGAAATTTTCTGTGTACTCCAAATATTCTGGATATTAAACTGCCTTTCCTACTTCATTGACCTCAGTCGGAATCATAGAGCTGATCACCCTTCATTGCAGTTAATTGTGAAATCAAATAATCTTTTCCATGGCTGTACAGAATGTGCTTTGCCAATTATACATAAATGGGTTTTGAATTAAGATTTGCCTTTTTCCTAGGCAACCATAGCTAGAAAGCCGTGTCTACCCAGCTATTATATAGAGATGGATTCATACCTTCTCCAAAGTATTATGAGTGTAAAAGTGAATGTAACAGACTAAACCTAAAAAAAAACCTTCATGCATATTTCTCATTTAAAGCCACTATTACCCCAACCCCACCATACATGGATATGATATAAAACTATTTCTCGGCTAACTTTATAATTCTACTTAGAAGTAGAAAAATCACCAGGTATTTTGAAATGGCATAGATCCCAGCCCTATAGTGTCAAATGCTTAAGAAGGCTCAATATATAGATGTGCAACTCTCTAGGGCTGTTGAAAGTGATAAAACACATTGCAAGTAAATGTGAATTAAAACATCATTTAAAACTCCTTCTGAATCCCTTGTGTGTCTGGTCCATGATTTAAGAATTTTATTTGGCTATTTTAGATTTTAAAATGTTCTTCAGTATCTATCCTGTTGTATTATAAATAAATCTTATCTAAATTTTACTTTTTTATATCTAGCAATTTCTTGCTGTATATCTGTTTACTATCTTTTGACTTGTATTTATATCAATTACAATATTATCACTGATTGTCTGTTAAATAATGTATAAATAGCATTGTTTTTTTTCTTCTGTTTGTTGATATTTCAAACAGTTTACCTGATTTGAACCAAACTTTGAATGATTTTGTTGGCCAATTGAACATGAGAGGATCATGTTCAAATTAATGAGTGCAGTCAAGTTTTCCATTAAACCATTTATGTTTGAGGGCAAAGAATACATTTAACAACAAGTGAGAATTGAAAGAATTAATAATAATTAAAGAATTTTGCTTGAAAGTAAAGCATATCCATAAACATAGAAAATAGTTAAAAACTTTGAAAGGTGACGTATTGCATCAAGTATTATTTGTATCATTTTTATATGAAAAAAGTGATATGTAGCATTACACATTTCTGAATTCTTAATATTGATGGCTTTTTATCAAGAGAGTATGAGACTTTGTTGATCCAGGAAGAAATCAAATTATTTTGCTAGTAATAGATATTTATATTTGAGTATCACAGATTTTGTAAGTACTTATGAGTTAAACATTACACACTAAATGCAGTTTTATCAAGATTTAAACAGTTCATTATTTTTATCAGAAAGTCTCTAAGAACTAATGTTCTACTCATATAAAATTAAGGGATTTATTTGTAAACATATTGGTTGTTATATTAGTAAAAACTAAATCAAGTACCTTGAGTATCAATCAAAGTTTTAACATTTAGGATCATATCTGATGTAAATGATTAATTCATAAGCCTTTTTGTAAGTTATTAGTAACTTTGATTCTAACTGGATGCACCATTGTTTCTCTAGCTTTGTGCCAGACTTAACAAAGAACACTAGGAATAGTATTTTTAATTTAATTTCTTTTTTATCTTTGCAGATGAATAAATTTAGTAACAGCTGCCTTACTATAAAATACATAAATTTTATAAGTCTCCTTGCTGGCAGAATTTGTTTGGAAGCAAGCCGTTGCCATAAATAGTAATTCCTATGAAATCATCTATAAAATCCATGTCTGAGGTTGATTAAGATCTAATGTGCCAAAAAATCATTCCATGTAATTGATTGTAATAGATTTTTCTGCTCTAAAATATATTGAAAAAAATTGTTTCCAAAAATGTTTTAGATTAACTGTTTATTTAAGTGCTGAAATTCAGTATTTAAAATGCCTTTTTTTTTTTTTATTAAACAAGTAATATATATTATAGAGATTGTCCTAATATATATATATATATATATATATATATATATATATATATATAGAGAGAGAGAGAGAGACATGGCTCCGAGTTAATTTTTTTTCTCAATTGTCCCAGAACTCTTGAAAAACAAGTTTAATTGTCCTGAAAAGTTTTAAAAATAATTTACTGTAATTTTTTATAAAAATCAAAAATCTTTTTTATTTGAACATTTCAGTTAAATTGCATTTGAATATTTTTACATAGAAATATTCTTAATTTTCATGCTCATAGTAACTTTTACTTGAAGAATTGTGCTCTCTAAAGAATATTAGCAAATTCCAACTGTTCATAATCAAAACACTTTTTAATGTCTTCATAAAACATTTTAGTTAATAATTACCTACCCATTATTGTGACTAAATTTTCTATTCTGCTTAGCATTTTTAAAAATTCTTTTGTATTTTCAATTATGTTTTCTGCTTATTGTAAACTGAACAAATGTTGTTGTTTGCTAAATTGTTCATTCAAGTTTTTTAACCAAAAATTGATAAGAAAAGCATTATTTTCTTTGTTTTATTAAAGTAAAATTAGTTTTTAGTCAGATGTTTTTTTTTCCATTTAGAGATAATTCCTACTCTCTCTTTCCAGTTGTACATCATGCCAAGTAAATACTTTTATGCACAAATGTTATGTATGGATTGACATGTTTTATAATTCACATATATAACATGCAATGTGGATACATATCCATGTGTTGTGGTGTGTAATATTTTTCTACACAACCAGAAGTGTTCACTATATAAACATAATAGAAACATAATTTTATGTTACTTTAAACTTGATAAATAAAAAATTTGTCTTAAATTATTTTTTTATTTCCAGATCAATGTATAGTCAATTTGCAATTGTGTTGTACTTATGAAAATATTTAGTTTTTGATATTTTATAAGTTTTTGTCAACAGAAGAAGTTTAATGTTAACGATTGACTATATCTCTTGAATATAAGTAAAAAATAGATAAAAAAAGTTACAAATTTGTTCTATAATGCAAAGTAACCATATCTGATTTTTTATTTGAAGGAGTTTACTGATTTAGTTTAATCTGATACAAGACTATATTAAGATTAAAAATACCAATGATAAAAAATGCCTCCAATTTAAGTGCTAAAATTATTTCTTAGAAATACATAAAATATTGTTCTGAAGTAACTTAATGCACAAGATAATTTATAATTACTTTTTTTATTTTAATTAATTTTAAACTGGTTACTGGTAATTTAATTTCCTGACAATGAACTTTATAATTCTGTTAGCTGATTAGAATTTAGGACCCAGCAATTTTTAATTTTCTGACTATTTGCAGTTCAGTTATGTTTGAAGGTAAAACTTACATGAATAGAGGTGTAGAAAATGATTATAATCTTAAAATATTACTTGTAGTAGTATTATTTTTATATTAAAAATTTGCTATTTTAAACCATGTGTAGAATTTCATGTAATTTCAGAATTCTTAATGGTGATAGCTTTTTATCAAGAGAATATGTGATTTTATTGTGTATTATGGCACAATAATGTCTTGTAAATTTAGAAATATTTGCTAATATTGATTCATAGCATCAAGATACATTTTTAATGAAAAAATAGCCTGAATGTGTTTTAAAGGCAAATGATTAATTATACAATTAATGCCCATAAATTGGCACTTTAGCATGTTCAAGACTTGAACTTTGAATTTGTGTTAAAATCAGTTTTATGACATAGATAACTGAGCAAATTACAAATATATTTTATAATTCTTTAGTTTTAATCTCTTAACTTTTCAATTTTTTTCTAGCTACTTGAAAAATGTAAAATGTGGATTTCTGTTCACAAATTCAGCCATGATAATTTAGATGCATTTTTTATTAGCAGTGACCAGATGCATTAGGTCTAGATTTTTGCAAGATTTGCTTATCTGAATTAACGAATTAGTAATAAGACCTTTGACTCCAAATTTTTTAAAAAGAGAAGTAGTTCATGTTTGAAATCCATTAAAAAAAGAAACTTGAAGGGAAATTGTTCTTTAACCTTATGGTAAACTTATTGGATAGTAATTGTTCAAAAGAGGCTGGATTCAACTAACTCCTTGATCAGAATCTCCAAAGTAAAATGCTTGGGGAAATTTATATATTCAGCTAGATTTTTTTTGTCAAAACAATCAGATAAATTTTCCTGAAGGCAAATCATCACAAGAACTGCTATTGTTTTAAGGAAACATCAGAATCACCATTACGTTTCTATAAGTAGCTTGATTTAGCAATTTACAAAGTAGCTACACTCCTCCCTCCAATGTCTGAACAGGTTAGTCCAGTTCAAATAACTTTACTCAATCTATTAATGCCTTGAGAATGGGCATTAATAGTTTATAGGTAGAAGCCTATAATTAATAACAAATCTTTTCAGAAATCTGTAATTAATACTGGGTTTTAATTTTTATATTTTAATACTGGATTTTTACAGTGGCCATTAATAGGTTAATAATCAAACCTGTAAGCTGAAAGATCATGGATCAACAAAGTCTCATACTCTCTTGATAAAAAGCCATCATTTTGAGAAGAAAAGTTAAACAACTATCTTTGTGATCCAACCTTCTTTCTCTTTTCTTTGTAGTAACACAGCTTGGTGAATTGCAGCTTCAACCAACAATGACAAGTTGTACAGCTGTTGTGTTATGGTATCACAGATTTTATAAGTACTTAAATATAGTAGTGCAGTTTAATATGGTATTAATATTGGAATTATACTCTGAAATAAGTTTTATCCTTTAAAAAAATTGTCTATGCAACAACAGAAAACAGTTGGTAAATATAATGAATTTGGTATATATTCACCTGAAACATTGCAAGTATAACTAAAAGACAAGCTTGTAAATGTATACAAATGGAAGTGCATGCACCGAGACAACTGCTAAATATCTAAACTACTGAGTTGTTGTCATATTGTCAGCAAGTGCCTTTACTTAGATATTTTAGTAATATTACTGACTACATGTAGAGAGGTTCATCTTGTTTATTATTAGTTCTTCATTCTTTAGAATAACATGATTAATAATGCAATATTTTGCTATCACCATGGATTCAAACCAGTGAATACCTTCCCCTTTGTATAATAATTATACAGTCTAAAGTAGAATTATTCCACTATTTCTGAACGTAGAAGAAATGTTAAAAAAAAAATGCCTATAAGCCAGATCAACTTCAGTCTCCCCTTTTTTATGTCTTTACTGCTTAAGTTATGCTATGAACTTGAATGAATTGCCATTTTTTTTTTTTTTTTGCTTAAAATGTAGAAATATTTCTTGAGATCTAGTAAATAGATTCTACAAATATCTCTGAATATATTTATCATTTTTTATTCTAATAATTGTTAATGTTTGACCAAATAATGAAAATAACTTTGCAGTGTAAACTCAAACCTAAATTTATATGCCTTCTCTATAATGTTATGCTAGGTTGCATCAGGATTTGGAGAAGTGGCCCAAGTAAATTGTTAATACAATCAAGATGCCCTAATTCATAAGATGGCTTCTGTAAAGGGCATACTAACTATTTAGTTCTGTTTCACTAATTACTTATTTCCTTGTTGCTTTTTACATATATAGAATATAACTGGATGAAAATGTACTAAACGTACCAGATAATTTTGTTGTTGACCTAAAAACTCAAAATAAATTTGTACTTATTAGACGGGATTATGTCTGATTAAAAACAAAATTAATAATTATTGCAATTCACAGCTGTAAAGTTTTATCAGGAGCAACTGTAATGTTTTTTTTTTATTTAATTTTTTTCAGTTTTTGAAATGTCACCAGTTATAAAGTTTTTCTTAATACATGAAGTGAAAATGGCATGATTTATTCATTGATATTTGTACAAATATTCCAAAAATGAGACAGTTGTATTATTTATAAAATACAAAATAGGATTTGTTATATTATTCTATATTTTTATGTAATTATGTGAAAAATAATCGAGCTAAAAATGTATCTCACTTGTTTATAAATTTGAATAGCAGGAATAAAAAGATGATTGTTGTAATGACAGATTTATATTATAGATTAAGGAGTTATAATGTGTAATAATTCTATTATAGCTTTTGTTAAAGTATGAATAGACTGATGAGTTGCTTTAAGTACTTTGTATCTCACATAATTAACCACTTTTAATTTTTCTAAAACTGATGATGGGATTCCTGGAGATATATGTACTATTAGCAAACATATTTCCCATGACACACATACTACCTTACATTTCACATTATTAACCAAGTTACTGAAATTCCAAGAAATATTATATTGCAAGTAAAAATTACAGAATAGACAAATGGCTGACAAAAAGCTTATAAAATGCTATTAATTTGAGATTGAAAATGTTTCATGCCATTTGTTTACGTCTCTGCAAAAAGAACCAATTTTCATCTGTACAGCACAGATAGATGCTTCCATCATTCAGAAAATCCAACATTAGATTACAATAGGTATTTATTTTCAAATATTGATAAAACATATAGTGATTAATAATGGGAGATGAATTGTATTTATTTTAACCACTGTCATTTTAACAGACACTTGAATTTCCTCTTAGGAAAAAAATAACTGTTTTCTAAAGTATGAGGAAAAAATACCCTTCACTGAATTTATTTTTCAAGATGAATTCAGCTCCTTGTAAAATGTTCTAATACACAAAATTATCCCATTTACAAGTTGTTAGCTAATGGTGAATACTAAATTAGGCACGTCAATTAATTTTTTTGCTGAAATGTTAAGAGCATTATTATGGGAAAGCAATTTTTTTTCTTTCATTGTTTATCACAAGAGTTTAGTTGTTTTTTACTCTTTACAGAATCTACACTTGCCACTAAAAAATAATCTCGATTTGAATTCAAAACTTTTAATTATCAAACTGTCTTCAGTCCACTATTAAGTACTTACTACATCAATGCAGGGATAAAATAATGACATTTAGTTTTGCTTTTATTCTCTGAATAAAGTTGCCAAATTTTAATATTTTGTCTTTTTTTGTATTATTTGAATACTGACTGGTAAATCTGTGATATCTCATTATTAATTTCTTTTTACTTATCTGTTTCTGATCATTTGTTTCAGGATGATCCAAAAGATGTCATTAATGGATACCAGTTCACTTATCGAATAAGAGATTTGGAGCGTCCCAGATTTTGGTATCTCAGCATGGTCAGTTGTCGCCGAGAGGTGATCAACCAGACAGCCTGTGACTGGGCACAGTCAGCTACCAACATTGAGATTGCTTATGACATTTGGATGGTCAATGGTCATCCTTCTACCAAGCACATCAATCCTTTTGAACACCAGTTTTCTTTTGAACACCATGATGTTGTTGAAATCTACCTGATTGCCTTGTTGTTCTACTGTATATTGTTGCCTATTTGGTTACGTGCCTGCAATAAACTCACCCAACATCCTGTCACTAAATTGCTCACACTGAACATTGTCCTTGAGCTGCTAGGCATCCTGCTCAACTTCTTACATGTCATAAAATTTGCATTTGATGGCATTGGCCTGTCATGGTTGTCAATAATTGGCAATGGAATTGATGTATTGGCCGAGTGCCTTTTTGTTCTCCTGGTCTTAGTCATCGCAAAAGGTTGGGCAATTACACGCATCCATCTTGAGGGCAAGTGTATTGTCTTCTCTGTTTGGGGTCTGTACACATTCCTTAATGCCCTGCTCTTTGTGTGGAATCTTACAGAAATTGATATCATCTCAAATATTGATGAATGGCAGACTGGACCAGGCTACCTTACTCTACTCTTTCGCATAGTCATAATGCTGTGGTTCTTGTTTGAACTTCGACGAACATTCCTTAATGATCCGCAGTCAAAGAGATTGCTCTTTTTCCAGCATTTTGGGGCAGGAATCCTTGTTTGGTTCTTCTACCTCCCTGTACTTGTGATGATCAGTTCCCAGATCTCTGCTCTGTGGCGATATAAAACTATTCTCAGTATTACATATGGTGCTGACTTTTTGTCAGCCATTTGTCTAGTGCATCTCTTGTGGCCGTCACGGTCTGTTTTGTATCTTATCAAGCAAGATGGACTCATTGGCACATATGAGATGGAAGTTACAGGCTTTTTGGAAGGGGAATCTGAGAACAGTTCTACTCAATTGTTGCCTAATGAAGAAAGTGAAAAGACAAAGGATAATGATGCAGATTCTACTGTTTCCTCGCTGCAAAATGGCAGTGTCCACATAAACGAGAAAGATCTCTTGTTTGATTAATCAGTTTTTGGCAAATGTTTGTTGTGATATATATGTAAAAAAAAATTTTTTTTTTTTTTTTTTTTTTTTGAGGGTGGGGGGGGTTCTTTCTACAGAATGTCAAACTTTCACAAAACTTGAATAATAATCTTTACTGTTCAATATTTTTGAAGTTTCTAGAAAATTTCTGATTGTTTTTCTATTTTTTATTAATCTTATATCTTTTTGAATGCATTAAAGTTTTTTTTTTCTTCTGCCTGTAAATATTTGTCAGTTTGTAGTTTTCCAACAGAAAAGGAAACATTAAAAAAAAGAAATCTATGAATCTGCTTAAAAATACTTTTAAGTCAGTATATTTTAGTCTATATGACAATGTGGTTCTGTTAATATGTGGAGGGAGGATGCTGGTAAATTGACCAAAAACTAATGTAAAACAATGTACCTTTTCTTTCCTACATGTTCTATACAGATGAGGATATGCATTCTATTTTTATTCTTTCAGCACACAAATGGCTCCTCATATGAAATAACTATTAAATGCAAAATAAATTAAAATTTGTTTGGAGTTGCCAAGTTTTAAATGATTCTAGCTTAACTGAAAGCCTGTTTTGAAATAACTTAGTAACTTGGAATGATGGGTCGAATTTTTAAAAACTTTCTTTGAAATTTGATGAATTTTAAACTTATATTTTTAAAGATTTGACAATATTTGTTTGAAAAATGTTTCACTCTGCAATACTGTATAATTTTGTCAATGTTAAAGTTTGAATTTTACTTTTTAATGAAGGCTTGGCAGTCTGTGTTTTGTTTTTCCAGCATTCGTTTCTCTTTAACAAGGGAAATAACCTTGCATTCATTTTAAGGTGGGAAATTTGATATTTTTGAATAAAACTGATAAAATTAGAGAAAAACTTAAAAGAAGATATCAAATTGACTAGTGTTAACAAAAAGTTAAATTCAACTATTATCAAATAAATTGATACAGTAGTTGTTAAAATCAAAGCTGTGTTCAGTAATATTGCATTATTTTATTTCAAAATCAAATAGTATTATTCTATCTGCAACTTGATTTAATCAATGTATAAATGTGCATAAGGTAGAATTATATCAGGGTCTTAAATTTATTTTATTTCATTAAGATTTGTTTTTTTTTTTATTAAGATTTGTTCTTTTTAAGAACTGTTTCTCTATTATTTCATTATATCATGTACCTGGGTATATGCCGACATGATCCATTTGTGTCAAGTGAATATGAGATGTAACTTAAGAGTTCTTTCAGATTAAGGCAACTTTTTTTTTTCTTTTTAATGCGTGGGTAAGGGAATTAAGCATAACAAGCTTTAATTTGTTTTTGTGTTACATTTAATTCAATCAAATTAAAACCTGATCTTTTGGTCAAATGCTCTAAATCTAGAAATACCTTTATTGGGAACACTTCTCATAACTTTATTAAGGTTATAGTGCATGTTACTTAAATAGAGAAGTCGTTTTAAATAATGGGAAATTGAAGATGCCACTCCCCAAAATAATGGTACCTCTGAACATTTTGGCTATCAACTTTTTTATTTTTATTTATTTATTTATATTTTTAATTATTTCATTTCAAGCAAAGCAATAAAGTCACTAAAACATAAGGGGTTGCTGAGTATGAAAGAATACGTGAAAAAGAAAACATTAAGGAAAGAGAACAATAAAATAGAAATTAAAAAAATAGAAATTAATGATTAATATTGCATTTGAATTTTTCATGATCAATATTGACTAGAAAGTAAAACGTTGGAGGAGAGTTCCACAAGTGAGAAGAGCAAGAGAAGAAACTGTTAGCATAGAACTCAGTGACATCTGACCATTTCAACTGTAAAATGATGACTTTGCCACCAATTTACTGCATTTAAAATTGTCAAGTATGGTGACCATAGGGTAAAGTCCATCAGAACAATTAGCATGAGAGTATTTAGAGAAAAGATACAGGGAAGCTGTTATGGCAATGGGAAAGCTGAGATGTCAGTTCAGGACCAATAACATTGCAGATTCTCTTTGTATCTTATCAAGAATCTCTAAATATACAGCAGGAACATAAGAACAAATGTGACAGTAATATTCAATGCATGGACAAATGGTAGATTTATAAATGTGTAAGATAGATTCTGGCAAGAAAAATTATCTGACACAACATAGTGAATTAGTTTTCCTAGCAGCTGATGTAGCAATTGATTCAGTATAATTTTTCTACTTTATATAATTCATATCTGAGAATATTTGATCAAGAAGGCGGAATAAATCATTCTCCTGGAGATCAGCATTTACCATTCTGATGGAAAGCAAAAAATGCTCTCTTAGATGATTAAAAGAGAGCAGCAGTTTGGTTTTGAAGGCATTAAAATTAATGCCATTTCTTGCCCCAGTTAACAATAGTGTTGGTCAATTTTTAAATCATCTGCTAATTTAACCATATCCCTGTTTCCTTTGCTAACAATTCCTTTGTTGAGTTTTATCTGAAAATTTATTAAATACTAATATATCAACAGGACTTGGATTGGCAGAATGCTTAAAACCAGTGAAAGGCTGATTATTTAATATTTGTATTCAAGAAAGGCTGTGTATATTAGCACAATAGATAGTTGTGGTTTGAAGTTCAACACCAAGTATGGATTTGATTGTACTTGTCACAACCAACTTACTTTTCTGCCATACTTCCATTTTGATGTGTTTTCATGCCAATATAATATGACTATACAGTAAATAATTTGAAATGTTAACTATTTAAAATATGACACAAATATTATCAATAAGCAATAAGAACTTTCCATAAAAGTGAAAGTGGCCATTTTGCTTGTGATGAAATATAAAGCTGTATTGTAGAATTTCCCTTGACTTTGCAGTTCAGATATATAAACTATGTTTCACCTTATGTTTGACAGCTTTATTATAGTTTCTATGTTGATTAAATTTTTACAAATATCTTAGCAGGTAACTTTCTACATTTGCCAAGTACTTATTAATGATCTGTGCTATGTTTCTGGAGTTTCTGTTTTATATTTCAGTTTAATGTTTTTCTTTATCTCAATCTGTTTTCAAATTATTTCATTAAACAAATCAAGTTGTGGCAAATTCTCTATTGATGATGGTTCAAAAATGTCATTTTCTCCTCAAATGTATTGTGCCGTAAAAGTATTCTTTATTTTTTATATTTTGTTTAAAGAACAAATTTTTGTGATCTGTTTTTGTATTGTTTATTGTAACTTATGTTAATCTTCAGCTATGTTTCTCTTTTTTTCTTCTTTATGAAACAAATCCCAAAAAAGTATGAAATTTATTCAGATGGATTTTTTTAAGCCATTAATTTTTTTAAAAACTTATGTCTTAAAATTTATTTTTGGCAACCTTATTAATGAACTTGAAAGTTCGTTAATAGGGGATTTGGTGTCTGTATAATGTTTGTATTTTTTATGTAAATCTTTTAAGATTCTATTTAATTTTTGACATTAGAAGCCAATGCTTTTAAATTTTTATGCTTTGATCTGATATTTAGATCAACTTAAATCATTCCTCATTTGATAATCAGGTGGGAAAATATATTCAAGGATCAAGAGAAAAATTTACTTTTTACTTCCTCTTTTCAATGCAAAAGACTTGGATATTCACTGGTAACTTTGTTTCTATTTCATTTTTGATTCAGAAAGTATATTTCAATTAAAAAACGTTTGACACAAACCTTTCAGAATAGGTTATTTCTGGAATAAAGACTTTGTTCCATTAATTGTTGCATTAGTTAATTTCTGTTTAGAAATAGAATATAACAAGCTAAGAAAGAAAGCAACATTTGCTTGTTTCTAATGTCTTTGAACATCGTTGAAACAGATGTAATGAACTTTATTTTGGTACTAGATCACTTGATTAAAAAAGAGAAAAATAAAAAATTATTTTTTATCACATCAATAAACATTTCTTCAATTTTTTTTAAATTGAATGTAGAATGTCAACTTTAAATTCAGAAACTGATTTCAATTTTCAGGGAAGAATGGTAATTTGATGCTTAAATAATTCAAATGAAATATATTTGACAATTTGAAAAAGCTTTTACTGCATATTCTAAAACTGCATTCATTTTCTTTTTGACATTAAGATTCTCCAAATTAGCAGAAATGAACAAGAAGTTTTTGTCATTATTTTCGTATTCTTAAAATTTTTCTTCTCTTTTGTCCATCTTTTTATTTTTATTGTACTTCTATGAAATTTCCACTATGAAGAGTTTGCAAACAAATTTCAAGTGGGAATTTACATAGATTTTTGTATATTTTCCAATCAGTACCTTGAAGAACACAATTGTTGCCACAATCCCCGTCCTTTTAATAAAATTTGCTCACCAATTTTCAACTCAAATATTTTATGGCTTTTGTTGTTGTTGCATGTGCAGATGTATTATGTAGCATATACCAATGGCTGATGAGTGGAAAAAAAACTGACTTAGGATTATTGATTTGAGAAAATGTTATGTCTTACTGGTTAATTTTAATTCACTCCTCATTTTACAATTGAAATAGATGTAACTAAGTTCTATGCTGACAGTTGTTTCTCTTGCACTTCTTGCTCATGGAACTCTCTTCTAGCCTTGCTTTTCAGTCAATTTTGATTTTCAAAAATTTAAATGCAATGTCAGTTTTCTTGTTCTGTTATTGTTCTTGCTCTTTAATGTTTTTCACTTTCTTGTATTCTTTCACACTCAATAACTACTTGGCTTTATTGTCCCAGTTGTGGTGAAATGATTTAAAAAAAAATTACTAGTGTTTTCACGTAATTATCTTTGAAGTTAATTTATTACTTCATATATACTTCACCATATTTATGCATAGAAACATTTAACATCCATACTATGTGCCAAATTTTTTCATATCAGGATTGACTAATGTCAAGGCAATGATTGCTATGACTTCCATGAATAAATACATATTTTACATTAAAAATAAAAACTAATATCTACATAAATTTAGGTTGGTATATTGGCTTAACTTAATTATTCTTACTAATGAGGCAGATCGATTTTGGAACAATGCTATTGCACTTAATTTGAAAGTTGGGGTTTGACATGGTTAATAATGACATAAAATATTTTTTCCAAATTGTTAGTGTTTTTTTGAGGAAATCAGTTGAAAAATTCGGTTTAGTTTCAAAATCATAGCATTGGAATTTCATTGACGTGATCAGTGAAAGACTTATAGCATTTATAATTTACTGCAGCTTTACAAATTGTATATGGACAAGATGCATGGCACAAGCACATTATTACTAAATTATTGTGCTATCAAATAAGACCATTTCAAAGGGAAATTATACTGAACAATTTAGCTTTATAATGTTGCAATATGTTATACAGTGCAGTGGTTTAAATGTGATTTTTCAATAAACAATGCAAATTTAAAACATTTTATATTATATGTGCCCAACAGTATTATGGTTTTATATACACTTTTATTTATATTTAGTTTTTCTTAGTTCTGATTTAACAAATCTTATTGTAGCCTTTTTCGTAATCTTTTTACTTATTGAATACAGTAAAAAGATTGCATATTACAATCAGAATTCTGGTCTGAATATATTTTCCATTGAATGAATTAATACTATTTACATTATTTGGACTATTGTCTTTATCTTTGTTGTCACTTTCATGACATTTTGGTTGTTGTAAGCTCTGGCCTTCTTCAGGTGCTAGGAATTTGGGGTATATGATTCTCATTCCTTGTGTAAATCCACTTCTGGTAGTGATGAGTTATCTCCCTTCAACCCAACTTAAGTTATTTGTTAACCTCTGCTGTAGTCTGGTATTGCACTCACAACTATTTGGATTAAGTCACTGGAACTAACCAGCATGTTGTCATGTTGGATGGACAACAGCACCAATGAATGTGGAAGGGAGGGTGCATAAGTATAACAACTCTCAGAAAACAGCCTTGGTCTGTCAATTCCATGTGAAGAGGTTATTGGAAAATATAAAGGATATGTGGTTCATATAACATAAGGACGATCTTCATCAGTAGTTCGACACTTTGCAGGTACGTCTCCTGTGTAAGACCCTCAACGGAGGAGTACATGACTAAGGACTGTGTGTACACCATTCTGTGTAGCTGTGGAAAAAAATATAAAGGAGAGGCTGTCCCCTTAAGGTAAGGCTACATGAGCATTGCAAGGCCACAACACGAGGTGAGATAGAAAAATCAGACATCACTGACCCTATATGGAGGGAGAAAGGATCACTGCCTCCAATGGGGTGAAGTTGTAATAATAGCTTCCAGTGGCATTCTCTCTTTTTAAACTTAAGGAAGCAGCACATATGATAGACTACAAAAATTTCCTAAGCCGACCAAGCCTAGAAGTGAATTTAATATGGGAACCAGTAATATGGAGTGCTAGAGAAAATCATTGACATAAGAAATAGCAACATGAACTCTGGTAAAAAATGTTTACTGAAACATTAGGTTTATAAGGCCCAGAAATTCACTTGCTGTTGTCCTCAAGGACACATAACCCAGTGAATATAGACATTGGTTAGTTTCAGTGACTTGACCCAAAGAGTTGTGAGTTGAATACCAGGCTACAGCAGTGGTGAACAAATAACTTAGAGAATTAGGTTAAAAGGAGATAACTCATAACTACTAGAAGTGGCTTTGCACAAGGAATGTAAATGACATACTCCAGTGATTGTAATAAAGGGTTGGGTTCAGTTTGAAATGCCTAGCACCTGAAGAATGCTGGAGTGTACAACAGCAGAAACGTTGTGAAAAATGACAACAAAGATGAGGACAATAGTCCGAATAGTGTAAATACGACCTCATTTCAGAAGTAAAGACAAAAAATATTGTTTATTTAGATTTATTTTGAAATAGTAAAATTTTAAAGTCAGTTTGTAAGCCAACGCCAGTGGAAATGAGTTATTTTTGTGCATTTCCCAGATGATCTTTAAAACTAAATACTCAAAAATTAGTAAAAGCTTTAAATCCAATTTTTGGTGTTAGTACATTTTACATCAAACCCCAGCTTTCACACTTGTGCAATGTTGATTTTTTTTTTTATTACTAACGAAAGTAGGTGATGTTTATTATCAGGAATTCTTTTGGAATTGATTTCAAATGTAAAATAAACGGTTTCTCCAGACAGTGTTACCATGAATCAAGATTTGTTGAAGCGATAAGTTTTCTGATTGATTTGCAAGAAGAAAAAACAAACAAAATGATTTATTTACTAGACTATAAAAGAAATAAAAATGATAGGCTTATGGCCACATCACATTGGTGACTATACTAGAATTAGTGTTTCAATGTTGATTCTAGTCAGTGTGTAGATAGAATGAGAGCTGGTGTAATAGATAATGGCTTAGAATTGTTAATCGGAAAATTGAGTTCCGATTCCAGTTGGGGGGTCATTGTGTGCAAATACCCTTATGAAAGTTATGAAGCCACCTCTTCTCCACTCCCAGTTATAGGTTAATTAGTAAAACTTGTAACACAAAACCATTATTATCTTAAAAATAACCAATAAACAAATTCTTACAATCTAAAATATTTTCTGGTTTTAAATAACCTGCAAAAAGTTGATAATCTGTAGAAAATGAATGAATGAATCAATAAAAAGAAAGCTAAACTGGAGAAAATGAGAGAATACTTGTTATATATTCTTATTGAGTAACTATCTTTCAACAATCCGTTTGAACTTAACATTAAGCAGTTAAAATTAAATTCTAAAATTTGTAATTTTTTTCATCACTGTCATCATTTTCTTTTCTCAAGTATTTCTTCAATTTAGAATTTATGATTTGTAGTTTATTCGTGGTTTCAGTAAAGTGAACAAGAATGAAGGGGTTGTACATAGCAATTCCTGTCAAAGAAAGGAGTGAAAAGGAAAATAATATCTGGGCTGTAAGGTTTGACTCCTTTTCTCATTCAATGAATTTTTTTTTTTGTTTCCCAACTGTTACACTTAATATTTTTTTTCGACTCCAACACTCCGTAACCAATGTAGCAAGAAAAAAAAAAGAGAAAAGAAAACTCTATTAAATCTCTCTTTAAACGAACAGGTATGACCTACAATGCTCTGGTTTTTGTCTATAAAGGCGTTCTTCTCATTTACCGTTTCTCCGAAACTAAGTTCTTCTAATGGATTTAACCCCCCCCCCCCAAAAAAAAAAAACTAAAAAAACGCACAAGCCAAGGGAGATAATTCTTGTCAGTTTGAATTTGAAGGATTATTCATACACCAAACAGAATGATATTAGTGAATCGAGATTTTGTACCATAGTCATAACTTAGCAAAGAAATCGAATAGAAATTTACCATCAATTTAGAAATGCTTATAACTTATATTTAGTATTAATATAAAAATAATTTTAATATAAAAATAATTTACTATGAATCTAAATAAAAAGCTACTGAGCCTTTTCTTTTGGTAGGTTGGTGTGATTGAAAGGAATAGACATTTAAAGACCTCAATAAACAATTTTTTTTTAAAAATTAAAAACAAAATCACTTCTTCAATATAACCTGATTTATCAAATACTTGTTTCTTTTTATAAAGATTTTTCATGTTTTTTTTTTTTTAATAAAATTATTTTTATTTTTATTTTAAACCATTTTAGTAGAAATATTATCAGTATATCTATGTAGGATTATTTTACCATGCATCAAAAGATATATGCAAAATAATCTCTATAGTCAGTTCACAAATAATTGTCAAGAAAGCTCAATTATTTTAAAATGGAATGCAACTTGCATGTTTTTTCACTTGATATTGAGATGCTTGGAAAAAATCATTCTGATAGTCTACAGTATATGAGTTTATTTTAGTTCTGCAAACAATGGGGATTGAACCGTAATGGTAATAACTGTTTTGTGACAAAACATTTTGCAACCAGTATTGCTGTCAGTTGAAATTTATAAAATCTTTCTTTTAAAACAAATTTCTAGGTTTCTTAAGTCCAGTAGTTGTTATTGCTCTTGCCAGTATTGACAGGGTTTTGTTTTTTAACCTTTTATTTGAAGTAGTGTAAAATTTCGTCGTGATTGTCATTATTTTCCCATTGAGTTAGATGTGATATCCATTTTAGTTGTTGCTGCTTTTGCCAGTCCTCCGGGAATGTGGTTACTGTTATTTGCTATATTTTTGTGAACTAGCATAACAGAATCACAATATTCAGAGAAGAATGTATTTTTTTTTTCAAAGACCCTCAGGTTTCACTTGCTCAAAGCTATTTCTAATATTTTTACCTTGGAAAGATTGTATGCATTAGAAGGCTTAGATATTTCTATGGGTTTGGAACCATGCTTGACATCCATATGAAAATCTTCTGATGAGGCTATTTAAGAACAAGTTTTCAGGTTGATGCTTTCATTTTGTTGCAATTTGTGGTGTTGGGTGAAACTATCTCTGGTGCAGCCTACGTTCAATTTCCTTTTTTACTTGGTTGTAACTGATTCATACAGTTAAGTATTTAAAGTTTTTAGCATTTACTAATGCCACTACTTGAATTGTTATGATTAACTTAGGGTAAGTGCTATCAATACTTTCATTCTAATTCCAAATCAGAAATTGTATTTAGTGTTTTATTTCTATCCCAAATATAAATGTCATCAGTATAGCCCTCTCTTTCATCAGTAGATTGACCTTGGAAGTGAAAGCATGAATGTTGTATGGAATACTATAAATGATCAGTATCCTTCTCTTAATATGTGTTAGACTGTGCCCTATGCATTGAAAAAGAAAACTTTTTTAAAAGATTTAAAAACATAATTTTTTGATGGCAATCTACTTCTTAAAAATTTGCATATGTAAATAGTATGTATCACTTTCCTAATAAGAAATATACATTACTTTATCATAAAGAGCAAAGCTCGCAGTTATGTGCTTCGTAATCGATACACATTTTTATTTCATGATTTGAAAAGATTTAGAGGGAGATAACTTCAATCAAAGGCTTACTTGAACTGTAGTTATCTTTCCTGGCTTTTTAATAATTATTTCTTATATCATTTATAAAAAAAAACAAAAATGAAGGTATTTATGTTTTTCTTCAGTTGTAAAGGAAAGGAACAAGTTAGAATTAAAATTTGGAATATATACTTAATTTTGTGAAAGGTGGCAGAAATACTTAATATGTGGTTCCTTAGTTGTTGGTAAGGAAAGCAATTATGTGTAATGATGTTACTGGTAGGGCCAGGAGTTAACTGATTCCTTGGGTTAGCCGAAGTCACCGTTGGTGTCTTGAAGCCAAGTGGGCGTCGCTGGTGGAGCTTGATGTACGTCGTTTTTTTTTAGATGAAATTGAATTATTTAAAACAAAATTTTGGTAAAAGGAATTATTCTTACATTTTGTTGTGGAGTAAATAATACATCCCCGGCAACACAAATGAAATAGGCTAAACACCTTAAATAAAGAACTTCAAGAGTTGAAAAAGCCCATTGGAGTAGTTTTAACAGATTTCACGGTGAGTATCCTAAGTAAGACTTAATATTATAACCGTTAGAAAATGAGTTATTAGTAACAGTAGCGACAAGGAATCAAAACTCATACGTGTTGAAATAACAAAAGCTTTTTTTGTTTCGGTGCATATAACAGTGACGACGAGAATTTTGAATCACGTTGATTTATTTTTTTAAATTTGGAGTGTGTGTAAAAAAAAAAAAAAAAAAAAAAAAAAACAATACAAAAAACAGAAACAAAACTTTTTTCAACCATGGAAGAAATATTAGCTCATTTGGTAAAAGTACAACATCAGCAGAACTAGCAACAACAGCAAAGGTTAATTGAATTGAAATAATTCAGAAGAAAACGGAAAATTCCCAAAGTTCTTTCACACACAACGTGGTGGCAAATACCGTATCTGAATTCACATACAATTCAGATGATGAAATGACCTTTGTTTATTTTAGAAGAAACAAGAAAATTTTTAAAGAAGGACGCAGCGGCTTAAAAGACGAAAAACAAAACAAAAAAAAGAAAAAAGAAAAAAAGACCATTGTTGAGAAAGTACTGTTAGAACTACTGAAAATAAATTTGGTTGAAGAAGTAAATATTCCGACAAAAATCTTGAACGAGAAAAAAAGCTTGTTATTCAATACTCGTTCGAAATGTATGGCCCTGACGAAAAAAGAAAACAAAAATTTTGTCGTATGTAGTGTGAAAGGTTCAGATGAAACAAACTGATTCCAGATATGTTTGAAGTAGGTACCTCCACTTTTCGGCATAAATTTTCGATACCTAATTTTAAAATGAAAATCATTCTTAAAGATTTAATTTTAGATTTAATTAAAAGCGTAATGATTAAACTTATTATTTCCATTAAGTAAAAAATTCTGGTGTATTTCAAATAGAAAGTATACAGTTTGGAAAGTCACAATTTCGATTTCTTAAATTCTCTTAAAAGAGACCATTTTCTTAATTTTAAGAAATTTGTCAACAAACAAAAATTCATCGATTTTAAAAAATATTTCAAAAAATTTCTGACACTTTATTTTAGTAAAATTAGAAAATTGAAAGTTAAATTAAGCTGTTTAAAAAAAAAATGTTACTTATAGCATAAAAAAGTAATATACAATAAATTATTAACGATTGGTCGTGTTCATCTGATCGAACGTTTGACGGACTGTTGACCAAAAACGACAATTTTCATAAATCCAAGTGAAGGGATAAAACTCTTAAATTACGTAATCTTTTCATAATAATGGCAATTCCAGTCTACCATACGTGAAAATAAGGTAAAAATAAAATAAATTAAAAATTATTTTAAAAATAAAATAAATTAAAAATTATTTTTAAATAGAGAAGCGTAACTACGTTTATTAATCTTTGCAATTTTGGACTCGTAAATTTCGTTTCCACTTAATTACTATATCACATCCAATAAATACCCCAATACAGAATTTTACACGATTTTAAACTATTATAAATTATTATAATTAAAATGTAAAAAAAAACAAAACAAAAAAAAAAATGAAAAAATCTTGTAAAAATTCATTATTCATCAGAAAAATTTTATTTCTTCAGACAATAATGTCCTTATTTACAAAAACAATTAAAATCTTTTCTAATTAAGTAATGTCATAGTTTTATTGGATTCATTATTTTTCAATTCAGAGTAGATTTTCAGTTAAATAATACAAATTTGAAAAAGAAAATAGGTGATTTACAATCAGGTTCTGTGCGAAATTTAATGAAATTAAGTGAGGGAAAACACATAAAAAAATTACCAATATTTTATAAAAAAAGCATTTCACAAATAATTTCATTCATTTGTGAATAGGTTCTGAAAATTTCATTAAAATCGGACAATTGTTTGATTTTTACAAGAATTTTCAAATAAATTTGTTTTCAATGGAAAAAAGCGCAAAAAAAAAAAAATCAATGTTAAACTTTGTAGGCGGCGATGACGTAAACAAAACAAGCATTTTAACCAAAATTTCGAACGTGTTAGAAAACATTAAAAAAATTCAAAAAGTAATTTAAAAATTCTATGATCTATTCTCTTAATAATAACATCAACATTTTGACTGTCAAACTTTATTTTCGTTAAGTTTGTGGCCTTTTTCATTACGCTATGCTATTTTTACCGCGAATTAATGGAGGTACATAGAAGGGTTAATTTTCGTTGAACGTAAACACCGAAAAAAAGATGCAGAAATACGGGCGAGAATTCTAACGAAATTAAAAAGAATGATAGACTTACACTACAGGAATATACAGTGATATGTTTGGGCCAGTGATTGTGGTTAGCTAAATTTAATTATATAATAGAAGAAGACCATCTTTTCCTCATTCTTCTTTTTGGTCTTGTGCCACATTTTTGTATTTTTAAAAAGTAAAAACATCCATTGCAGTCAGTCAGGAGTGTTTCTAACAGACATCACGGTGAGTAGCCTAAGCAGGACTTAATATTAGAATCGCTATAAAACGAGTTATAACATATTTGTTACCTCACACTTAATTGTAATTTTACTAAATTTTATCCCTTTACATCAATCTCACAAACATCAAGTTATCGATAGACGTGTCAGCACTTCATGAAAATACCCACTTCCGTGTTAAAAAATGATTTTCTGTGACATTTTAAACTGAAATTAAGTAATATTTATTTTAATTCTGATTAATTAAACTTTAAATCAGTTTATCTTTCTTAAATAAAATTTCCGAAATATATATATATATTTTAATAAACAGAATTATGATATGTTGACAGATTTGTTAATATAGACGATTTTAACGATTTTACTGATAATCTAAAAACATTTCCAATCAATTTAAATTCAGTTTGAAGTTCAGAAAAATATTTTCCTTGATGGAAATATTAAATTTAACCTAGGAGCCTGAAATTAAAATTAAAATAAAGACTTTTCCTTTTAAAAATGCATTTTAAACCTAGGTATTGCCTTTTTTTAGGTACTTATATCTATGACAAAAGGGAAACTTATTTTAACTGACGCGTTTCATCCTCTGATGGACTTTATCACGGAAAATGTAAGGATATAAGGATTCATGCAAGACCCTTTTAAAAAGCGCGTAAAAAAACAAAACAAAACAAAACAAAACAAAAAACAAAAAAACAAAAACAAAACAAGTAAAACACGGAACATTAGCAGTACAATAATCAAGAAATTAGTATTTATTATTTAAAAAATAATTTATCTTTAACCTTATGAGGCTAATAGTTTAAGAATATAACTTTTTGTTCTATACAATTTTTTGAAACATAGAATGGGTATTTTTTATTGTTTTATACAACATAAAATGTGGTTTCTTTTGGTGGTTAAATGATACTTTTGGGTTTAATACATTGCTTTAAAAAATGTCCATCTTATTGTCATAAAATTGAACCCAATGTGGTGTTTTTTAAAATTATTCTGAACTTTACGGTTATTGAAATATTATATATCATGAGTATTCAATCAAAGTCAGTAATTTAGAATGACATACTTTTTGAACATCCATGCAACAGTTGCTAAAATGAAAATTAAAAAAAAATTTTTTTTAAATGGTTCATACCCGAAAATAGCATTAATAAAAACCTACATTTTTCATTGTCTTTAAATGTGACTTTGAAGGAAGGGGTTTGGTAGTGCATAATGACGAGCAAACACGTGTGTATATTTTAACAACACAAAATAAGAAATTTATTTACAAATTTACACAATAATAATTGTCAGTATCTTATTTCAAAACAAGTAATCACACATTTAATGTTTGTAGATTTGATAAACAGAGTAAATGTTCATATTAAAGTATCAGACACGAAGTGCATTTCCAAAATTCGTTTTCACAAAAAAGTATTAAGTTGAATTCCATATAAACAAGGTTTCCAGAATGATTAAAACAAATTGAAAGAGTTCATTTTTCGCATTGAAATATTACAGTGGAATTCAATATAAAAGAATAAAAGATGTATTTTAAGTACTTAGCTTCAACCGCCGAAAGAGTCTTTACAATCAGCAGTTGTCATAAATGGTTAATAATGTATCAGCGACATAGGTGATATGCAGAAGCGTAGTCTCTGCCTTTCTTTCTCTCCCGTCTTTCTGACTCAAACTGACTTCTGACTGACCGGGCACGCTAATAAACGGACCAATCATGTCACGTGACCGGCTTACAGACATATTTCTTTCTGGTCGGAAAGAAACATGACATGAGTCATTGAAAGTTAAATTTGTTATTTTTGTAAATCATTCTTTTCATTGGTTAGAAAATTAATTCACATTTGCAATCGTTTTGTTTTATTAGTCAAAATAGATTTTCACACTTTGCGACATTGCAAACCGTAAAGAAAAAAAAGTTATTTTTATTTCGCAGTTACAAAACTGTTCTATTTTTAATCAATTCGCAAACGATAATTCATGTAAGGCAGGTAGTGAAAGAGAACGAGAAGACGTTGGAGGGAACTGGAAACCCATTCGTAAACAGGAAACAAGGGATAAACTTCTACTCCTGTTCAATTTAATAAAAGATTGATTGTCATTTTAGCCTTTTCTAAAATATCTTTGCCATTGTAGGGGATTTGGTAAGTGCTTGGTTGATGTGCTTCCGTATTTTACGGGTATTGCTCTCGAGATTAGTTCCCCCACAAATACAACACAATGTTTTACAATCGCGCAAAGGAAATGGAATAAGTCACAACGAACATTAAACAACAAACAATTTAATATGTATAAAATAAAATTAGCATGTGGAAACAAATAAAATACAAGATGTGAAAAATTGCCTTTTGGAAAATAAAGTTTGGTAAGAAGTTAAATTTGTTTAAAGGTGTGTGTAAGTTTATATTAACGGAGTCCGTAAATAAGTCGTTCTTACTTACATTAAGTTCATCTCGGGTGGCGACAGCGTGTCGCGTTGATGAAAGAAAGTTTGTCGGGTTTTTCCTTTCACGGCCCTCTGTAGCTAGGTCATGAACTTTGGTGTGGAAGAATGACTTGGCCGGACAAAGTATCGGTTACATGCTGACTTAATGGCTAGCTTGGTGACTGAACTCCTTCTTCCTAACTGTGTTTTATTTTTAATGAAAGGATCAAAGAATCTTCCTAACATTTAGGTGTGAAGACATTTATTGACCAATCAGATTTGTATTTTACTATTTTGTTTTGGGGCCTAAATATTTTTTTGTTAATTGACTTCCGATCCTATTTTTCTAGAATGTTCTTATTCTATGTTTTTAGCCGATTGGTTGAGAAATATAAAAATGTAATTTAAATTCTAATGCCGTTTTGATCCAAAATTTCTATAATGTTTTTATGTATTTTCTTATTGCTTATTTTAATAGAAAAAAAATGTGTATCCCATATACCCCCCCCCCCCCCCCGCAGATTGATAAATATGGAAATATTTATTAATATGTAATATAAGTTTTAAAATGTTTCGGCCAATGTACCTTTCTTCCAGCTTTTGTGGTGGTGTTTGTCGGTGTATTTGTCGGCGTGGAGGTTGGTTTGGACAATGTGGTATTTTTTGTACTTGTAGAGTGTTCAGCCGTACTTTCCTTTATTGGTAAGTCTAAGTACGCTGGTTTTAGTCTGTCTATGGAGACAGTATCAAATTTGCCTTTTATGGCGAGTTTAAAATATTTGTGGTGTCTTTCAACTACCTGGAAAGGTCCGGAGTAGGTAGGACATAAAGGTTTTTTGACTGCATCATTTCGAATAAAAACGTATTTGCAGTCGTGAAGGTCTTTTGGTGTGTAAAGTTCTTTAGTTTGTGTTCTTGTGGGTGTGTAAACTAAATCGTTCATTTTGTGTTTAAAATCTTTTACAAAAGTTGTAGTTGGTTGTAAGGAAGTGTTTTTTTCACAAAATTGACCTGGTAGTGTTAAAGATGTTCCAAAAACCATTTCGGAAGCTGTACATCCCAGGTCTTCTTTGATAACATTCCTTATTGACAATAAAACAAGAGGCAAATTTTCAGACCATGTTCTGGAGTTGTTGTTAGCTGTTAAAGCTGTTTTAAGTTGTCTATGGAATCTTTCGATTAATCCATTTGCTCAGGGGTGATATGCTGTTGTTTTTATATGCTTGACTCCCAATAACTTTGTAAATTCATCGAAAAGCGTTGATTGAAATTGGGAGCCTCTGTCTGTTGTTATTACTGAAGGACAACCAAAGACTGCGATCCACTCTTGTAATATGGTTTTAGAGATAGTCTCTGCTGATATATCTCTAAGTGGGACGGCAACAGGCCATCTTGTAAATCTGTCAATGATAGTAAGTATATATTGACAGTCATTTGCTATTGGCAATGGTCCGACAATATCGATGTGTAGGTTTGTGAACCTACCGTCTGGTTTTTTGAATTGTCCTGGAGGAGACTTTGTGTCTGTTTGTTTTGCTCTTCTGACAATTCAAGCATGTTTGAGTCCAGTTTTTTTATGTCAGTGCGTATATTAGGCCAAACAAAACGGTTGCTGATTAATTTTGCGGTTGCTCGGCGTCCAGGGTGTGAAAGGTTGTGGAAATGTGTAAATAACCTTTTTCTTAGTGATGGTGGTATGTACGGTCTAGAGTGACCAGTTTTGACATCGCAAAGTATTGTTTTTGTTCCAAATGGAACAGGCTGTTCCTTCAGCTGTAGGGAAGTGTCGTTTAGTTTGTCTAATGTGGCATCTTTTTTTTGTTCATCTGCAATGAGCTCGAAGGTGAGATCTGCCGAATCAATAGATTGTATTGTAGAGCGTGAAAGTGTATCTGCCACAATATTGTCTGAACCTTTTATGTATCGGATATCCGAGGTAAATTGTGATATATAGTCCAGTTGTCGAGTATCTCTGGGCGTATATTTCTCGGTATTTACATGTAAGGCGTAAGTAAGTGGTTTGTGGTCAGTGAAAACGGTGAAATCTCGTCCTTCGAGTAAGTGACGAAAGTGCCTTATGGACAAGTAAATTGCCAGTAACTCCCTTTAGAAGGTGCTGTATTTTCGTTGTGCAGTGTTCAATTTCACTGAGAAAAAGGATATTGGTTTTTCCAAGCCATTTTGTTTTTGTTGTAGGACTGCTCCAATTGAGTCTCCTGACGCGTCTGTTGTTAGTGAAAGTGTTGTAGTGTTGTCATTAGAGATGTAGGAGAGCTTGGTAAAATCTGCTAATGCTTTTTTAGCCTTGTGAAAAGCAGTTAAAGCTTCTCCTTCAATTTGAATTTTTGCATTTTTATTTTTTTGTTGTTGCAACATGTTTGTTAGCGGGGTTAATATTCTGGAACAACGTGGAATAAATCTACGGTAGTAATTTATCAAACCGAGAAATCGTCGAAGTTGTCGCAGTGATGTTGGTTGTGGGAAATTTTGTATGGCTGTGACTTTTTCTGGGATAGGTGTGATTCCCTGTTCGTCTATCATGTGGCCTAAAAAGTTTAATTTCGAGACAGCAAAATCACATTTGCTTATGTTGATTTTCAAGCCGAAATGTGCTAGTCTCTCGAAAACTTGTAATAAATGGTCTTTATGTTCATTGATGTCATTGCTAGCAATGAGGACATCGTCGATATAAGCAAAAGCAAATGGTAACCCTCTCAATACCTCGTCAATGAGTCTCTGGAAAGTTTGGGCAGCATTACGTAGTCCAAATGGCATTCTGGTGAATTCGAAAAGTCCAAAAGGAGTTGTAATTGCTGTTTTTTCTATGTCTTCTTCGGCTACTGGAATTTGGTAGTAAGCTTTAACCAAATCTAGTTTTGTAAAGATTCTGGTTCCTTGCAAGCCCATGGCGAAATCGTATAGATGTGGGATTGGATACCTATCAGGAACTGTTTTTGCGTTGAGGTTCCTGAAATCCCCACAAGGTCGCCATGCACCTGTTTCTGGCTTCTGGATCATATGTAGCGGTGAGGAGTATGGACTACTAGAAGGACGTATAATGCCTAATTGTAACATGTGCTGAAATTCGTCTTTTGCTACTTTATATTTCTCTGGATGCAATCTGCGTGGTGATGCATGTGTGGGTGGTCCAGAGGTTGTGATATAATGTTTGGCTGTATGACGAACTTCATGAGAATGTTTAAAGGGCGTAGTAAGAGTTGGAAATTTTGTAATCAACTCTTGTAGTCCATTCGCATCTGGTAGTGCCGCACAGATTCCTGTTGACTTGTAGATTGAGGTTATTCCCTTTGCTGTTAGGTCTGTGTTGCAATCGACGAGAGATCGCGTAGCCATGTTCACTGAAACGTTGAAATGGGACAAAAAATCAGCTCCAAGAATCGGTGTTTTTACTTGGGCTATTGTGAAGATCCACGGAAAAGATCGGCGTAAACCCAAATTGAGCGTCAGTGCTATCTCTCCGTAGGTGTCAATTCTTGATCCATTTGCTGCTTGCAGTGTGAATGAAGATAGTTGGTGGTTTTTTCTGGGATCCGGTGGAATAACGCTGATTTGTGCGCCGGTGTCGACTAAAAATAAATATCCGGTATTTTTGTCTCGGATGTAAAATAGACGACTTCCTTGTTTTATACCAGCAGCTAATGTCGTCTTTACTTGCTGCCGGTGTAACCGTTTCCCTGGTTTTGTGTTGAAGTGTGTGAGGTCGAATTGAAGTTGCATGGTTTTATGCACTTCCTTGCCTCACGTCCAAATTTGAAATGATACCAACAGGTATCATAGGTGCGTCGCTCTCTAGAAAATGAGCTCGACCTACTTCGACTTCTGCGTCGTGAGGAGGTTCTGTAAGGACGGGAACGTTCGGATGCTTGAAACTTCATCAAACTTTGAACCTGCATAGTTAGATTTGCCATGCCCTGCAGCAGTTCCGTACACCTGTCTGGCGTGGTTGTTTGTGATGTTGTGTTTCTTGGTGTTGGTGTATTCCTTTGTGTTGCGTCATTTGTTGGGTTGTAAGATGTGGCGTAAACGTTCTGGTTTTGGTTATTGTCGTGTATTTTATCAGCCATTTCCGATATTCTATCCAAGTCTAAATCCTCAGGGAGTGATGCGAGTATCTGTGTTGTATGAGTGTGGAGTTTGTCTGTCCATAGTTTTTTTTAACACCGTTTCGGACATGGTGCTGCTTCCCAACAAAGATTTCATTTTCCTCAAGAGTTGTGAGGGTGTCATATGTCCAAGGGTCAAATTGTTAAATAGATCATGTAACTTTTTTCCATCCGATGTACCCATACGTCTTATAATGGCGTTCTTTAGTGTATCATATGGTTTGTCCTCAGGCATATGGTCTAGCAAATCGACCACTTCTACCGCCACGTCGGTGGGAAGTTTTTCCACGACGTATACATACTTTGAGGTTTGCGATGTAATTTTTTTAGCGCTAAAAAGTGCATTTAGCTGAGAAAACCATACTGGTATGTTAGTTGGGTTGTAGCTGGGAATGCTGGCTGATATTGTTGGTGTTGTGGGTTCAATGTCGTTGTTTTCCATCTTTTACGGGTTGTGATAATTTTTTTGTGCTGTTTTCTAATATGAGAGCTGTTTTTGCTTTTTTTTTTTTTTTTTTTGTGTGGGTTGCGTGCTTTCACCAGTCGGAAGGTCACCAATTTGTAGGGGATTTGGTAAGTGCTTGGTTGATGTGCTTCCGTATTTTACGGGTATTGCTCTCGAGATTAGTTCCCCCACAAATACAACACAATGTTTTACAATCGCGCAAAGGAAATGGAATAAGTCACAACGAACATTAAACAACAAACAATTTAATATGTATAAAATAAAATTAGCATGTGGAAACAAATAAAATACAAGATGTGAAAAATTGCCTTTTGGAAAATAAAGTTTGGTAAGAAGTTAAATTTGTTTAAAGGTGTGTGTAAGTTTATATTAACGGAGTCCGTAAATAAGTCGTTCTTACTTACATTAAGTTCATCTCGGGTGGCGACAGCGTGTCGCGTTGATGAAAGAAAGTTTGTCGGGTTTTTCCTTTCACGGCCCTCTGTAGCTAGGTCATGAACTTTGGTGTGGAAGAATGACTTGGCCGGACAAAGTATCGGTTACATGCTGACTTAATGGCTAGCTTGGTGACTGAACTCCTTCCTAACTGTGTTTTATTTTTATACCATAATAGTGGATCAAAGAATCTTCCTAACATTTAGGTGTGAAGACATTTATTGACCAATCAGATTTGTATTTTACTATTTTGTTTTGGGGCCTAAATATTTTTTTGTTAATTGACTTCCGATCCTATTTTTCTAGAATGTTCTTATTCTATGTTTTTAGCCGATTGGTTGAGAAATATAAAAATGTAATTTAAATTCTAATGCCGTTTTGATCCAAAATTTCTATAATGTTTTTATGTATTTTCTTATTGCTTATTTTAATAGAAAAAAAATGTGTATCCCATTCCCTATATATTCGATTTTGAATTTTTTATTGAGCACGTTTTGTTGTCTATACCATTTAGGTACGGCTGTTTTCAGCCTCCCTTCTATCTATCTATCTATCTATCTATCTATCTATCTATCTATCTATCTATCTATCTATCTATCTTACCTTTATATTACCTTTATAGTAATATATATAAATATATAACTTTTCTCGTAATATATATATATATCCAAAAGAATTTAAAACAGTGCTTAATATAGAAATAAAGCTATGAATATGTATTATAAATTATATTAACCCTTTAATCAAAATCTTCAATCGGAATACACTAAAACTCAGTTATAGTTTCTCCAACAATTTAGAAAAAATAATTTAAATTACATAACAATAAAATATTGAAATTATACAGCAGAAACAATTCTAATACTCATTTTAATTTGCCCCATAATAATAACTTTTGTAATTGTAGAAACCCGAACCAATCCCCAATACCTAATAAATGCTTAACAAAATCCCTGGTATATGTGTTCGATTTCATGGAAAATCCTAAAGTTTCTTAAGTTTATATTGGAAATACAATGAACTTTTTTAAAAAGCGTTTTTATAATCATCTCTCATCCTCCACTAATAAGGACAAACAAAGTATGACATGACTTTCTAAATATTTTTGGAAGTTAAAAAATGAAAATAAAACACCTAAAGTTAAATGGAAAATTCTCAAACAAGCTAGAACATCTAGATCGGTAAATGAACCATGTTTCCTTTGTCTACAAGAAAAATGGAAATCTTTAAATACACGAGGAGTGACATATTACTGAATCAGAGGCATGAAACTACAGTAAATTGTAAACATATTAAAGAACTAACCTTACAATCATGCTAAAATGATAAAATCTAAAGTTCGAATCTCAAGCAACTATAAACCATTTTATAGTATTAATCTTATTATCCTGATATTCACTTTATTCTTTATATGATCTTTCTACTTATGTTATTTTCATCTTTAATTTTATCTTTATTTCAAACTATAAATTGTGGTCTAATTAATGCTCTTTAAAAATTTAGGTTTAAATGCTACCATAACATTATTTTTTCTTTAATTTTAACATTTAATTAAATGTTTAATAATCCTTTCCGTTTTTTCTACACTTTTGAATAATTCCTACGTCTATGTACGTGATTTCACCATCTTTTCAAAGAACGTAAAAAAAAAAGAAAAAGTTTTTAGTGTTATACTTTGCTACAACAAATATTTCTATCTACAACCCATTCGAGGTCAGAGTGTTAAAGTTCCAACCCCTTGCCAATTATACTGCGTCCCTCACCTCTTTTTTTTCTTCTTCACTCATTTTCTCTTACGTTCTTCCCCTCGATGCATTATCTTACTTCTTCCTTTTTGTTAAGCTCAGACACCGTGTCACCAAAGGTTGTATATGACTCTACTTTACTTCCTACCTAAACCTGGCACCTTTCTTTGATTCTCTCATCATGTCTCTTTAGTCCCTTCTCTCTCGTTTTCCACTTTTTGTTTGTTTTTATTTCCTGTGTCCTTTTTATGATTCCCCATTCTGGTTTCTCATTTTCCCTACCCCTTTTATCTCATACAAAAAAAAAAAAAAAAAAAAAATTGCCAATAAAAGGAAGTGAATTTCCATCTCTTTTCAAAATAACGTTTACTATCTGATGAGACATTGTTCTTTCAATGTCGAAACAAAGTATACACTTTTGTAGTAGATTGTAATTTGGACATGTTCTAATATATGTATATATATATATAACCAATTCTAGAACCATTTTCAAGGATTTTTATGTCTCTCCTGTTTTATCCTCATGTTATGAGTGTTAGGTAGTAATTTGTTTGTTTTGTTTTTGAAAAAGTAGCGTTCATTCCCAACTTTCACATGCTGTACAATTGGAACTCATATGAGCATCTTTCTATTTTAAGAATATTTCAATACTCTATTTCCACTATTAAATAATGTAAGGTTGATGGTAGGAGAGAAAAGTTTGATATATAGTGCCTCTATAATAGCGAGATGTTTTGATATTGTGATTTGTATAGAATTCTTGTGTTTTTGATTAGAATTTTCCGTAAGTCTTTTTGTAAATTATGGGTTATTAAATGTTTTATGGCATTTTGGTTCGATAAGTGACACGTAAGGTGGTAGTGTGTTTGATATAGGTAATTGATTTGTGACAAGAAACACAGTATTGTACTGGGCATTGAAATCCATGCCCTATATTGGTTATCGCCAGTTCAGATTTGATGAGGCAAGTTTGATTAGTGATCATAAGATTTACAGCTTTCCATATTTTGTAATATATTATAAATTTTACATGTTTTTCAGGAATTACGGCAGAAATATGGTGTTTAATAATCTTCGCGTAGCGAATTCGTCCTGCTTACAATTATTGTTCATCTGGTTGCAGTAAAATATGTTGACGCTTTGTTGTGTTGTATTTTTATTACTGGTATTGCGTATTTTTTGCAAGAATAATTTTAGGTTTTTAGGAATGGTTTAGTTGGGAAAATTTGTACTGTTTTTTTTAAATTTTTTAAATTTTCTACGGATAAGTGGTAAAATCTTTTGGTTTTTAATTCTGTATCAACATCAAGGAATGGGACTTTGTTATTAAAAACCCACAATCACATTATTATCATTAACCATGAGTTCAAATGTAAATTTTAGCGTTGAGTTTTTTCAAAATTTGGTTTGAAATTTATAATTTAGTCATTATTTTTATCAGAATAAAAATATCATGAATATACCTTGTGCAGATTTTTGGTTTATTAGTTGTTTTAAACACTTAGTTTTCAATATAAAACATGTAAAAGTTAGAGAATGTAGGACCTAAAGGATTTCTCATGCTGACACCGTTAGTTTGGCTGTAGGTGAGTTTTCATTGTATAATCGAGGAGTACTTTCGAGAAGTACAGTCGAGGAGTTGTTTGTTGAATTTTTGGAGGAGGGATGGTTGGGTGTTTGTAGACACAGTCACTAATTATGTTTATTGCTTCATTAACTGAGACATTGGTAAAAAGATTTTCTACACCCAGCAAACCTAGAGTATTTCCTGTGGGATATGTTGCGTTTAATTATATGGAAGAATTCATTTGTGATGCAATGCTGTAACTGTTGCGTGTGCATGGAGAAATTATGTGATTGTGGGTTTTTGATAATTGGTATACAGGTGTAGGTATTTAGGATATGATAGGTCGGAGAGAAAAAACTGGTTTATAGGTTTTACATTACTGTAAAGATATCCTGGTTAGTAATCACCGACAATTTTCTTAATTTTTAAGGTACCAACATCAGCATTGTTCGCTGTGATTAGTTTATTTACGTACCTTTTTAATGAATAAATTTTGTTGTGTCATCTAGGATAAGTTTTAATTTTTGGTTGCAATCTAGTCGGCTAAGAACTACATAATTATTGATCTGATGATGATGATATTGGAGTTGTGTAAATATTTTGCAGCTGATTTGAGTTTGTGAAGATATTATTGTGTTTGCTGAGTAGAGAACAGCTTTTAAAATCTTCCGTTTTTAGAAGTTCTCTCAAATTTTGATGCACTTTTTCGAAAAAAATAATTAAAAAATACTTAATTTGTGAATAAGTCGTGGAAGTTTCAGTAAAATCTGATTAAATTTGATTTTTGCGAGAATTTTCAAAACAATGTGTTTTTCACCGGATAAAAGGCGATAAAACACCAATCGTAAATATTACGTCGACAACTGACGCAAAATACAAGATTTCTAACCAAAATTCTAACATTCTAGAAAGGATAAAATTTTTTTAATAAAATAATAAAAACGACTTTGGTTTTTCTTCTAAATAATAGCTAAAACATTTTGGCGATAAAACTTTGTTTACAATACATTAAGTTTGGGGCTTTTTTCATCATGATGTGCTGTTTCTTCAGCGAATTAGTGGAGGTACTTATGGTTAAATAAAATAAAGACAAGAGGAAAACTATTTTAAATCGCCTACGCGTTTCGTCCTGTGATGGACTTTATCAAGGCAAAACGACGAAAGGAGCTTTATTCTAAATTACGTATCTATAAACAAACAGTGTTGGCAACCACAAAGACGGTCACAAATCATTTCAAAAGATTAACAGAATATTTTAGTTTTTAGAATTTCTTCATGTGTAGTGCAAAGTCACGAGATGTTAAAATGAAGGGAACTCAACCGTTTTCTTTGAAACTTTTATTATGTATGTTAGTCTGTTTTAGTATAATTTCCATAAGTAAAGGTGAGATTGGGAAAAATCCGGGGCGCAAATTGATGTTACGGTAGTACTAGATGGCGGCGCTCTCGAGAAATTTTCTTCTGAATAAATTGCTTACTCTTTTTATTAGTGTGGCATTTTTAAAATCGAAATTGTGGTTGAATTTATTTCTGTGAATCACTAATGCATTTGTTAGATTATTATTAGTGATGTCTCTTTTGTGTTCATATATACGTTTTTTTTTTTAGATTTCTACTTGTTTCTCCGATGTACATGGTGGAACAATCCCGGCAATTTATTCTGTATACACCTGCTTGTTCATCATTTTGATTTCGGTTATTTTTAGATCTGCTAATGTCTATAATAGTTTTCGAGGTAGTTGTTATTATGTGTGTGTTTTTTATATGATATAGATTGTTTTGGATATTAGATGCAATGGAGTTGGTTGGTAGTATGATGTATTTGTTATGTATCTTGTCTTTATTATATTTAACCATCCTGTCCTTAATCTCAGATCATAACTGAGTATATTTTTACACACACACACACACACACACACACACACACACACACACACACACACACACACACATATTTCAAATAAATCTTAGAAAATTACGTGTGTCGTGTGATCATTTCTGCAAAGTAAACTCGCTTCATCAGCGACCATTTATTATGGAAAATTGGAAAAGAAATTCATACACAGGAAGTTCACTTAAAAAAAGAAAAGGAAAGAAATAATTAAGAACAGTGGGAGGGGAAGTTCAAAAAGAGAGAGTAGATTATGTTAGAAAGTAGTCGTCTCAATAAAGGGTAGGAATGAGGGAGGGAAAACTGCGACAGAGAGAGAGTCAAACACATACACACGTTTAAAAGGTTCAAGATTCCTGGTGCCAGAAGAAAGCCGAAACGTATAACGGCCGAAACGTCATGTCATTCGTTTCTTTCTTTTTAATTTTTATTAATTTTTTTTAAACATATTCTCTTCTTCCAGTAAACGTGGCAATATTAATTTTATTTTCAATTACAACTGAAATAAATTGAACAGTGAAAATTAAACCATCACGTTTGTTTACTGGTGGTGAAATCTGATCTAGGCATAAGAGGTGCCTGTTGAATTTGGGTCATCAGAAGACAATGGAAATGAACGAAATAATTTTTATTAACTAAGAATTTGGAGTAGAGCTGAGTAAACCAGACACTCGTGATAACCGCGTGATGGCCTGGCTTATAACTTCAGGTTTCTTATATAAGCGCGCGGTAATGCTGAAGAAAAGAGGGAGTCAGAAACAACAACCGTAGAAGCGTACGGTTGTGTGAGATCGGTTCCCTCCACGCTGGAGTACTTTGAAAAGTATCGTCGTCGTAGCGGTCGCATTGAAAAACCGCTGAGTATATGAAACTTAACGTTCGTTACCAGTCCGACAACAATCGGAATTGCATCATCCGTTCAGTACTTTCAAAAGAAATTTGGATTTATGGCGGCATTTGCTTATGAATTCCTTACATAAATTTAGAAGTAGATTTTGTTTAGGATACTTTATTATTTTCAATTTTTTCGACTAAATATAGATTGTATCTATCGTAAAGGTTTTTTGGGGTGCGGACTAAACCTATTAGTCTCAAACTTACTCTGGGGTTTAGTCCTTCTTTCATTTCGAAAAATCTCCGGGAAAGGGATGTTTGGAATCTTAGATAGTGGTTAGAAAAGGAGTGCTTGTGAGTGTAGTATCGTTGTTTAAATTCTCCTGTAGAAATACCACCTGTAAATTTGGTAATTCTTCGTGTTATTTGTTCGAAAGATTTAGGCTTGGTAGATTACCTGGTAGATTACATATATATATAACCAGGTGAAGAGAACCAATATTTTTACAATTCCGAATTCTCCGGCATTTGCTTTTTTTTAATTTTTTTTTTTATAAAAGTGCTTAATACAACAAATGTTGTAGAGCATAATATAATTAAATTCGTTTTTTTATTTAAAGTTAATATAGTTTACATTGCGACACAGAAATTTTTTATGTTTCGAGATTCTTACCTCGTCATCACGCAAAGTTAGATCATTGTTGTGAAAATGATTTTCATTTGAATATTGAACACACGCATAAATTTTTCTGTTTTCGCGCGGAGACGTCAAGCTGATTGATATGGGAGCGTTATGGGACCCACGATTCAGAGCTGTGCAAGAGTGTGATCAAAAACAGCTGCGCTATAAACACGTATTTTGGTGTCCTATAGGCGGTGGCGAAGCTTCCCGAATGCACTTGTGGATTTGTTGCTATTTCGTCATCAGGAGATGAATCTGCATTCACCTTACTTTTTTGAAAATAATAATATAAACTGAACAAGCCCTTGAGAAGCGAATGTATCTAATAGGTTTAAGAAACTCCTGTGCCAACTTAAAGAAGGAAATCGTCCAGAAGAATTGCAAAAGATTCCAAAGTTGCCTGGGGCCGTGATTGAAGGCAGTGCTAATTTCATTGAATAGATTTACTCTGTAGTGTTTCAAGATATTTTTGCGTAATCTTGGTAAATATATGTTAAAATGAGATGTCGTGCTATTTTCATTTTTGCGTGATTTCGACAATTTATTCATCGTACCCTGGATATATATCGCTTATAGTAATTTATATTTGTTTGGTTGAATAATCTAGACATATTATGCCTATTTATTTTTATTTTAATCGTCTTTATTTTAATGCCCTCCTGCAGTAGTTTTTCTTTCAGAATCTTACGTGAGTTAAAGACTCTGGGATTTTCTGAATGATAAACGAACAGCCGCTTAATCTTGCAGTCACTGCTCGTATTGGCGTACAGTCCCAGGGTTAATCTATCCTTCATGATATCTGCTTTTCCTCTTGCGTTATATAAATTCTTCTTGGTATCTTCTTTCCAAACAGTTCTGTCTCGTCACTGTTGAAGACTTGCCGGGCGATTTGTCCTTCGGTTGCTATAATTCCGGTAAAAAGTTTTACGTAATCCCCAGCCGCCTTCATATCCATGCTTGCTGTTTCACCCGACCGGACAACGAAGTGAATGCCAGTCCACTTTTTAAAATTCTCAAATGCCTCGTCTGTCGAAATGCTTGGGGTCTGCTGCAGAAAATCAGCGTAAATATAGCCACCGTCACGGCCACTCTTTCACTTTTGTTTCGATACTATTATATCTCCTCCACACACACACACACACACACACACACACACACACACACACACACACACACACACACACACACAAGGATTTTACATGATTCAAATTTACTTTATTTCATTGTTGACTGCTTTTTTCATTAAGAATTTTAGTTTTTCAAGTAGGAATTTTACAAGCAGAAACATCTTGAAAACAAGGCTACTTCAGTTTGCAGATACAAACGACGCAAAATTTCTCCAAACATTTTTGCAACAAATTTTCTGGTTGTTTTCGACGTTACATAACAATTTAGAAACATCTCATGTTGAAATTAACATGTCATACGTCGGAAAGGAAAGCGGCTTTAATCTAAAATTGGGTAAAAATTATCAAAATTTAGTTAAAGTATTTGTTTCAATCAAAGACGAACCCGAACACTTTCATTTAACAAAATGAAACGTGAGAAAAAAATAAGAAACAAGAATTTTAAATGTTTTAACCATTTATTTTTATGTAGAAAATATTATTTTGATTTACTATTGTTTTCATATAAATACGAACTCCTACCTGGGAGTTTTTATCATATCAAAATAATTACAGACACGTAAGAAAAAAAAAATCTCCGATTTTCATCTTCTCCAAATGAAATACAGCTAGATGACTTCTGTTTTACCTGTATTTGTTATATAATGCATATTCGTACGTATGTGAATGAATTGTACGCACGCGTAAAGATAGCCCCGATTAAGATGATTGTGCGAAAGTGAGTAATTTTTATTACTCTGATTTAAAAAATTTGAAGATTGAAATTAGATGTCAAAAGCTTAACGATGAAATATATACCAAATATACGTGTATTCAAGAGGGCATCTCAAGTGCGGACAAACACATGCCATTTTGGAACCAACATGTGTGCAAAGGCATGTAGAGCTGTAAATTTATATAAATGGTTACATATAAAATAAGACATGCCTCTATATACAATGAAAATAGCTTTTTAAATTGTTGTTTATTTGAGTTGTGCAAAATTAGAATTAGGTCACTTTTGGTTTTCTGCTTTCACTATAATATGAATCGCTTACAACGTCTTCATTTAAACTAGAAGGCCATGAAAAGTGGTCGAAATATAAATTAATTCTTTATTTTCTAATTATTGGTATTTATTATAATTCGTTTATCTAATGAGATAAAAAAATGTAAAAAAGTAGTATATTTAAAAAAGGATTGTAAATTGTTACATGTTTGGCAGAAGTCAAAATTTATAGGCACACTTAGAAAAAGGTTATATATATATATATATATATATATATATAATCCTTTGAAGTAGATTGATATTGATTTTATTGATTAATCCGACATATTTTCATCACTTTGAACGTTATTTTTAGTAGATACCCATAATGGAATAGACGTTTCGTTCATTTTTTAAGGTGTATTTTATTTTCGTCTACTGATTTGAATATTCAAGAAATCTTATTAAAGAAACATGTACCCCCCCCCCCCGGCAGGATTCGAACAGGCGTTTTGATCTGATTAGCACATTTTTTGTCTCCTAACAATACCTCATAAATAATAAATTATTCCGTTTCGATCGCGTGGAAAGACAGAAAAACACCCGTAACGCTACTTTGTTTCAAGTGAGAAAAAGAGAGAAAAAAGGTAAGATAGAAGTGTTTAGCCTCTTCTATCGATACCTCATAAATAATGGACTATTCCAATTTGATTGTGTGGAAAGACTGAAAAGGCATATCAGAGACGCTATTTGGTTTCCGTGAGCAAATGAAAGAAAGAAAGAAAGAAGTTTTTAAAGTCTGTTTCAGCGAAATGGAAGAATTTGAAAAAATCAAATATTTTCATTTATACCCACTTGTTTAATAAAAGAATGACCAGCATTCATATTTATGATTGTTCTTGCAATATATTGTTAAAGTTGTTGAGTTCAAATATTTAACGATGCGATAAGGAATTTCTACGGATATTTTAGTGTCGTAGAATTCGCCATGAGCTTATTCAATCATTAACTCAAGAATTAAGATTCATCAAAAAATGAAAATAAGAAAACCGTAAAATTCTCACGGGTCTTTCTAGATCTTCTTGTACTTCTTGTGAATTTATATGTACTTTACATCATAATTGTGATTATATCAATAAGTATTACAAAGGATATTTTTAAAATGCATTTAAGACAAGATACTCAATTCAAGATATCCTAAAAGAAATGCCACTGGAATGTGTTTTTGAAGTGTATATATATATATATATATATATATATATATATATATATATATATATGTGTGTGTGTGTGTGTGTGTGTGTGTGTGTGTGTGTGTGTGTGTGTGACGCTGTGAGAGATAATATACGAAAATCTTAACGGGTTTGTTCAATCTGTTTGTCGACTATTACACATGAATGGCTGTCGCGCGAAGCTTGATAAAATTGCAGTTTTCCATCATCGCTTTTGTTCTATAAATAAATTCATTCATTCTACATTATCTTTTTACACTTGTACCAACAATTTGTTTTAAAAGTTTATAAAAACACCGGTTGTCATTTTTTTACCAATCATGATAATGTTATTCTTTGTAAGACTGGAATCGTTTGTCTTTTAGTTTTCAGTCTTTATTACAGTGTCTGTTCATATTGGTAAGAAGGGAAATCATCGCAAAAATCATACCCAATTGTTTTAAATTGTTTTATAATTTAATTACATTTGTTTAAAAAAATCATATATTTATTTTTAAAAAGGCGCAGAATTTCGTTTCGAAGATCTGAGTAAGAAATCAAGCGATTCCGCCTGTTTTGATCACAACGGGTGATGTAATGGTTAACTAGTTTGTCACGCTAGAATCATTACAGTTGAGTAGTGAGTTCGATCTTCATTGGGCGTCCCATACTTTCCGTCTTGTGCCACATCTAAAATACGCTTAGAAAATCATCGCAACGGCCATACAAGAAAAATGTTCCTAATTTACCTCTGCTCGTCTCTCGCCTTCTTTTCATTTTCCCCTTCCTTTTACTTCAGCTGATTCGCCTCCTCCTCCTTTTTACGATTAGCGTCGGCTTGAATATCAGCATGCACATTTTTTTATTTTTTCATCTTTAATTTTGAACGCTGGGGAATTTGTTATGTCTACTTTTGGAGGTTCTTCTTCTGGGACTGTGAAATGTGGATAATAAGGGGACATCTGTTCGGAGAAAAAAATAAAAAGAAAGAAAAATGATTAATAAGAGGTTTTAAGTTCTTGCCCCCAAACCAATTCATTAAATTGGATTAAATGATCTAACATAATTTATTTCATGGTCGGGCTGAGAACTTTTCAGTACTCCTTGTAGCTAACCAAACAAAATCATCATCATCATCATCATCATCATCATCATCATCTATTCATTCATGATGTGAATGATCATGTATCTCCACGACTTCGGGTCCCTTGTAAATGTAAACAACGTTTGACTTTTTACCTTTCCCTCTTTGTCCTTGCTCTGCCACCCATTCAAACAAACGCATCAGGTAAATTGCTCACAGTTTCTTTCCACTCCTCTTTCTCACGATCCGTCCCGTGAGTATTAAGCCTTTTAAGTCGTCCTTCCTCGCACTGTGTCCCAGAAAGGAACGAAGAGATAGATAAATGTATAAAATATATGTTTGAAAATCAAAATGGTTGCCATTTATCCTGAGCAGTTGTAGTTGCAGATAAATGGTTACAAGTGAGCAGCTTGACTTCATAGCATTTTAACTGAGTCATGTGAAATCTATAACACCAAACCATTTGATATTTGATTACTTGCAATAAGTAAATCCGAATTGCATTGCTATTTGTATGATAGACATAACTTATCCCACCACCTTTTTGTCATAATTTGCTCAGCTATCAAAGACAGGGAAAAAGAAATCAGGAGAATCAACAACATTTAAAAAAAGATTATCAGTAAGAAATGACAGAAATTAAATTTTCTGATACTTTCAGGAGAACGGTTTTTCTCATTCTGAAATATTCAAGAGAACTGCAAGCCAGACAACAATAATAGGTATTAAATGTTCAATTTGTTTGTGTGGAGGTGTATTGCACAGTTCAGTAAATATATTAATATAAAATAATTAATTATCGTACTATTTTCTACTTGTTTAGCATATTAAATGTAAATATGGCGAATTTGATCTACTTTAAAATCACAGTGGAAGATTATCACCAGCTTTGCCTAACTCTAAAGTCAGCGAGAACTTAAAAGGCGTAAATGAGACGCGGTATCAAACTTGATTCTCATAAATATGTAGATACTTACCAGCTGAGGATTACAAATATCTGTAATATGATAAGCCAATCGTTCGAACACTTGTTGAACGTTTTTTCCAGTCTTTGCACTAGTTTCAAAGAATTCGAAAGCCATTTCTTTTGATGCCAACTGAAAAAGAAAATATTTGACATATTTTACCTTTGAAACAGAGCATTTTCTAAAAATGTAGAAGTTGATAATAAAACATCTGTTCGAAGAAGTAGGTTTAATTTTGAAGAAATTTTTTTTTCTGTAATGATATTTTGACGAATAATCGTCATCGTCTCAAGGTCAACAGAGTTGTAATCTTGCTTAGTCGCCGAATTTTCAGGATCCCGAAAAAAACATCCCTGCTTCCTATGGTATAGGAAAAATTTTTGTTTCACTTAAAGAGCAATTTTAGGAGAAAAAGTGTGGATCCACAATGAATAATTCGCCAATCGAAACCAAATGTACGTTGTAATTGTCGAAGTAAGTCAAGTTCAGTTTAACTCTCACCATTTTCTATGTCATAACTCAAAATAGGTTTCACAAGGAGACTTCAAATTTTGAGAAAACTCATTTTTCTTCGTTGCATGTAATATTTATTCTATATTTTCAACTTCATAGAAGTGCGTTTCTATCATGTTCATTTTCAGAAAATGAACATGATAGAAACGCAGTCCACATCTGAATAAGTAGACGTCTCTTCAAGGTCTTCCTCCCGAATAAATGAATTTATAATCTTCTGAAAATAAAGTACGCAAATTATTACTCCAAATGGTATTCTAGTAAACTGGCAAAAGTTAATATATATCTCAAATATGGTTTCTTTTGCTATTTGATGAGAATGTGGTGATACGCACCGTGTGAAGCTCTGAAAACTTGATAGTGAAGACATGATACTTTATTGAAAGCATCGTCAATACAGGGAAGTATAGAGCTATCAATCAGTGTAAACTTGATAGTTTCAGAATAATCAAATGTGAATTTCATCTTTTGCAACTCTTCTGTTTCACAAATTACTGTTTACCGCCATGAGTTACTAGCATCTATAATGCCTTCCTTTAAGTACCTTGTAGTGACACTGGCAAATTAATATGCTTAATTTGCATAAGTGCAAGAGAGAGCCTATATAACTCGTCACTGAGAATAAGTATGGGACAAGCTTAGCGACTGATTAGGTTTCTCAATTGCAGATTTGTCAGACCTCTACTTTGTCCAGTGATGAACTTTTTACTGACGAATTTTTAATCTCTCCTTTGGACACTTACCTTTTTCTTACAGAAAAAAGACCTTTCTTTTGTAGAGTTAAGTTTATTTTTATTTTTTATTTTGCTTATTTTGTTTTAGTCGTATCTTTTTTCTTGTATTTTTATTTTCGTATCTTTTTGGCTTCGGCCGCAATATTTGTTTGTGTTTTGCCGTATCTTTGAGTGCCATATTTATTTTTGTTTAGAACCTTTAAAAAACTATTGTCTTTAATTTAATTTTATTTTTGTAACCAAAAGAGGACCTAACTTGATTTTTTCCTTGTTAATTTTTCTCTTTTAGCTGCTCCCCTAATTTCTTTATTTCTCGACTCTTCGTTTTTCTGTTTTAATTTATTCCTTAAAGTCTTTGTTTTCATTGTAACTTTTTGAAGACTTTTTTCGTGGTACGAGTTTATTTCCAATTCTTTTTTGTTTTATTTAAAGTTTTATTTAATTAACCTCTAACAAGGCTCGTTGCTTTTTGCCGTCAAAGGCTAATTTTTCTTTATCCGCTTTTTTGTTTCTTTTATATTTTTGCGCCGTTAAAGGCTAAGTTTTCTTTAACTGTTTTTGTATTGTATTATTTTAAAATTTAATTTATGGCCGTTAAAAGCTAATCTTCTTTTAAACTTTCTGGCCTTTTTTTTTCTTTATCCGTTTTTTTGTTTCTTTTATATTTTTGCGCCGTTATGGCTAAGTTTTCTTTATCTGGTTTTGTTTTGTATTATTCAAAAGTTTATTTTTTGGCTGTTAAAAGCTAATTTTCTTTTAAACTTTCTGGTCTTTTTTATTTTCAATTTAAAACTTTGCCGTTGTAGGCGAAATTCAATTTTCTATTTCCTTAATTTTATTTTCTTAAACCTTTCGGGGTTGTTTTTGTATTTTTAAATTCATTTTTTGTCTTTGTTTTAATTTGTGTATTTTATTTTTGTCTTTATTTATCCCCGTTTATTCCCACCCCATCCACACATTTAATTTAGTTTGGTAGAAAAATACTTCCAAATTGGTACGGTGTTGTAAAATTTTAAAATGACCTACAAAAGTCAGTCTATGAAGAAAAAAATTGAACTTCGACCCTCCATGGAAGGGTCCTCCAGATAAAAATGAGGAGACGTATCCCCCTCTCCCTGGAAAAGATCAACCAGAAAATATCAATGTTAATGCGACCAAATCTACGGTGGCCGAGAATGGCTAAAAGAATCTTGCAGAAAAAGAAAAGACGCAAGATAAAAAACAAAACAAGACAACTAAAGATGCTGAAGCCGGGGAATCGCCCTGTACCTGGAAGTCCCCACCTAAGTGCAAAATCAATATGACGGAGTTCTTGGAGAGAGCCAAGAGCTACGCACACCTTGTAAAAGAAGGCGTGTTCTTAGAAGATCCCCAAGAATTAAAGAAAACTGAGAAAAGAATAGTGTCAATCTTCGTGGTGGACAAGCGCACGCGCAAAATTTGTCGCTCCACGAAAGACACAGTGATAAAAGCACTGCAGTCCATAGCGGTTAAGCCCTTAAGAATAGTTAAAGGTGCGGGCTTCTTCATGTGGGACGTGCTACCACCCACGCCAGAAGATTGTCTCCAAATGGAAACCTAATCACAAAAGAATGGCAAAAGAAGGACCAGGGCAACAGTATATGGGGTTCCTCCTCAGGTTATCGGGGAGCATCTGGCTGCATACTTTTCGCAGTTTGGCCAAATTTTGGATACCTCCTGCGATGACCTGACCGGTGGATGGTCTTTCAAAATAATAATCGACTGCCATGCCTTCCTGACCTCCTCTAACTGCCTTGACGTAGGGGGCCTGAGCTTGCCGGTGATCGTGTCCGGCCGCAAACCGAAATGCTGGAGTTGTGGAGAGACTGGTCATCTCTCCTCTTCCTGCCCAGAGAAAAAGGCCTCTGGAAGTCAAGCCCTAGTCGACCAAAATCCCTCTCTGGCCGCTTCTGTTGAATCCGCCTCGCCTGTAGTGGGCTTGTCAATACGCTGGACCGGAGCGGTAGTTCCTCCGGTTGGGAATAAAAAGTTCCTTCATTCCCAAAAAACTGTCGCCAGCTGCTAGTGCAGTTATGGAAAAGGAAAAGGGGGAGTGGCTGGTTTTTGGCAGGGCCAGGAGGAGCGCCAATCAGCGGAACCTCGGTCCCCTGAAACCCCAAGGACTAAAGGCACTGACAGCCGCACTCCCTCAACCAGCAAGAAGGGCGATGCCTCGGCCTGGTCTGCATCTACAATAAAGGAACTAAAGAAGGCCTTTGATCCCGGGTACGAAGGAATGGAAAAAATTAAACAACTGAAAGAGGATCTAGAAAAACATCCAACTCGCCCATCGGCCTTTGCCCCGTCCTCTCCTCTAAAGAAAAAATCAGAACACACAAAGAAAATTCATTCATCTCAACCCACACCCCGAAAGCTGTCCCCTCGTGGTCGAGACCCTAGCCCGATTATAAACTATTTTTGCATTTCTCCCTGTCTCTCTCTATCCCTCTTTCCCGAAACAGATGCCCTCTCCAACACAAAGGCAACGAAGCCCATCATCAGAGAACAAGAAGGCATGGAAAAAGAACAGCAAAAGTGCTCTACAGACAAGGGGAGGACATCTGCCGTATTTCCCCGGCCCAGGCTGAACGAGCAAAAAATTTTGGAAATCGGATTAAAAAACTGAATGCGCTTTTGGCCATCAAAATGTGCGATGAAAAAGATGTGGAGGTACCTGAAAAATTCCTTCCCCAATGTCCAGAGGCTATTACCAGTAATTCGCACTGGGCCGGGGTCGCAGCAGACTTGAGGTATAGTTGAGGAGGCCTCTAAAGCGATACAGATGACCCGACCTATCATTAGAACTAAGTCTGAAAGACTCACAAATCTCGAAAAATTTTGTTCATCTCGAAAAATTTTGTTCATTTGGGTCCCGGTTTTTGTTCATCCCTCCTTCTATAGGGTCCTTAAACTAACCTTTCCCTGGGACGCTGGTGGTCGCTTTTCTGACAGCATTGTTAAAAATGAGATGGGCCATGGGTCAAATGTGTCCTCTCCCCGTCTAAGTTCCGTCCAGGACCCCGACCCTAATCACGTATTATAATGACACTCTGGTTAGCAAGTCTGAATGTCCGGGGGCTGAGGTCAGAGTTTCGGAGGATGAGACTCACTCACGATCTCTAGCGCCTCGGTGTGGATGTTTGTTGTGTGCAGGAAACCAGGTTTTTAGCTGGCGACTATGAGGGCATACTGTCTAGGGGTTTCGATCTCTATTCAGTATGTTTTGATGGCCATTCTAGAGGTGTTTCCTGGCTAGTGAGCAAGTCTTTGGGTGCGGTGTGTGCGCTTGTCTTCGCGAATTCAGCGGGCAGGATTTGCGTGCTGGATATTATCATAAAGGAGAAGTTTTTTCGGCTTATTGGGGTTTTAGCGTCCAATGACCATGTAGAGTGTCCTGCTTTGTTTCGGCTTAGAAACATCGAGGCGGGTAATCTTAGCGGAGGATTGGAATGCCGTCCTTGATCCTGAGAAAGATCGTATAAGACAAAGAACGATCACTAACAACCCAGATGTGAAACCATTTCGAGATTTTATCCATGGGAATGCTCTTGTCGATAAATACCGAAATGAACACCCTCGGGAGGTAGTGTGAACTTGGACTGATAGGGGCAGCTCGGGTTCGGTGGTGCGTTCTAGCTACCTCGACCGAGTTCTAGTTACGAGAGTCGACGTCGGGCTCAGGTTGTCCAAGTTTCCATTCAATAGTTTACACGGATCATAGACTCGTCCGGGTTCGTGTAAACTTAGATAAGCCTAAGGTTAAGTTGGCTGGATACTGGAAATTTAATGCGTCATTATTTGATAGCCAAGATTTCCAGCAACAGTTGTTACTAACATTAAAGCGGGAATTGACGGTGGCTGTGGTTGGAAATAAGTGGCGAGATTCCTTAAAATCCAAACTTAGGTCGTTTGCAGCTGACTATAGTCGTCGGCTCAACATAGCTAATTTAGCGGCACAAACGGCAGTAGAGAAAAAAGTTGATCGGGCTGTTAAATCCCGTAATAGTGGGGACGTAGCCTTAGCTAGAGCCGAGCTAGCCTCCCTGCTTATCAAGAAGGACCAGGTTCTGGTTAGGTTAAAAAGAATGTCTTCTAAGGCAACAAATATGGCCGCTGAATTGCGTGCAGAGGAATCTAGAAATGCAGTCAATCGGCATATCGAAGACATCACATTGCCAGATGGGCGTACCGTGACCACATACGTGGGTATATGTGAGGGTTTTCGGGATTACAGCCAGGATCTTTTCACCAGGAAGCCCGATCTGAGCACTGTTCCGTTCGACGCCTATTTAGCTCAAGCAGCTGGGTGCGAGGGGCCCATTACAGAGTCTGAGATCTGGGATGCGCTGAAACAAGTTGGCCGGGACAAGACTCGGGGATTGGATGGTCTTTCCTACGAAATGTACCTTAGGCAATCGTCCGTTTTTTGTCTCCTTGCTGGCACTGATTTATAACAAATGGATGGAGCATGGGGTCTATATCTCAACGCTTCACTAGTCTGATTGGCCCCGAGCAGACTTGTGCTGTAAAGGGCAGGACTATTCAGGGCAACCTTCATTTGGTACGCCTGATCACCGAGAAAATCGACAGTGAAGCCGCGCTGATCAATTTGGATCAGTCCAAGGTATTCGATAGAGCTGACCATCGATATTTGAAGTCTTCTCCCATTGCAGTGTTATTGAACCCGTTGTGCAAGTTTCTTGAAGATCTCATGGTTCGTATGCTGCGTGGAAAGTTCTTTGTTCTTGAGGCTAGTTCTGTTTGTAGCAATATCGCACCTCCGTTATCTAAGGCTGAGCACTATGTGCTCTTTTGCTTTCTAGGGATTATGCGAGTCGTGATTTGGACAACGTGACAGAAAGAATTCTATGGCGATGAGAAGTTTATCTCTTCCCAACTGATCTTGTACTTTAAGCATCAGCTTAAACTCAAGATTAGGACGGAAAGGAAACAACTCACTCCATCAGAATTTGGCAAAAGGTGGGTAAGTCTTGCGCGTCTCTGTCGAGTGAAAGGTGCTGACCTAGAATGGTTGTTTGATGCTGGTTAGGCATCAGAATTTTGGGTGTGCTGGGTGGAACATGTGCAACCCTTCCCTGTTAGGTTAGAATAGGAATTTATTGATTTTTTTTAGTTTTTCGATTTAAAGCTAACTTAGCTAGATTATGAATGCTCATTGGACTCTTTTTCTTTTTGTCCCCATGTTTCTTTTAGTTTAAACCCCCAACCCCATCCTTTTCCTCTTTTAGGTGTTCAGGAATGTTAGTTCTCTGGTGGATGCGTGGCGTTTTTCGTTTTTTCAAGTGTGCTTTTCGTTCTTGTTGTGGTGTTTACATGTGTAAGTGATTGTGTGAGTGTTTGCTGACCGGATAAGTGGTAATTATTATATTCTTAAAGCCGCGCATTATTTTTCGTCCAGGGAACTGACTTTTCTGTCAAATTTTTAGAGTAGTGGGGGCTTTATTACTATATTATTTAGTTTCTTGTAAATATTGTTTTTCATTGTATAAAATCATTGGGGAATTTTAAAATGTTGTTCTTTTCTGCCCATGTCTTCCACTCAAAATTGTACTTATGGGAGTTAAGTAGGATTACATAGAGCATCTGAGGTATTATGGTGGACGTGGTAAGAATGGGAAGTAAAAATGTGGTACTATTGTGTAAGGTTTATTGTAAGTGTGTCAGAGTCGACGAAAGTGAATAGCTAAGCTAAATTAGGACAGAGGATGACCAGCCTTCTCCATTCATGTTTTAGGACTTGTGCCATATTTGTACTAAAATGTGCAACAGATATCCAAGCTAAGCGACTGATTAGTGCTAAACTTCACTTCACATCAATGGCGTCGCCGATAGGATACCATTTGTCTCTAGAACGCATTGGAAAGCCACCCTTACGAAAGAGCAGTTTACAACTATGCCAATTTGATGGGTCGGTCATAAAAACTTTAGGATACTTTGAAGGTTCCTTGGAGTTAGAAGATAAATTTGAAGTAATATCTATAATTGTCACAAGTTATAAAAAGAACCACGGACTTCTTGGAAACGACGTGCGTAACAAATTCTACTAAAGTAATTAATGAGATAAAAATGGAAAACACCGGAAAGTTAAAAAGCTATAAAGTGAGTTTAAAATTAAAAGAAAATGTTTCCCATTCTTATTATGAGGCATGAAAACTACCAGTACATTTGTTGCCATTAATAGTATCAAAACTACGAAAATTAATAGAACATGACCTTCTTGAACATGAATCCTTTGGGGGTAGCAAGTGGGCATCATCCATTGTAGTGTTGATGAAGACAGATGATGATTTACGTATTTGTGGAGATTACAAAATAGGCGTAAATCATAAAATCTGTTCGGATTCCTATCCCATACCGAATGTTGAAGTTGCATTGCATGCACTGGCAGGAATGAGTGCTTTTGCAAAAATAGATTTAAAAACGGTATAACACCAAGTACCGATAGACGATAACTTCAAAAAAGTAACCACGATAAATACACCAATAGGGTTACTAAGATGGAAAAGGATGCCACATGGAATAAAAATCACAAGCAAAGGGCCATCGAACAGCTTTTAGGAAATATGAAAATATGATTTGTTACCAAGATGATAGGAGCCACTAATGAAATGGAATTAAAAAAGAAAACCGGCATAATCTTGAATAGATTAACAAATGCTGGAATGACAATAAATGAATAAATAATGCGTAAGCAATTGTAGTAACATATCTTTTTTAGGTTATTCCATTTCAAAAGAAGGTATATCATCAGACCAATCCTTGATAGAAAAATATTAAAAGTAGCTACACCTACAAATAAGAAAGAACTGGAGTCTTTTTGGGGATTGGTAAATTTTTACAGGCAATATTTACCAAAATACACGAACTTGACAACCGCTTGCAAATTTAAGAAAAAAGAATGTTGAATTTATTTGGTCAGAGGAACAACAAAAAGCTTTTGACAGATTAAAAATAATTATGGCAAAGAAACCAGAAGTGAAAATGTTTGATCCAAAAAATGAGGTGACGTTAAACACTGATGCAAGCGAACATTCAATATCGGGAATATTTTTTTTAATCATTTCACCCCAAGCAAGGCATTCCACTGCCACTACTGCGCATAAATAGGAGAAGGTAAAGAGAAAGAGTGGTTAGATATAGGAAATGTCATAAGGAGGGTGATAGACTGGTAAGGGTACCAAGGCTGAGGGTTGGGTAGATGGGAAGAGTGTTTGAGAGAATGGATGCGAGTCAGTGTGTTAGGAGGTGTCTATTGGCCTTACATTTAAACTCCTGGAGATTGTAGCTGTCGGGGAAGCAATGATGTGGAAGGGAATTCCACAGTCGGGAAGTGCGAGAAAAGAAGCTGTTGGAGTAGAAATTGCGGTTACATTTTATCGGTTTTACTGTAAAAGGGTGGGACCTAGTTGCTAATCTAGTATCTCGTGCAAATTTGTACCTAGGGGTCACCAGTGATCTAAGTTCATCGGAGCAGAAGCCGTGAAAGTATTGATAGAAGAGACACAGGGAAGCCACATCACGCTGGTGTGTGTGTGTGTGTGTGTGTGTGTGTGTGAGAGAGAGAGAGAGAGAGAGAGAGAGAGAGAGAGAGAGAGAGAGAGAGAGAGACTGCAGCCGGTCTGCCAAGTTGGTGTCGATCACATTACAGACTCTCCGTTGTATTTTGCCAAGAAGCCCGAGGAGAATAGCAGGGGCACCCGACCAGATGTGGCAGCAGTATTCAATACACGGGCGGATGGTAGAGTTATATATGTGAAGGATAGATTCAGACGGAAAAAACTTCCGGGCCCTGCACAGGGAACCGACTTTCATGGCAGCGGATTTAGCAATGGATTCGATATAGTCATTCCACTTGAGGTCCGCTGAAAGTGTGAGACCAAGGAGCGTAGTGTTTTACTCTCTGGGAGGTAAGCCTGGTCCATGCTAATGGGAGGTAGGTGCGATTGTCTATGATGGTTAAGGACCTCCGATAATGTATTTATCAAGAAGAGTAACGAACACCGAATTTAATTATTCAAATATAGAGAAAGAAGCATTAGCTATCGTGTGGACAACTACTTTTTTAATTGGGAAAAATGCCCGTTAAGAAGTGATCATAGACCATTAGAGTTTATATTTAACCCAAGGAAAGAGTTACCTAAAGTTACGACATCGAGGATACTAAGATGTGCAATAAGATTAATAGCATTTGACTGTGACACAGAACATGTCAAAGGAAATTCAATTCCACACGTTGACGCATTATCAAGATTGCGATTTTACAAGGAGACAAAAGATAAAACAGAAGAAGAATTTGAAGATGCATTCTTACATTGGGTAGAGACTGATGTTTTGTCTTTAGATAGAATGGCTGCAGAAACTAGACATGATCCAGTACTTCTGAGGGATCTGGTAGTTCCCCAGAAACACAAAGAAAATTGGTAACAAAAAGTGTACATGACGATGTACATTGTGGAGTAGCGGCCACACAAAAAAGGATAAAATTAGAAGCATGGTGGCCCTGATATTCAAGAGATGTCGAAGAATATACAAAAAGATGCAAAAAAAAAATGTAAAGAATTAAGAAATTTTACACAGACTACTTTACATTTGTGGCCAAGAGAAGTGGAACCATGGAATAGGGTGCGTATGGATCATGCGTATATTAATGGAGTGAGAGTCTTAATAATGCTAGTAGACTCTTTTTCAGGCTGGCCTGAAATAATCCGCGTGCCAGAGAAGAAAAGTTCTACGATAAAACAGATTCTAAGGGTCATATTTTCCAGAAATGGCATACCAAAATCCATGGTATCTGACAATGCACCATAATTTTGTGATGACGATCTTAATTTACGGTTAGAAAAAATAGGATATAAACCGTATAAAACACCCCCATATCACCCTCAGTCGAACGGGTTAGCGGAAAGAATGGTGCCGACCGTAAAAAAGGGACTAAAAACAGGCTCTCAGCAAAAAGAAAAGGTAGAAGTTTTTCTACCGAGGCTGCTTTTAATCTATCGAACAATACCACGCGCTGGAAGACTAGCGAGTCCACCAGCTTTAATGGGAAGGCAAATTAGAGCTCCGCTAACGATGTCGTATTCCACAAGTGAAAAAATGTGGGACAAAAAGAACAAAGACGCTAATCTGGAAAGGGCAGAATTTATCATGCAAAAAGGCCCCAATACAGCTATAATAAATAGATAAAACGGCAATAGTATATTAGCCCATGCAGATCAAATAAGGACCCAGGGTGAATATGAAGAGCAAAATGAGGAAGAAATGGATACGATTCCGTCCGGTAATGATTCATTAGAACAACCGTTACAGAATGGAACATCAGAAGACGAAGTAATGCAGGATCAAGTGGGCCAGAATGAGTTGGAAATTTTAGACGAAGATCAAATAATGCAAGACAATGCAGATGATTGCAGTTGGGCGAGGGACAGATCTCGGTCTCTCAGAGAAAGAAATACGGGAGAGAGAGAGAGAGAGAGAAGTAGAGCAAAGCAATGAAAATATCATGAAAAGAAGTACAAGTACTAGCTGTATAAAACCTATACATTTCAGGGAGATGTAGTGACACTGGCAAATTAATATGCCTAATTTGCATAAGTGCAAGAGAGAGAGAGAGAGAGAGAGAGAAAAAGAGAGAGAGAGAGAGTCTATATAACTTGTCACTGAGAATAAGTATAGGACAAGCTTAGCGACTGATTAGTGCTAAATTTCATTTCAAGTCACTGATGCCTCCTCAACAGGTGTTTACCCGTGCAACCAGACTGGCAACTGGGTCCCACCCATACACAGTCAGGTTAGCCAAATGCAGACGACTATTCTACTCCTGCAGCTTCCTCTCTCGCACTTCCCGCCTGTGGAACTCACTCCCGTATTCTTGCTTTCCTGACGGCTACGACCTCCAGAAATTTAAATGCAAAGTTAATACTCACCTACTAACCACTGGACTCTAGCTCTCTCCCCTTCTCTGTATAATCTTCACTTTCTCTCCGCCCATGTATCTGTCATTGCACCTGCTTTCTCAGCTTTCTATTGTTCCTTTCTAACTAGCTTGTACTCCTCACTCTTTTCTAATTAATCTTTCTACATTTATGTAACCCCCTGCACATCAGTGGCGTTTTTGCCTTGCTCGGGGTGAAATGATTAAAAAAAAAAAAACCTTTTTGAGTTTCTTGCCCGATAAAACTATACTATTTAGTGAATATAGTTAGGATTTTGCATCATTTGGACAGCACTTCGGCTTTAAGTCAGCAAACAATACTCGTAATTTAACAGACAGAATCAAGTCCACACTAAATGTGTCAGTCTTTCATCATATGCTCGGGTTATTCTTTTGTAGAGTCTTTGGAAATTCCGATGTATCCCTACATCTGAGCAAGATCCAGCAAGTATCTCTGTGCGAATCTTGTACTAGTATTCGTTCATTTGAAGAATCTCATGACTATACTCTATTTTTTAAATAACCAGGAAAGTTGATGCTATTGAAACAGTGTTGTTTGAACAAAAATTATTCAATTAAAATCGTCTAAACATATCAGAATTGATACAGCTAGAAAAGCTACCACTATCAACAAGTTCAGAAACGTTTAACTCATTTATAGCAATGTTTACAACAGCTTTTAACAATATATCTAAAAGTAACAAAGGAAATACTGTGGCTGAAATATTATCTTTAGGCGTCGCTGATGCACTTGTCGAGGCGTTAGAACGGCACATTCGTGTGTAATAACCTGTTTTCTTACATTTCTTTTACACATCTCTGCGTGCAGAGTAATCAACTAAGTTAATCGTTGTTTTAAGAGAAGCATATACATTTACAGAGCTTACTGTAGTCTCTTCTTCGACTTCAGAATTAGATGCAGCAGCAATCGAAGACCGTGGTCTTTTATTATGATTGTACACATCTGAATTTATTCACGCTGTTTCTAGTGTTCTTGATTAGGAGAATGTGGTAGCCAAGTCAAACATTCTATTTTCTAGTAATATTTTTCGAGTCAAAGGTGACTGCAAACCACGAATAAAGGCAACTCTGATGTATTAATACCTGTATTGAATTGCAATTACTGCTTTAAAATTAAAATTACAGTTTTGCTTAAAATATTCAGTGTTTGGAGATATCTATAGTCCCTCCTGTCTGATGACGGTGGACGGCTAAGCAAAAAAAAAAAAAAAAAAAGTTTTACTTTAAAACGCTGAGTAGTACACTCAGATATATATTTTAGTAATGCCGATATTTGTAAGAAAGTGTAGGTTATATAGATTAGTATCTGAAAAAGAATTAAGAAAATTTTGAAAAGTTTTGAACAAATGTTTTTACTTGTGTAACGGTTGGGAGTCGATCAAATCATGATCAAATCTCTGGCTTGAGTAAGCGTCCAATGGGGAGGGATTACTGTAGTTTGGTTGTTCTGAATACCGTTTTGATTATTTAAAGTAAGGTTCGAAATGTGATGATTTGTAAAGTTTTGAAATATGATGATTTGTAAAGGCCTGAAATGTGATGATCAATAGATTGAACTGATTATAATTGATGATAAAATTATATCATTATCTTTTTTTATGTTTTTATTGAACAAAGAATGTCCAGTTGCAAGCTAGTTTGAATATGAAACACGTGGTTTTGGACAATATCAGACAGTTATGAAAGCTTTTAACCAGTCATCTTCAGCTCGTTACGGTTTAACCAAAAATAAGTTTTTTAAGAAAAAAAAGTCTTAGGCAGGAAAGTTAATCGACAAAAAAGAAGCCATTGAAGCTTAAAAGTTATATTGGTGAAGTTAGATTCATTTTCTGTAGCAATCAGTCAGTTAAGTGCCATACGTGATACACGCTTGGTCGATCATTTCTCTTTCGTTCCATGACTGACTGGCAGAAGATTTTCCCGAAGTAGGTTGCCATTTCTTTATTTTGTAAACTAGTTACCAACCAAGGCTATAGAACCTAAACTGCCCTGGAAGAAGGAATGGATTAATACCTTTCCCAAGGGTATTTGCGCGTAAGTTAATGCAACGGATTCAACTGGAATTCGAACTCGGCTCTCCGATTTCTCATTCTGAGCCAATATCCATTGCACCGCAACATACAAAAAGGCAATATAAAAATGATTACACAATATTTATCAATAATGCAACTTTTAATAAAATCATCCAGACTCTTAAACTGAGAGACATGTGAAAAGACAAGATGAACATTAAAAAATAAAGAAAAAAAACATCGCGAAATAAAAAGTCAAATTCCGAAAGGAAAATGAATTGTTATGAATACATTTTCCTGGTAGCATTTTACTTCTTGACTGATAAATCGAATGCTAAATAAAAGTAAATCATTTTAAACACCCTAAAGACATTTAGTTTTATTTGCCTTTCGATTTATTAGACAATTTTTCCAGTGAGGCAAATTTTTCTTTAACTTAACAATATTTTATTTACTTTACACACTGATACCGAAAATTTTGTTTCTCTGGGCCTCATTTTCGGAATTAAAATTTGCTCAAGCAAATGTTATAAAAAGTACATTTAAAATAAATAATAATAATAATAATAATAATAATAATAATAATAACAGAGAGAGAGAGAGAGAGAGAGAGAGAGAAAGAGACAGAGACAGAGAGAGAGAGAGAGAGAAAAAGAAAGAAAGAAATAAATAAAGAAAGAGTTAAAGAGAGATAATCGCGGATTCGAAGTCAGATCATTATCGTTGATATCTCTCTCTTCTAATTTGCGGACACTAATTACTTGATATAATACAAAAATGTCACAATGATAATACCGGTCAATAATTATTTATAACTCTTTATACTGGGACTCAGTATGTAATTACAAATAATCTATAATTACAAATAATCCATAATTACAAATAATCCATAATTACAAATAATCCATAATATTCTAAATCTTTAAAATTATATTTATTTTTAACACTACCACAGCACCGTTTGGGAACCACGAGTTTAACACATAAAATGACGTTCTCTTCAGAATTCGCTTCCAATCTTCAACTGACCACACTGATAGAAATACGACGTCTTCAAAAACCAATGAATGTTTTAAAACAAAGTTGGTTACTCCTCGTAATCAATTCTAGTAGAAGATAACTCCTTCGGTGATCTCGAACACGCAATAAAGGATTCGCAAGAGTATGATGGTAACTACTGCACTTCTAGTTTATGCAATCTCTTCTTCAAAAGAGACGAAAAACAGCAGTGCTTGCCTGAGATAGAGAATTATTCTATTTTTATACAAACCTTACTTTAATTTGCCGCTGACCTTTTATAAATACATTTATCTGAACCATAGTGTCCTTGTTGTTGTATTTAGGAACCGCAAATACGTGCAATTATAAAATTCTGTTGTTTCGAAATAAAGAGAAGATGGAGACGAGGAAAAGTTCACCTGTTGCCACTTGCGAAATGATGAAAGAAGCAAAATACAAAAGATTACGATCCAATTCTAATCCTGTCAAATGAATGAAGTGTACATGCCAGTCTATTTTGTTTTGTTCTGTGGATATAACTGTGCGGCAGTCAAGTTAAGCATTTTAATATCATTATTGTCATTATTGTCATTTATCGAAATGTGAAGGGTCAATCAAATTTTGGAAATTAAATTTGATAATAATCTTCAATCTTTTAGATGATTAATCCTAACAATTTGCTTTTTAGCAATTTCGGTAACTTTTGTTTGAAGAGTGAAGACCCATTTTCGTTTAGTTTTAAAATGGTTTTTACAAAATTAAATGGAAAAGAAACGCTATTATAAACTTGTTTTCTGAGCTATTTGCCACATTTTCTGACCAAGTGCTGTTGTTTTGCAGGCTGTTAGGAGATTTTAACTGATATTTCAACTGATTCATAATTATTCTTGTTTACTCCTAAAATCTATTTCATTTTGTCTAATTCGCAAAGTCAGAGAACAATTCTTCTGACATTCTCCTTTAATTTCACATTAACCCTGCATCTCCAATGGTTTTTTAGATTTGTTTTCTCTTCATCTTAAATATTATTCCAGCTTTTTACTGCATATAAACTAACTTTGCTATATTTTGGTTGGTGTTAGACTCAGCTGAAGAAATGAATTTGCCCTTAAATGAGATAGAAAATATTTTTAAAAATGCAAACTGAATGAAACAAGGTTTATGTGTCGAACTACAGATTTTGAACTGTAGAGCCTGAACGAGTAGTTACTTAGAATTCAAAAATATTTTAAATTAAATTTTAGAATTAGAAAACACATTTTATCGAAATTCATTTACGAACTGGTACGCCACTTTTCAAACTATTTTTCAAAACTTCAATGCAGAACCGACAGCGAATAATGGATAATACCTTATATGACGCTGCATAAATTGATGATATGTAGAATTGCTTTCATTTTATATTAGTCTACATTACTAGAGGCGTAAATAGTACGGCAGTTGAGGTTGAAACTAATAAACTCCAGTAACCCATAATATTTTTACTTTGTTACGGATATCAGTTGAGCGTTAAACTGACAAAGTGTGTAGGAAAAGTGTGTTTTATACTGATTTCTTTCACCTGGAAAAGAATTGCACTCACTGTCATTTATTAACGATTGCTGGACGTTTCTGTAGACCAAATAGTTGATGTGTGCATAGGTGGTGGGTCATGTATTTCATGGGAACCACGGTGATATGTGTGACAAACCGGGAAAATGCATTGCTATTGGTGATGACGGTGTGGAAAAGTAGTGTTTTATAGCAGAAAACATGCTCTCTCCGACAAACTTCTTTTTTTCATATGTTGCAGTTGTCTCCATGGCGACTGCAACGAATGAACATCTGCAATAGGAGGCAATACTTTCAAAGCGCCATTCGTAATCTTTTCATGGAGTAGAAAGTGAAGTGCTTGGGAAATAAAAATGGAAGAATTTTTTAAGAATTTTGAAATTCATAGGAACTTGTCCTTTTGATTTAATAATAATTGTTCATATGAGATATTCAAATTGTCAAATGATTTTCTCGTAAAAGACTATTGAGTTCCGCGTACATTTAAACAGATTATCCGGATATTAGAACTGGACAACGTATTTATTTATCTTATTTGTTTTCGTAGCAAAGTAGTTTTATCAACATCTTAGACGCTAGTAAAACAATAACAAATATGAACATTGTTATTAAAAATCTTAAATATACTCACTTTTTTACCTTTACTTGTAGACACTTGAATTTGTTCCGTCAAATCCACTTTGTTGCCAATTAGTATAATCGGAACAGGTTCCAAACTGTTATGACTGTGTGAAATTTCCTGCAAAAGAAAAGGTGGACTGTCACTTGAAAACATGTATATTTTTATTTTAATTCAAAGTCGTAAACTCATTAGCAGCAAAATACTAATTATTTAGTTTTAAACAATGAAGATTATAAACAGTTTTTGCCTGATCAGAACCTGCATAGGTCAAGGAATACTCATTATCTTCTTTTAATGTTGATGAGAATTATAAAATTCTCAGAGGTTACCAATTGGGGTTCGACAAGAGAAAAGACGGTCTTCCCACGGAATAATGTCCGTCTCACATTTATGAACAACAAAATACACGACAGAGCGGCAAGTGGTGTGTTTTTGTGACAAATTTAATCAGCATTTGTATCGAATAATTTTAGGAGAAAACCTATGACCATGAGTAGTTTATTTTAAAATTTTTGTTAATGCCATTGATTCACTTCAAAAGGACTACAAAAGTGACAGCCAATTACACAATGATGTAATGGGAATTGGTTGCACAAATATAAATTGCATCTTGGCACTTTTACATCATTTCATGTGCATAAAAAATCATGTTTTGTAATCCGTCTCCTTTCGAGACACAAGAAGATTGGTCTGTAGTTTATTTCTTATGAGATTCAAATAGATAGATAGATAGATAGATAGATAGATAGATAGATAGATAGATAGATAGATAGATAGATAGGGGTCGTGAATGATCTCGTGTCAAACATAACCGAGCCTAGCGACATTAAAATAAATTCTTGTTGAACAAAATATGAACAAAGGATAAAAATGTCTCGTTTGTAATAATAAGTGTAAAATTTATTTAACGAGAGAAATTGACATATTATTTTGTTGAATTAAAATATATACACTCCTGATCAAAAGTTTAAGACCACTTAAAAATCTTTAAAAAGAAATTTTTTTTTACAGATAGATTTTAAACTCCTACCACTTAAGGTAACCAATACTACAATCTAAAAGGTTATGGAAACAAAAAGCTACATTCCAAACATATTATTTAGAAATTTACATTTTTATAAAATGAGGCGATTTACACATGATCAAAATTATAAGACCAGGGGTATAAATTGTTAGATCTATGGTAATTCCAATGTTTTTAGTTCAGTTAGAGATTAGCAATCACTGGGTAAAGGTGTTACCATGCCTAAAGCAAGCAAACTTACCAAAGTTGAGCGTTCTCGAATTCTCGAATTCCATAAGCAAGATTTGTCACAGCGGGCGATCACAGCTAAGGTAAATCGCAGTAAAACTGTGATTTGCAACTTTCTAAAGAACAGTGAGAATTATGGAAAAGCAAAATCCTCTGGTAGGTCCCAAAAAATTTCTCTTGCATTGAGTAAAAGAATAAGACGGGTTGTTATGAAAGAGGGGGGACTTTCTTCTAGTCAAATTAAGGCAGTCACAGATGCTGATTGCAGTCCCGTAACTATCAGACGACACTTGCGGCAAAAAGGCATGGTAAATAAAAAGCGTAAACAAATTCCTCGGCTGCTTCCACGTCACAAGGTGGACCGCTTAAAGTTTGGTTGTGAATACCAAACATGGGACGTTGAGAAGTGGAAGAAAGTCCTGTTTTCTGATGAGAAAAAAATCAATCTAGATGGTCCTGATGGCTTCCAACAATATTGGCATAACAAAAACATGCCTCCTGAAATTTTCTCCACACGTCATAGTGGTGGAGGGTCCCTAATGGTATGGGGTGCTTTTTCTTACAGAGGGATGATGGAGCTCCAGGTGGGTTGTCAAACAGCGGCTGGTTATGCTAGCATGCTACAAAAAGCATCATTGATGATGGAGGGCCATCATTTGTGTGTGGATGGATGATTATTTCAACAGAATAATGCTGCAATCCACGCTGCAAGACGGACCGTGACCTTTCTACAAGAAAATGGGGTTCATCTCTTGGGACATCCTGCATGCTCACCAGACTTGAACCCAATTGAAAATGTTTGAGGATGACAAGAGATGTTTATCGAAATGGAAAACAATATTCAACAAAAAATTAACTTTTTGAAGCCATTTTCAGAAGCTGGAGCAACATCCCCCGCACCTTAATGGAAACGCTTATTTCTAGCATGCCCGACAGAATTTTTGAAGTCATCAAAAGCAGTGGAGGTAGAACTCATTATTAAATTTGGTTGTTGAATGTTTTCATACACTTTCATACATGTTTTGTACAATTTCGTAGAATTTTTGTATCTGGTCTTATAATTTTGATCATGTGTAAATCGCCTCATTTTATAAAAATGTAAATTTCTAAATAAAATGTTTGGAATATATCTTTTTTTTTCCATAACCTTTTAGATTGTAGTATTGGTAACCTTAAGTGGGAGGAGTTTAAAATCTATCCGTAAAAAAAATATTTCTTTTTAAAGATTTTTAAGTGGTCTTAAAGTTTTGATCAGGAGTGTATGTTGAAAGCCTGCATAAAGTGTGTGTGTTTTCAGAGTTCATTTTTTAAAGTCGGTTGAAAGTTGTAAAATGAAAGAGAAGACACGTCTCTGTTTCGGTGTGTGTGTGTGTGTGTGTGTGTGTGTGTGTGTGTGTGTGTGTGTGTGTGTGTGTGAACGCGATTGTGATAGTAGTTAGCAAAAATTTATTTACTTAGTAAGAAAAACAAAGGAAGTGGTGTCTTTGATCTTTATTTTTTTCTGACAGTAAATGAATAAAAGAGAAGGTGAATTAATGATTGAAGTGAGAAAGAAAAATGAGAAGGTAAGCAAATGCATGTCTCTTGGACGTGGAGTCCAGTTGACAACTAGAGTCTCTTTTTTTGAGAAAACAAAACTTCCCACTATTTATGTGCTTCAAACATTTAGAATAGGCTCCAATTCTAGGTTTTTCTCTAAATCCTGATTGGTTAATAAATGACAAATATATCCAATTTGCTTTCAAAGACGTTCACATACACCAAAACATTTATTGGTATACGAATAGTATGTGTATGCTTTTTTAATTGGGTCGTTGAAAGGTGTAGGTGTGTATGCTCGGATTTTTGTGCAATTAGATTTTACGGATCTGATAGATAGATAGATAGATAGATAGATAGATAGATAGATAGATAGATAGATAGATAGATAGATAGATAGATGCCTACGTGATGGTTTAAGACTCCAGCCTTTTAAAACCAATTTGAGGTCGAAGCAGCCAATCGAATAAAAGACAGAATGAAAAAAGTAATTTACTTGGCGGCGTTCGGAGTAATTATAAAGGGTAAAAAAAAAAGAAAGAAGATGAACTGAAGGAATAATAAGATGTCAAAGTAAATGATGTCGCATGGAAGAAGAAAATAAATAAAGAAGAAAAATGTAAAAAAAAAAAGAAATTTTAAGAAGGAAAAATACAAAATAACGGTTGTCCGTAGTCCTTACACAATTGATACTGTTCATCCAGTAGGAAAGATGAGTAAACGTAGAAGAATTGGTGACGTCATAAACCAATACAATTCCCTGAAAAGTGATGGGAAACTGTTACAATATTTAGCAGCACATTTTTTGCAAGAGAAATAATGTACGTGTCTATTAAAATGATTTGGTTGCAATTTATAGAAACCTACAAGTTATTTCATAGAAGTAAAACATTTTATCAATATAGCGTATAGTGTAAAATAGAATCATCTCTGTACATCATTGATATCCAAATGAATAATAGTTTTTATTACAATGAATGTTTCCTCTTACTTAAATGCCATGTCTCTTTAGGATGTAGGGGATCATGGCTCTCAAAATTTTCTTTTCTCGAATATCTAGGAATTGTGTGTTTTCTTCAACGGTTCTAAACTCAGAATTGCCTTCCTCTGTTGTTTGCCAACTGAAGCTTGTGAGCACAGTCTCTCCCGCTATTTAACCCATTGCTGGGGAGTTCCAGTGATCTTTATATATATATTTAATGTTGCCAGTGATGAACTGTGTTTAACTTTAGTAATTTGTATTTTTCAATGAAGTTCGTGATAATTACTACTTGAATGACTACATATAATGGTATTTCTTTATAATCAATTGAAAAAAGAGAAAACCAAATAATTGAAAAAATCATATGACTTACTTGGGCCCCCCGATACTGCATCTTTGTGATTGATCGAAATCTTTCTTGCCCAGCAGTATCCCTGAAAGTAAGCAAAAATGTCAAATTTGAAAAACTCAGTTTCGTTGAATGCCCACATTCATGAACATAAAACCAAAACGTTGTGGTTCTGTAGAATAATACGAGAGTGACTGAAGACAAGACACCAATCAGGACTAATAATATTGCTGATTCTTCATTAGATTTTATCAAGAATCTCTGAATATATAGCAGGAGCACCGGATCATGTGACATCAATATTCTAATCATGAATGGTAGACTTACAGACAGGGCAGTAGTTGATGCTAAAAAAAACAAAAACAAAAAAAAAACCACCGGGCACAGAGAAAATTGCCCGGATTTATTAGTTGACAATGTGATCATCCGTTTCCAGAAACTATGATTTTTGCGGATTTTCCGGCTATTCCAATGGAAGTTAGGCACAGAACGTGAACGAAAGCAGGAAATCTGGTTCGGACTTTCTGGGTATAACCAGTCTTTTCTCCCAAAATTAATAAATAAACAAACAGAGTTTTACTGCGTTCATTCGGATGTTTTCTTCGTTTTTCTTTCTTTCTTTCTTTCTTTCTTTCTTTCTTTCTTTCTTTGTGAATTGTTCAGTTTGATGTCTGACGAAGACATTTTTTTTTGCCCTGATTTTCACTATGATTGCACGGATCGGCCCGGACCCGTGCCCAGTGTGCCCGGTGTGCCCAGTAGTCAGATGCGGCCATGCTTACAGACATGAAGAATAAATTCTGGAGAGGAAAATAGTCTTGCAGGTTACAGTGAACCAACATTTTTATCAGGTGCCCGGACAATGGATTCAATATAGTCATTCCGCTTCATGTCAGAAAAAAATGTGGGCTTGGGAACGATAATTTTCAACTTTACTCTTGACTCATCTGGAGTATCTTTGCCTAACTTTCCACCTATAACTTATCTCTTTTGAGTGATATGCATATAACTTCGTTCATGGGGCACCCCGAGGTGGTGTAATGGTTAGCAGGCTTGTCTTGCTAGAATCATTGCAATTGAGTAGTAAGTTCGATCCTCACTGGGTACCCCATACTTTCGAAAATCACTATAACTTCGTTCATGGTTTCTGTTATCATCTCGAAACTGAATCCTCACAAAGAATATGAACTTGATGGTATCCCTGTTATAGTTCTCAAAAATGTACTTCATGTCTGGCTCCTATTCTCTATAAACTCTGCAATAAATGCATCGGTGTTTCTTGTTTTCCTGGCTGTTGAAAATAGTTTTCTGTAATTCTAGTCTTTGACTGATCTTTCAAACCAGAAGCTATAATTAACTCTGAATTGATACAGCATCTCAATAGTGATGGCATAACTTTGCCATCACTAGTGATCACTTTAAACACCATGATGTTGACTGGATATTTGGTTTTCATCATTCTCGGTACACTTTTTGGGGACACAGCAAGCCAACGGCTGTTTTGTGTGTTCGCCATCTTATTCTGGCAGACATTTTTCTCGTCTGAGAAAAACTAAAACATTCAAATTATATTGAACAATATATTAATTCTATATCGTTTTGTTACACGATCTTCTGCTATTTTAAAATAACTTTCAAATTCTGTCCAACTAAAAACCTAAAAAAAAAATTAGGTGAGGTGCTTCTCATTGATTTTTTTCTTTTCATTAATAAACCAGAATCAGTGGTAATCTGAAAGGTGCGAAGAAAGGTGAATGATTGAAAACTTTTCAGCTAAATTATAACAATTTTTGTTTGATCATCAACGGGACATGCAATTTAGCGTTATCCTGATGAAATATACATTCTCTGATATTTGATTCTAAACACATTTTATAGACAGCTACTCTCAATTGGCCTATCTATGAGCAGTACTTATTTGAATCAATCATTTGATTCTCCTGCAGGTATCGTAATACTCATACTGAAATATTCTCTTTTAACAATTTCATATCTACATTTGTTTTGGTACAGTTAAAAGTGCTTCGTTTTAATCAATCCATCTTTCATACGCGTTACAATGTGTTTTCATTATGTCATGTGAATGATACACAGAAGTACGGTTCAGTGCGTTTAGTGAAAGCAGCTAACATAAAATGTTTCAAATAATTTTCAACATTTGACTGGAATGTTTTAAACAGAATGTCTTAATTCAATTGCTATCTATTTCTACTTTTCTACTCGAGTTTTCATTAAAAGTATTTAAAATATTGAACTATTTCGAAGAAAGACGTTTATATTTCCGATAAAGTTTCGGTAAGTATTGAGTGTACATCATTTTGCTTGTGCTCACAAAGATATACAGTGAATGCCACATTAGATAGGATACTGAACGAAAACAAAACCAAAACCCCCAAAATTGAACCAATTACTTACCAAACACTAAGCTGAATCTTTGCCCCGTCAACATTGAACGTTTTCTTCACAAAATCCACACCTGCACAAAATAGAAGAAGTGAATTAACATGAAATGAAGCCATTTGAAATCTAAATAGAAAAGAAAAGAGAGTGATTCAGAATTAACAATTAACAAACTTTTTTTTATTTCACTCAGTAACAACGATATATCCAACGAAATAGACGTATAGATTTGTATGTTTCTTTTATGACAATTTTTATTCGGGTTAAGACACAAGACACAAAGAAATAAATAGAATTTGTTCCTATTAGATTTGTGTGTGTGTATGAGTATGAATATTTACCTGCTCACCCATTAGAGCAAGCTGTTACACAAGGTCAAGGTTTAATGTGGGAAGCCCGAACGCGAATGAGTAGGCAAGGCACAAAAATTGCCCAGTCCCCACAACCGCCGGTCGCGAAGGCCACGGTGACGAGCACCGGTTCACCCCTATTGTGCAATGGGGTAGCGCGGCATCGAGTGACTGTTCCCTGAGACCGGACACCTCTCAGTATAATTTTGCTCAATTGCATGCCTGCCCTCGGACAGACATACAACTGAGCCGCACTCTGTCTTCAAGGACAGAGACACAATTGAAAGATGATTTGGTTCCCCACTCACCACAAAAATGGCAGGTAAGTGTGTGAGGGTGCAAGCGAGTGCACACACACACACACACACACACACACACACACACACACACACACACACACACACAGAGTGTTTATTTTCGTTTTTATTGTTCCTTCTAATGTTAATCTAGGGCAATCGATATCGGATCAGAATGAGAATTCAGAGAGCCAAGTTCGAATTTCAGTTGAATTCGTCGCATACACTTCCGCGCGAATACCTTGGGAAAGGTATGAATCTATCTTTTCTCCCTCTAGCTATGGGTTAAAAAGCAGAGTAGATTGGGTTCTATAGCCTTGATTGACCAGTCTACCACAGAAAGTAATGGCAACCTACTGCGGAAAATCTTCTGCCTAGTCTGTCATGGCATTTAAGTGACTGAATGTTAATCTAAAACATTATTAAATGACTTGCAAAACTTACAAGTTGTCTAACGTCTTTGAACACGTGGACATCAAAATGAATCGAAAAGATATCTGCAAACATATTCCTCTTCCTGTTACCGTCTAGATATATTTTCTGGCTGGCCGTTGGACGATCTATTACAATTTTCGTTCTTCTCATTTTGATTGATTTGTGTCCGAAATACACGAAGAAAAACAGACATCGATATAATAAATATATTCAGAAAGATATTTCTGTAATGACACCTGTCTTGTTTGTTATAAATTGAATACGGTTCGATTGATGCTAACGGTAACACCACAATTATGAGTGGGAATAAATGATGAAGAAATGAAGTCACTTACCAACTGTAGGAAGCATACTAGTCTGAAAATCACGCCCAACTAGACAATTGATGAGAGCCGTCTTTCCTACAGATGTCTCTCCTAGCACCAATACTTTGTAAGTGGCATCTATATTGTTCGCCCGCAGTCCAGAAGAATGCATTGTCTTTTCTATGGGACTCATTACTAGACGATAGTTCCTTTTATACTAACTGCAATATCTGTGACCAATCACCAACTGCAAAAGGGGAAAAAAAAAACATCATTTTTCTGCATCTCCGACAATTTCTAACAACAAATTTTTTTTAACAACGTGTTCATTTAAGATACATTTGCTTAATAAGCTAATAAAGTCTGTTAATATATATCGCTTAGCCGAATAGAATTTCAGCTGCAATTTATTCAGATTTTATTCCTATATTATTAAATTATTCTTGTTGGCTGCTGATTCAGAGAACCTCACCTAACGATGAAAACATTAATAAAATTTGTTCAAATTAGAAGTAGAACCGAACTGAGTTTCTGCTGGACAGCATCAACTTCTAATTATAATATGTTTTATTGTAATTGCTCTGTTATAATATTTGTCGATAAATTGAATACTTGAATTTCATTCAAGAAAATTTCAATTCCAAAGTCAAGTAGATCCTAAATTATTTTCTTTGAAAAGAGTTTCATGACTGCGTAGGCAGTAGCTCTTAGAAATAAGATCTTCAAAGCGAACACATCCTATCCACAAGTAAGTCGAAATAAAATAAAATAAATAGATAAATAAATAAGTGCTTTTGGTGTCAAATGCCACTTAGCCGGAAGTTACAAAGTTCCGGTCGCAGGCTTATATTATCGGTTATAGGTAGAATTAATAATTTCGAAGCAACCGTTTGCAAGTTGCGAGTCGCGCGTCGTGATGTATAGATGAGTAGATGGGTGCTATGAGAGTTAGATTTCTCATTAACCGAACGGAAGCTCCTGTCCGTTACTCTGTTGTAAGCGAGGGTAGAATTAGCAGTGAAGTCACCTACCTACCATTCAGAAATACTAGAATAGATAAGCAAATATACAGGAAACGGGATGTGTGTTTTAATTTTTCTTCGTCTGAACATTCATCGGGACTTTCCCAGTTTGTGTACACACCGACGCGAACGAGAAAGAGAACTAAAACACAACGTGGGCTGAGTTCTCATATCAGCAAAAGACAGAGAACTCTAGTGTGGTTAGTGTCTGATACCAATTAATTTTGATTTCACCTTCAAAATCTTTATCACCTGATATAAATATCTATTTTAAAAAGCGATAGGGTAACTGAATGCGATACTATTTACGTATAAACAATAAAAATGAATGTAAAACACGTAGATAGCCAATACGTGTTTTTACATTCATTTTTATTCTTTATACGTATTTTAAATCAGTAGTATCGCAATCAGTTACCCCATCACTTTTAAAAATAGATATCTATATCAAATGATAAAGATTTTGAAGGTAAAGTATTTCGATAATTCAAAACTTTCTTTTTTAAAATCATATATTTATTACTCATAAATTATTTTCCGTTTTGAAAATTGCTAAACAGACAAACAATTATGTTACTTGCACTATCGGTTTTTTGATATGTTGTCTAACCGCGACTTGTCGGATAAATGACAATTTCTATAACTTGTGTCCATTTTTGGAATGATGATAATGATGGAAACTAAAAAGTATAGAGAGAGATTTTGAATGAATGAAAGCTAGCTACCTCCACTCGTTTTCGATATTTAAATTTTAAATTGAATTTTTTAAAATAAAAAAAAATTATTGAAGCTTTTTTTAGTTTTAATTATCAAATCTACTATTTCTAGTAAGCAAAATACTCTGGTATATTTGAAACAGAAATTATATTGATTGGAATCTAAGAAAAATTGAAATTTAAAATTTTTTTTCTTTAATTTTTTGGCCATTTTCGAGCGATCGACACGTTTGTAAACAAAAGTTAGTTCTCGATTTAAAAGAAAAGAAACTTGAAAAAATTAAATATACATCTGTGACATATTATTTTTTGAAAATTTGCAAATTTAAAGTTAAATTAATATGACTTAAAACGAATATTACTTGTTTGTTGCCTGAAATTTCGAATAAAAGTATTTCTTAATTAGAAAAGGTTTGACTCGTTGACCTTTCAAGTAGGCGATGACAGGTCCCGTTAGCAATCAGTTTACACATGGTGACCAAAAAATGAAATAATCTGAGTGAACACTCCTTAAGTGGAACAATCATTGAAACACGTGACCTTTTAATGACAAATCTCTTATAAGTTTCCATAGTAAAAAAAATGTGCAGTTTAACATAAAAATTTTAAAAATATTATTTTGAAAATCTTAATTTTAAGTGGTCTTTATTAAGCTTTTCAATTTTCGATTTGTAAATATAGTCTTAACTTAATAAATTAATAACCAAAGACACTGAGTGACTGGAAGCAATTTAAAAATGTTGGAAACTTTATTAATCATCAAATTAGCAAAAAAAAAAAAAAAAAATTCTTATTAAATTTCATCATGCAGCGAATTTTTTCACAATATGATATCCTTATTAGTTATAAAATCAATTAAAAACTTTATCTAAATTAAATATTGGCGTTGTTTTAATGCATTTTTTATTTTATTATTTGGAGCAGATTTTTGGGAAAATGGTCTCGTAAATAAAAAAAAAACAATTACATGATTTACATTCCCCAAGGAGTCCTGCATTTGAGTAAAAAAGAAAAAAAAAAAAAGAAAAAAAAAAGAAAAAAAAAGTGGGATACATACTGAATTTCCAGAAGTTTCATGCAATTAATTGGAATAGGAGTAACATGTAAAAACATATTTTTACCAAGATTTTTCAAAAATAATCATTGCATAAATAACTTCATTCATTTGTGAATAAGTCCTAAAAGTTTCATTAAAATCAGACAGTTGATTTTTGCAAGAATTTCCAAATTAATGTCTTTCAACACACGCACGCACGCACGCACGCACGCACGCACGACTTGCATACGTTTGCCATAGTAGTTACATTACATAAACATGGTGTGAATCGCTAGCGGGAAAAAAAAATATCCGAAACGTGTTAGAAAGGATTAAAAAATTATACGAATAATAACAACAAACATTCCTCTTAATAATAACATAAACATTTTAATGATAAAACTGTGTTTTTTTTTTATTAAGCTTGAACCCTTTAACATCATGCTATGTCGTGTTTTGGGCGAATGAGTCGAGGTACCTAATGAATAAAACTGATTGACAAGGAAGTGGACTTTCGAAAGCTACGCACCCGATCCGAAGCTCGAACCTAAGCCAGTCGGCTAAAGAAGTAACGGATTAACTGAATATGGCAAGATAACATAGTTCAGTCTGTTAAAAGTGTGATATGAAAATTACTCTAATTATTAAAATTAAAATAATACCATCAATAACACCCGGCGTTGGGCTGACAAAGATTTTTTCTCTACTCCACTGTGCCACGCATTCATTTTTGTAGCGATTTTTATCTGCCATGACGAATTGTTGTAATTAAAACAGTTTGATAAATTTAGACATTATTTCATACACAGTAAGATATTATAAATAATTAGATTTTCAAAATATGTTATTTAAAAATGGCATCGTCACTTATTTCCCTTTATACATTTGCTTATTTCCCTTATGACTAGACTGGAAACGGATGAAAAAAACAAAGTTATATTTTAAAAAATTAATTTTAAAGCTGAATATGCAAGTTGATTATCTTCAGTAAGTAAAGACAGATACAAGACATATGCTGGTCAATGTAAATGATAACCACACTTATTTGATATAGTTTTCTGTAACATTTGTACACAAACACATATGCAGAGACAACCAACTTTATACATCTAATTTATTTTCAGCGGTTCGAACGAACACTCACTCCAATTTGGAGTGTTATATATTAGAAGTATAAGTCGGGTTAGGGTAAAAGTCAGAATCATGTGATTTTCTTTTCTAGCAAAGAAAGCGTTGGTACCATTTTCCCTTGTCTCGGTTGAAATCGGTTGGATATTCAGTTGACAATTACTTCACTGTTCCCGGTTTGACTGCAGCCATTCTAGCAATTTAATTTTTGGTTGATCCTTGAAAAATCAGGAAAAGAGTATGTCATTTGCCAGAAATTAATGCAAGAAAGTCAAAGACAGAATTAATAGTGCCGAAGTGATAGTTTTCATGCAAGTAACTCCAAAAAAAATTCTTATTGCAACATTTTATAGTCGTGTGAAGTGTACGGAACTGTTAAGCAATATCAGTCCTATCATGTGGTAATCAATGTTGGACAATCTCCACAGAGATGTGGAAGAGACTTGAAGCAACAAAAATTTTGCTCTAGTGAAGGATGTTGGGAATACGAAACATGTGAGCAATGACAAAGTTTTAGAGGAAATGTTAACAAAAAAGACACTTATAAAAACATCAAGAATAGACATCTGAAATTTCTAGAACGCATTATAAAGAAAGACCGCATTGAAAATTTGATATTGAAGATAAAGAAGGACAGAGGAAAACAACGCATAACCTGCCTAGAGAGCTTGTGTAAATGGCTAGCCGAATAAGGTTTAGGAGAGATAACCAAAAGATAAAATTTATTAAGAGCTACAAAGGATAGGAAATTGTGGAGAGCCATGATCACCAAAGTCCTGAAAGGACATGGCACACAGAAGAACAGATTTATGGAGAATTCAAAGTGCAATTAAATAGAATTTAAGAAATTTTTCAAACCTTTAAATTGATAACTTTTTTACAAAGTATATTTTTTTCATCAAGTGTAAACATAGTTAAAGTTTCACCCAGTGAAGACGAAATGTTGGGTACGTTTTTTAAGTTTCGTGCCTGTCGCATTTAATACATTTTTATATAGGAAAATCTGTGATGCCTATATTCTTAGCCTAATTCGCCGCAAAGTCCATTTTCTTTGTAGATTTACGAAATAAAAATAATTAGTCTTTCATAAAAATTAGTTACTTGATATTGAAAATTGCAAAAATCAAGCATTTCCTGCGATAGACATCTTCAGAATCTGATTGAATGTAAAGCAGATTTCGTACAAATGGTTTTCTTAATAATGATGATCATCAGCTGGTGCACAGCTTGGCTCTGATTGGTCAGTTTATTATAGGGATAAAAATAATCAATTTGAGATCTGTGTGTCAGACTATGCAAAGCTGAGCAAATAATTACAAAATAATCATAAGAAATTTTTGTAAGTTGATAAGAGGTTATTGGCTCTCGATAGAATATAATAGGCTAAAGTAGACATCACTGTAATGAACTGACTATCATACCGGAATCAAATGAACGAATATCATTAATACACAATGGAAAAAATCCTCTAAAACAGAAATTGTTGCTGCTGTGAGTAACAACTGCAAGAGTAATAGTGTTTCATGTTTGTCGTTTAAGCAACATTTTGTTTGGCCAGCAACATTCTGTTTGACGAGTAACAGATGAATAAAAGTCTTCTTCAAACTTCGATCCACTTATGATATCGTGATGGTAAGATCAGAAAACTCATCTTGCAAAATGTTTGATCGTACTGATTGTCTCTTGATGCCAAACTGAGATTTAGGAGTTAATATTTAGTCAGCCAGTTAAGTGCCATACGGGAAACACGCTTGGGCGATCATGCCCTCGAAAGAGACATAACTGACTGAGTAGGTTGCCATTACTTTCTGTGGTAGACTGGTTGCGAACCAAGGCTATAGAACCAAATCTGTCCTGTTATTTAACCCATAACTGGACAGAAGAGACGGATTAATACATTTCCCAAAGGTATTTGCGCGAAAGTGAATGCAATGAATTCAACTGAAATTCGAACTCGGCTCCCCGATTTCTCGTTCCGAGCCGATATCCACATCGCACAGCCTAATATTTAGTAGCCGTCTTGAAATATTGCTATTAGAGGAGCCTCAGCTTTGAGTAGAGAATAACAGCCAAGTCTGACGGATCATTAGAACTGTAATTAAATTCAATTTTTACTAGGTATCCCGCATTATTGACCTTGTGTCAGATTCGGCTAAATGCCTATTTTGGTTACACCGTGACGTATTGACCAGTATGCTTGCCTTGAAGACAAGTTCCCTCGTGTAGTGAGTTTGGTCTGTGGTGAATACAAAATTAAAAGTAACTCTCTTCTCTTCACTGTTTACACATTTCGTAATCCAGTGTGAAATCTAATTTTGACCAATAGAAAAAAAGATTGACCCTGTACTGAAGGAAAAAGACGAAGCCAAATTCGCAATCCACTGTGAATTATTTTCTAACCAAGGAAAAGAGAGCGATTTACAAAACTGAGAGAAGTTAAACCCCCTGTGTAGAAAAGTTCTTTAATATAAATAGAGAAAGAAAGTGGAATCAGTCAGATAGGAGCAGAGATCAGGTAGGACACCACCACAATGTAAGGATTAAATTTCAAGACGCTGAACCGGACATGTTTCTTCGATATACATTCGTTCTTCCTCTCCTTTCTATTTTCAGTCATCTCTTTTTCTTGGTCTTCGCCTATTAGCCGTCAAGAAGAAGAAGGAGAAGAAGAAGACAACAATAAGACAATTCAACTGGCACTTAAAAATGAATGTCTACTTTATCGCTTTTTCTTCCTCTTCACTTACTCACCGGACGCTAAAAGAAAGAAACGTACAAAGACCTTAGAAACGAACTCTGGATTCATTTACTCTTTACTACTATTTCACTTAGAACCTTTCCATATATAATAATTTCCACAGTTAATAATTTCACTTCCTACAAATTGATAGCATGCAAAAAATATTTTTACCAAGATTTAAAAAAAAAATGAAGATTTCAAAAATAATTTAATTCATTTGTGAATAACTCCTAAAAGTTCCATTAAAATCCGACAGTTATTTGATTTTTATAAGAATTCCTAAATTAATGTTTGAAAAAAAAAAAAAAAAAAAAAAAAAAAAAAAAAAGAAACAAAAAAAAACTGAGTTATGTAATATTACGTTTACCATTATGAACTCCCGTAACGATTTGACTCTGCGCTAACGAGAATAAAAACAAGATTTTACCAAAATTTCGAAGGTGTTAGAAAGGATTAAAAATAATGAAAAAATACTTTGATCTTTCCTCTTAATAAACATTTTGATGGAAGGTTATATTTATTAAGTTTGGGAACTTTTTCTTCATCCTATATCCTATGCTGTATTTTCAGCGATTTAGTGGAGGTACCTATATATATATATAAACTTATTTATAAATGGAACTTTGTGTGCATGTGTGTGTGTGTGCGTGTGTGTCTGTGTCCGTTACCTATAGACTCCAAAACGGCTGAACCGATTTTCTTGAAAATTTACACAGTTGTACTATAAGCGTCTGCGAGTGTTCTTTGCTAGGTTTTGTGTCGAGGTACCGCGATAAATATCGAAAATCGATAATCGAAAAATCGGGTTATAAAAGGAGTGGTCCGATTTTAATCAAATTTGATACACTGATAGACAAAGATATAAGAAACGATATTCAGAAGTTTCAAGGTTGCAGTTCTTACAATAGTGCAAAAATCGATAATATATATATAAAAGGCAAGATGTTTGTGTGTGTGTCTGTTTATTTGCCTGTATGTCTGTATTTTTTCAGCCCTTTTATTTTAGTTTTTGCTTTGGGTTTGGCTCTAAGTAGGTATAATTGTAGTTCTTAGTCTCAGCCATGATATCATTTACTCAAAGGACTTATTTAGCCTTTAAAATTCAGTTTACGACGAAGAAAACTTATTTGATATCGATACCAGGAAATCAACATTTGACTTACATCCATTCATTTTTCTTTCAGTCTACGGTTTCGCTTTAATTGGAAACAACTATTGCTTTTTAGTCTTTCGTGCCAACAACCAAAGAATCTGAATTCCAGGACCATGGATTAGTTTTAAAGCCTTCATTACACCCGAGCAACGACGGGCTATACTGCTAGTTTATATATATATATAAGGAAATCAGTGAGTCTGTGTGTGACTGTAATCTATGCACGCCTACATTTTTTAAGCTACGCCATTCAAACTTTCTAGGGACACATATCTACAGGGGAACCAGGTCGACACATACTTTTTGAGTTTAAGTTCAGCAATTTTTATCTTTCGCACTTTTTGGCCAATGAAGCCGATTGTTTATATTTGCTCCGTAAAACAACATCTAAGATCTAAGATGGTTGCTACATTAAGTCACAGAAATCAAATCACACGTGTCAAACGCGACTAAAATATCTTTTTATTAAAAAAAAATGAGCCTTTATATTTAATTTTTATTCCGACGTTTTAAAAATTCATTTGATCAACAAAAAATATGAAAATTTTCCCCCGTTTATTTTGAAACAAAAGAAATATTTAAAAATAAATGTGCTTTTTCAAACAAAAACAAAATATGTAAAAAAAAAAAGTACCAATGGTTAATTTTTAATTATTTAAATCTTTTTTTTTCAGACTTTTTCATACTTCAGAAAATAATTAAAAAAAAAACAAGCTTTTTTTCGCTAAATATTTAATGCAGGAAATTAACTGTCTGTAATTCGTGTGTCATTAATGTAACTTTTTCCTCTAAAATTAAATGTCAACACTTTTAAATATTCTTCGAAAATTTCTGAATTTCATTTAGTCAACAAAAAATGTAAATATTTTCCCCCGTAATTTTGAAACTAAAACAAACGCAATGTTGTTTACAATGTCACACAAAACACCAACTCACGTTTACGTTTACGCAAAACAAAAGAAAAAATATTTTTTTAATGGAACTTTTAAACAATTTTTAAGCAACAATTTTTTATATAGTTATATTTTTATATAACTGAGTTTTAAAGTGAGGCGGCGACTATAAGCGCTCGGAAATCGCAACACGCTGCATTAATCATCTAATTAAAAAATGCACGGGTAACGCCGGGCTATGATGCTAGTATATATATATATATATATATATATATATATATAACCATACAGAGCACCACATACATTCTGTTACATGTAAAATAACATTCATCCTTGAAAATGGCTAAAAGGATAGCCGAAAGCAGTTGGATACTCAAAACATTTGAACAATTTTTAAATAATTTATGTCCTTGAAAGTATCTTTACTCTATTAGTCACTTAGTAAATATAATCATATGCAATAAATATCAATATATTGTGAGGTCAGTTTCTGGGCCGGGTAGTACAGGCGAGGCCGTCGCTATATTACCAGGCCTGTTATATGATTAAAATTGACTTGCTGGCGTCACACTTAGTAGTGTTGTTTTACTACCCGGCGTCCGTTAGCGTTAACTTATTTGCAGAACCAAATTGCAAAGGGAATTATAAAAATGGACCGAAAGTTCATTGTTTTTCGTTTCCAAAAAATAAACATTTATTTGATAAATGGAAACATGCCATTAAAAGGGAGAATTTTACTACAAGTCCATTTAGCAAAGTGAGTAGTTAAAATTTTATCACCATTCTTTATTTCAACAGTTGCTAAAATCAAAATTTGCTAAAAAATTAGTTTTGCCGTAACACAAGAAAGAAAGCACTTTGTTTATAATATATCTTTTAAATTAATATAATAAAATAAGATATTATTTTTATTTCTTTGAATAAAATTGAAATAAAAATTATCTTAAAAAATATCTGAATTAAAAAAATAAAATTTATGGCTATTCGTTCGTAAGTTTTTTTTTGCTTTTTTTTTCGAAATGTTTTAAAACTTAAACTGAAGCCGAAAAAAGTTGTTAAACATTATATTTTCTAAATATATTTGAATTAATATTTTATTGATATTTTATTTAAGAAAATAATGTTTTCTTTCAATGAAATGTTTAAAAAAATTCTTAGGAATAGAAAGTAAAATCTTAACTTTTCTATACTTGCAACTTTATGAATCGTTTTTAAACATGAAAAAATATTCCTGAATTAAATTTTTTTATTCTTTTTCCTGTATTAACAAAAATTACAAAATTTATTTTTTAGTCAATTTTAAAAGAATTTGTTTTATTTTTAAGGTTTTTTATTTGAAAACTCCGTGAAATTATTTCTTGCAAAAGTCAAAAAATCACTATTATCGAAAATTAAAACATGAAAATGATGATTTAAACTTTGTTTAAACCTATTATTTCTGAATAATTTTTTAATTTATTTGAAACATACAGGCCTAAATCACACCACACTTGAACTTTAAAACCTAATTTTTAAAATATTTAATTTTTAGAAAATATTTAGCACAAAATGAACACCCTCAAAAAATATTTTCCAAACATTTTTTTCCTATTTTTGATAATTTGAAGTTAATTATCGATATTTATCCATAGAAAAAATTGGAAATAAAAAATTAGAATTTTAACTGAAAAATAAATCTTTTATAGTTGGTTTAGGAGGGTTTTTAATCCTTAAAAAATTAATTAGTAAGTAAAACATTAACCAAAAAAGTGTTTTGCAAAAAAATGATTTTTTTTATAAACAGTTTAACATCATAAATGAAATAGAAACTTTAATTTTTACTTTTTTTTCATTTTTTACAATTAAAATATTTTAAAAATGTAATTGAATTACCAAATATACTACTAGGATTTTTTAGGTGTATTTTTTTTAAAGGTAAAAATTTATCTTTTTATTTCATCCAGTAGGATTAACAATGGATTCAATCAAAATATTTCAAAATATTATTTTAAAATTCGAACTCCGTTGTTTTTTAGCAGAATTTCCCTAAAGACATTTGTTGATATTAATAAATCTATTGGATTAAAAGTTCTCAAGGCGTTTTTAAAAATCTATTTCAGATTTAGCTATCCTATCGTTAATTCGTTCGATTCATAATTATTTATTGCTGTTAGTGTTATGCCGTTTTAAAAAAATGGAAATGTTATAGTTGTCAAAGTTTAGTATCAAGAAGAGACCTATTATAAACAGTTATTTTCAAGGAATTAATAGAGGTTCTCTGTTATATCCAAATGATGTAACAACAAATTTAGTACTATACAATTATATTGTTATTAATAAACTTGTAAAGAATCCTTCTTTTCTTCATTCCATGAATCAAAGAAAATTGTCTATGTACATAACATTGGATGTTTTGGCTAATGATGAACTTCTTTTTCATGTTGACTCAGGTGGTGAAGGTCACAGCATTGAAAAAATGATTATCTTCTAATGCATTATTAATTCATTTTTGTAGCAAGGAAAATGATAATATTACTTGTAAGAAGTTAAGTAAAAAAAGAAAACTTCAAATATTCAACTGAATTTTTGAGACATAAAAAATCTTTTATAAGCTTGGTTTTTAAAAAAACAGGAACTTAAACTTATTTAGTTTGAATTAATTTGCTTGAATTTAAATTGTTGCATTTTTTAATATTTTTAATTAATTTGCTTATTTATTGTTGCTTCTTGTTTGTTCCTAAATTCTAACGGTTGCTTGATTGCTATATTTGAGTGATTCTGATTTAAAAATTCTTGCAATTAAAACAAAAGTGATTGTGATTTTTCATAATTAAATTAAAAATATGAAAATTTAAGCAATGTTTGTTAAATTTTTAGAATTTAGACGAATAAACGAAAAATTTTGTCTTTAAAACTGTGTTTATTTACAAACATGACCGACAGTCAGTAGTCAACAATAATGTTTATATTTTCTTATTAATTACTGTTTTCCTTATTTTTAATTAAAATTAATAAAACCAGCATAAATCAAAAACATGTGTCTTTCTTTTTTTCTTGTTACATTTTAAAAAGTTTTAAAATCTTTATTAAAAAAAACGACTTTGTGATTATCAACATTGTCATGAAGTGAGAGACACGGCTGCTACGCTAATTCATGACTCTACTACCGTGACGTCACATTTCATCGCTTCGGCCTTGGTAATATATAGCGACGGCCTCGGTACAGGCTCGGTAGCAATAAAGTAAGCAATAAGTGAGCATTACTAAAAAAAAAAAAAAGAAAAAAGTGAGCAGTACTAAAAAAAAAAAAGAAAAAAAAAGAAAATTTCAACACATAGATTGGTGAAATGCGAACAATATAGTTACCTGAGCCACCCGCATCAACAAACACTTGAAGACGGTCTGAGAACTCAACTGCCGAAACGTCGTGATAATAACAAAGATAAGGACATGATTTCGACTTTATATAATGTAAATAATGATAACCCCTTCTGCCAGAAATTTAATCAGAAATACGCATGAGCTTGTATGAACTTGCAAGAAATACAGCATGTCTTATCAGCAAAACAAATTTCCTTCCTTTATGAACCAATGATAAAAATGTTCATGAAATTATGTGCGTTTAGAGCAAAACCGGTTCATAGATCGATTAAATTGATTTAGCAAATCGTTAATATCATTATAATATCATAATATATTCTTAAGTGATAGAAAATGACAATCAGATGACACGATATGGTAAATGTTATAGACAGTAAGAGATTTTCTGGGATTAAATAAAAGAAGAATTTCAAAGCAATAATAATAATAATAATAATAATAATAATAATAAATTTAAATTTGGATTGCACAAGAGATAGAACGAATGAAAAATAAACCAGAACAGACATGGGATGGAATTACAGAAGAGGATGTTAAATTTGCACTAAAAAAAAGCACACAATTGGAAATTCCCAGGTATAGATAAAATTCCTAACTTTTGGCTATATTATTTAAATACAGCACATAAAAAACTAGCTAAAGAACCTCAAGAAATGGTTGACGATCCCACTAAAATTCCTGCATGGATGACCAAAGGAATTACATTTCTTCTACCCAAGAATGGTGACACAAACAACCCGAAAAACTACAGACCAAGTACATGTCTTCCGACAACATATAAACTATTAACATCTATTTTAACAAAACAGACATATTTATTCTTAGAAAGAAATGACATGATACCGCTTGAACAAAAAGGGTGCAAACGTGGCTGTTATGGATGTAAAGACCAATTGCTAATTAACAAATCTGGAAAACTGCTACAGTACAAAGAAAAATCTTAGTACTGCCTGGATAGATTATCGAAAGGCATTCGATAGTGTGCCACATCCATGGATTTAAAGACTTTAAATATATACAAGATATCGCCCGTCATCATCAATTTCATCAAACAGTGCATGTCTATATGGAAAACAACCCTTTACCTCAATCATATAAATGGAACCTATAAGTCTGATGAAATAAACATCAAAAGAGGTATATTTCAAGGTGATTCTTTATCTCCCTTACTATTCTGCATATCATTAATAGCACTAACCAGTCAACTTAATAAGACAGAATGTGGTTATAAAATAGGCCAAAAGAAAATAAGCCATCTATTTTACATGGATGACTTAAAGTTATATGCTAAGAATGATAATGAGCTGGAATGTCTTCTGCAAACTGTAAAATGCTTCAGCGAAGACACTGGAATGAAATTCAATTTGAATAAATGTGCTAAAGCTACAGTTTTACGTGGATCAATACAAGAAACATCCTCAATTAGCTTAGACCCTGCTGTAACAATAAAAGAATTGAAACCAGAAGAAGCTTATAAATATCTAGGTGTAAATGAGAGTGAAAACATTCACCATAAAAAAATGAAAGAAATAGTGCGTAAAGAGTACTATAGAAGGCTACGAATGATATTAAAAACTGAATTAAATTCACAGAATAGAGTTATGGCCATTAATAGCCTTGCAATCCCAGTTGTCCAATATAGCTTCAACATCTTAAACTGGACTCTAAACGACATCAGGCGAATGGATTCTAAAACAAGAAAGCTTCTTTCTAAGCATAAGATGCATCATCCAAAGGCTGATGTAGACCGTCTATACATACCCCGTAAAGAAGGTGGAAGAGGTCTTATTCAGCTGGAATTGTCATACAAGACAACAACTATTGGCTTACTAACATACATAGAAACAACAAAGGATTGGATGATACAATTAGTAAGGCAACATGAAGAAAGAAAGAAAAAATATTCAATAATAAAAGAAGGCAGTAAATACAAACAAGATTTACAGTTAGTAGATTCTGTAAAAAAGCAAAACAGAAGCCAAGAACCAACTATTGTGGCAAAAAATATGAAAATGAAAACCAAAGATAAAGCTCTTGAACAGATGAAACAGCGCTGGCAAGACAAACCTCTGCATGGCCAATATCCAGAACGTGCCAATAAATCCAATGTTGACAAATTTAATACTCATCGATGGTTACGTGCATCTGGATTAAAGTCTGAAACTGAAGGCTTTATTCTTGCAGCACAAGACCAAAGTCTTTTCACTAGAAACTTTCAGGCAAATATTATGCATAATAATATGGATCCAAAATGCAGGTTTTGTGATAAACACCAAGAAACAATAGACCACCTAATCTCAGGTTGTTCTGCGCTTGCTCCAAATGAATATAAAAATCGCCACGATAGAGTTGGGCAATATTTACATTGGGCAATGTGCAAACATTATGGAAAAGCTGTAAACAAACACTGGTATGAACATCACCCAGCACCGGTTACAGAAATAGAAGATGTAACCATTCTATGGGATTACACCATCTACACAGACAGAAAAATTGAAGCAAACAGGCCAGACATTATTGTTAAAAACCAGAAGGAGAAAACTTGTCTATTAATTGATATGGCTTGTCCAGCGGATTGTAACATAGCAATCAAGGGATTTGAAAAACTGTCAAAATATAAAGACCTGGAAATTGAAATAGAAAAAATGTGGAAATTGAAAACAAGAGTTGTGCCAGTGATAGTAGGTGCACTTGGAATGATAAAAAATGGAACAAAACAACACATTGAAAGAATCCCTGGAAACCCCAGCTTAAGAGATATACAAAAAATTGTCTTATTAAGTACAGCCCACACACTAAGGAAAACTTTATCTATGTAATGCTAGGGATGATAGGGAAGATAGAAAAACATGAAATGGAGTCATAACAACACGCCACGACCTGCCTTAGGTCTCCCCGCAGACTTGGTTGGTAGTGAGACCAAAGCAGAAATCGAAATATGATGAAAAAATGACATAATAATAAATTTACATTATACTCAGGCAGAAAGCTAATCACTCAGACATTGTGATCAAAGACCACAAGAACAAAATGTGTTTCCTTACTGACTTGGCAATCCATGCAGATTGTAATGAAGTTTTGAAAATCTTCGAAAAACTATCAAAATGCAAGGATCTTGAAGTGGGGATCTCAAACATAGGACACATGAAGACATCTATGATTTCAGTTGTAGTTGGAGCCCTCGAATTGACTTGAAAAAGGTATCGATAAACTCATTGAAGAGATTACTGGTAGGCCATGCCTCAAAGAAATAAAAATAAATTATACAGTTCACACATGACGAAGAGTTTTATCTATGTAAATTGTGTATGATCCTTGTTTTTGTTTTTTTTCACATAATCAGTAGAAAATGTCATGAAGCCATCTCTGGTCTTAGATTTCTGATTGTGACTAGGAAAGAAATGTGCATACAACATAAATAAAAAGAAATAATAAAAAAATACACTGAGAAAATCAGAATATTTATAAATATTTCACCACGAAAATTATAAACAATAACTTTAAATTCTATATCAAAATCAACCAACCAACACAACAAAATTTATTACGGATATAGCAATAACATTTAATGTTATTTTACATTTCTAACAATTTCTAGTAAGCTCTGTCATATAAAAACGCTTGTTTTGCAAAAAAACAAAAAAAAAAACAAAAAAAAAATCCATAGTTACACGGATGAATTTAAAAATTTAAAATAGTTACAAATCGCGCTCGCATGTGTTAAAAAACACCATAACAACGGAATGCAGATTTTAACGCAGTTACAATAAGTTTGTCTTTGTAATTTACCCCGAAAGATGATATATGAAAAGATCGAAAGTACTTGGGTTAACAAAAACTACACCTGGGAGAAGTAAAAGGGATTTCAATACATTGAAAGCGCTTTTTAATTTGATGAATTTCATCTTAACATTAAGAAACCGATTAGACAAATGGAAAGGGTCACTATATAAATAAGCAGAAACTGTATGTCTATGTTATTTAATGAAACATGTTTTCAGGGAAAAATTGCTTCCTAAACACACACACACACACACACACACACACACACACACACACACATGAGTTCATAACTGAATTTTATAAGTGAATTTAATTTTAGATTTGTGATTTCGTCCATATTTTGTATTAAAACAAAAATATCGTCGACATACCTTTGGTTTGACTTTTCAAAAAACAAAAAAAACACTAAAACGAAAAATTACATTACAGTCGAATATGAGAACACAACAATACCGGAAAAATAACATCCTTGAAAATGGCCTGTGAAGAGGCTGAAAGCGCTTGGAAAGTCGAAAATTATGGAACATTTTTACATTCCTTATCTCCAGCAAAAAGAAAGCGTGTAAGAATACTGGAAAAATTAAATAAAAAATTAATAAAATCTTCCTTGTCGGTCATTTTTAACGAAACCTATATTCTATTTGGGTGAATGTTGAGTTTTGACTGACCTCAGACAAAATAGTAGTTTTATTTAAACTCCAGACGTACCTTCGACATGGTATGTTTCCATGGGTCAAGGTTAATTTTAGGTTTTCTATAATATATATCAAGAAAAACATTCAAACGACCTTGATTGCCTGTTCCTCTATAGCTAGACAAGCGCCTGAACTGTAGAGATTTTAATTACAAGAAAGTTTTCTCTTCGTTATAAAGCGTAATTTAAAACCAGCCAAAGGTACACGCATAGCATTTGTCATCCTTATAATAAAATTGTCATTACAACTGCAACTCGTTGTTGCAAAATGTTTTCATTGTGCCTTATCAAAAGAAGCACAGGTCATCAACACTTATGCTCTATTCCTGATGTTGAGTCTGAGATAATAATCACGTGTATATAATATTAAACAGATTTTAGTCGATAACACAATAATACTCACACAATAAAAAGAACCTTCAGATATTGGAGGTTATTTAATCAAAACAACCCACACTTAATAAAATCACATTTCAATCTAGTCACAACACATTACATTTCATTTAGACATATGATTCTGTTGTCAACATTTTGGTCTCTCACGTGGTGTGACGTCATAGAACCGCATTACAAATTTACGACCTGCGTCTGCTATTCGGTGACTGTTATCGTTGCATAGCATTGTTTTATATCAACACAAGATTATATCATCTTTGATGATGGATATCTTTATGTTAACATCCCTGTAACCTCTCTGAATATGGTTCATGTCAGCCAAAAGCTTAGAACCAGCATAATAAAAAAGACATCCTAATGTTGGACAATTTTTGTCTTTATTTTCACCTGAAATTTAAGCCAAAATACGATGTTTAGAACGGCTCATGATCAAACATAATAGACATTCATTGTCTGCTATATTTAACAATATATGTTTAGAAAATTATCTGCTGCCTCGATACACTAATATATATATATATATATATATATATATATATATATATATAAAATCCAAAAAGAATGAGCAAAAGAGAAAACCCCCAAAACCCGGTATTATTAATTAATATTGATCAAGGTGGAGGGCTCGATGTAAATAGTACTATTTATTTCCAGAGTCAAATATATACAGTATGTAAAAAATATTCCTAAATTTAAATTCGTTGAATGGCCATTTCAGCGAAAAAATTCTCGCTTCATCAGCAACGATCGAAAACAAAAGTTTATTAGTTAAAATATAGTACAATATTTCTATATCGGAAGGAGATCAAAAACATATTCATACACTGGAAGTTAAAAAAAATTAAATTTGTTGGCCAGACATAAGAAAAAAGGAAAAGAATCAAAAGTTAAAATTTAAAATTCACAGGGATAGAAGTGGTAAGGGGAAAGAAATAAAAGACAAAAGGGATAGACAGGGGAAAGTTAACGAAGACATTAAATATAAAAAAATAAAAAATATAAAAGAATTTTTCTTAGTAAGCAAGGTAGCGAATGACGAAGACCTTCGATGGTGAAAGAAAGGGAAAAATTAAAAAAAAAGGGAAAGTTAAAAAGATGGAAGGAAGGAAGAACTATTTAGATTTTTAAAAAAATATAGGTTTGACACAGTTAAAATTTTAACTTTTGATTCTTTCATACAGACGTTATGTAAAGTCTTCTAATATCGAGTCATGAATCTCTGTTTCTGCTTTTCCCTTTTTTCCTATGTCTGGCAGACAAATTTAAAAAACAATTTTTTTTTCTTAATCCCACCTCCCCCATTTTTTATTAACTTCCTGTGTATGGATATGTTTTTGGGCTTCTTCCGCTATAGAAATATTGCACCATATTTGAATTGATTGTTTTTTTTTCGATCGTTATTGATGAAGCAAGAACTTTCTCGCTGAAATGGCCATTCAACGAATTTAAATTTCGGAATTTTTTGACAAACTACACACACACACACACACACACACACACACACACACACACACACACACACACACACACACACACACATATAGATATGAATGATAGGTTAATGAACAAATAGGAAACATCTATAAATTTAACACGTTTCACTTTTAGTTTAAGCTTAATATGAATGTAAATATGAAGGAGAAAATAAATTTTCTGGTATTTTTAAAAATCTGTTTTGTTTGTTTTTCATTGGTTACGTAAACCTCACGCGTATTTGTTTTGTCAGAGAACTTTCGTGTGTATAGTTCTTCCGTATTTATCATAATTCTAATTGGTCTATGTAGGATTTGGTTGATAATATGTGTGCGTGTGCGGGTTTGTGCTCCCAGTGGATATTTTTATTTCTGGTTTTTAGTGTCCACATTTTCTATGGAATATATATATATATATATATATATATATATATATATATATATATATATATATATATTAGTCATCCACATACAAGCCTGTTTCGCTGTATCACAGCTCATCAGTCTGGATAGACATATCCACTTGCTTCTGGCCGGGATCGAAACTCGACCGATATTGTTAGACATATACTCAGTATTATTATCCCCTGCTACTATAGTAAGGGCTAAAGTAGAAAAAGAACTGATATCTCTTTATGGACAACTGCTAATGAATGAAATGTGAGAAAATTTGTCCCAACGTGATAAATATGTTTTTCTATTCTAGTTGACTCTCTTGGAAAGATTTCTTTGTGTCATCACCTCAGTCAGTCCTGTAGTAATCCCAAAAGAATTGGTCTATCGATTTAGTTAAGTACGTAGCTATAATGTTGTATATTAATTTGGACTATATTTTAGTAACCTTGTCGCTTGTATTGCTTCTTTGATACTAATAAGTAATATCATTTGTTGCCGTCTAATTGCAAATCCTCGTCGAATCTTCGTCAATTTAAATGTACCACTAAATTTTCATTGGGACAAGTAGTCTATAGAAAAACTATATAATGACAATTACAGCTTTTTGTCATCATTCCATTGAAGTCTATTTATTTTACTCATTTTATATATTATTTAAATCAATATATGGAAAAATATTTACCGTGCATCGATGTGCGCCTGTGCATATGACGTCTAAATTACGCAAAAATAAAAACAGCATTAACAGATATATTTACCAGAATGACACAAAATAACCTGAAATACTAAAGAGTAAATTCATTCAATAATATCACCATTCAACCACAGCCTTCAGACAACTTCGGAATCTCTTGCAACTCTTCTGGTTAGTGAATGCTGCCATAATCCTTGTCTTTAGTTTCTTTTTGGCGTTACAAGGAGTTTTATTGCTCTCTTGTCCCACGCATGATAATCAAAGAGGTTGCAGTTTGGGGAGTTAGGTGAGAAAGGGGTGATGTGGTAGCAGAAATAGTCTGATAGCCATGAATGGTATCTCCTGTTTGCGTGATATGGTGCAGAGTTTTGTCGCCAGATATAGTGTCGTCCAGCAGTCACCCTCTTGACCCGGGGCAGCACTACTTCCTCAAAACCCTTGATATAATCCTCAGTGTTCAGTCTGAGGCCCTGTGGGAAGATGAATTGAGATATAATTTCACCATCACTATTCATCACTCCAAACACCTTCGTTATCACCATTAGACTAATCCAACTCCTTCCTAATCCTATGCACTGTCCTCACATTGACACCCAAACACTGAAATATTCGTATTGGATCTTCCAGCGCGAATGCTAAGCAGTACAGCATGCCGTTTGGAAATATCTGGCGGAGTGAATCATAAGAGTGCTTCATAATGCTCTTTTTCTCACAAACGGCGCCAAACTGTCTCTAATGTACTGCGTAATCGAAAAAAGAATAAAAACAAACAAAACGCATGGGCGAAATTAAAAACAGAATTTGACGACAATTTACCGCACCCTGTAGATATCTTTTAAATTCGGACATAAGCAATTTTATATGAATTGGAGGTTATTTTTTTTTTACTTCAGTCGAAAATAAAGTTTCTTTGGTTAAAGCAACGCGTTTTGCTTTAACCAGCTACGATGTATGACCAGCTACGATGTAAAAACGTCCAACAACCTATATGTTTATTTATCAATACTTGGCCATACATTCTCACGTACTTGTGGTAAGTGTAATAAGATCATACGTAGTACATTGTTTCTAGTGGTCGGTTCTTTATAACGAGGACAACTGCATCATTAAAAAGAGGAGGAAAGCTTAAATGTAAATAGTTTACATAAGAGTGCTACTTCCTTTCATAAATGTTCTTATTAATTATCTTCGCCATATGTAAATATATAAAAAGAAAGACAAAAAAACAAAAGAACTTGAGAGAGAGAGAGAGAGAGAGAGAGAGAGAGAGAGAGAGAGAGAGAGAGCGTGGCGAGAAGAAGAAGAGGAGGAACCCATAACTAATAAAAGTAATGCATCATTTTTGTTAATATTACAACTAATGATTAATAAACTAACAAATGTGCAGTTAGCCTCGAATTTTACATGGCCCAGTGGATAAAAACGTTGGTTGAAGTAAGCCAGTGACTTGACCTAAAGCCCAGTTCAATATCTGGCCACAGCAGAGGGGAACAAAAACTTGGAGAAGGAAAATAATTAAAACTGAAACGAAATAAAGGGTTAGGTTCGAAATTCCAATCACCTGAAAAAGGCCGGAGCGAACAACGTCCGAAACGTTATGGATAGAAAAATGAAGGTGAGTGAGGACAACAGTCCGAACAATGTATATAATGTAAATAGGAATCTGTCTTTCAAATAAATCTATCGCATTCCCATGGAAACCCCAAATTTAAGGGTTGAAATCGGCTCTATGAGTAAACAAAACAAAGACATTAAGGAAAACTGTGAATAATAATAACAGCCTAACAACACAATTAATTGAAAAATCTCTTACGTTCTGATAAGCAAAAGACCACTTCCCGCCCGAAGATGAGAAAAAATGTCGAAAGGGAGCCAGAAGAAAAAGTGTTCTACAGTACATCAACCCCAAAAAAGAGTGATGAAATGCAAAGCAGAAAAAAAAAAAAAAAAAAAAGAAAAAAAAAGAAAAGAAAAAAAGATCTATCCGTTTCCTGGATAGAATACAAAGAGATTTATGAAATGATGTCACAATCCTGGATAACAGAATGCCTGAAGTTACTAAACTTTCTAGACAAGTAGTGAACTTCATAATGAAGTAAACAGGAAATTGGAAAGTGAGCCTAAGCACAAAAGGACAACACTTAGTGGAGGGACTGAAAAAAAAAAGCTCTCTTCCAAGAAGATTTGCAATCTCTACTAGTATTCATCAGAGAAACAATAAAGCTCAACGATTAAAGAAATGCAACGAAGGTTACAGATTAACAAAGTGAAACGCGTCCTGTGCATAAATGAACTGAACATTTTTGTCAAGAATAAAAAAAAGTAACTTGAAGTTCTTATGAAGACAGTTAGAAATAAACAACGTTAAAGATGAACAACGAAACTGGTGATGAACAACGAAAAAGAGAACTAACGGAAAAATCATCTCTATAGTTAAGGAAAGTCGAGGTTGGGGTGGGACATTTTGGAAGAAAACAGAAACGAAGGAAAGAAAAGACAAAGAATACTCAACAGAACAAGAATATAATAGAGAGTAAACTTTACGACAGAAACTTAATTAATAATGAATACCCTGGCTATTTCATCTTGAGTAACATGTGATCATCGACGAAGTTTTGGAGAAAATGGAAACAAAAAGGAGACTAATACTTAACACCAGGAAGAGGCAGTTGAGGTTTATTGGGCATATAATGAGGAAGAAGGGCTTGGAAAATCTGTCACTCACGGAACTGAAAGAGGGTAAGCAGAGGAAGACAACGCATAAAATACTTAATGAGCTTGAGTAAATGGATAGCGTATATGACTCAAGAGAAATAACAAGGTCAAAGTTTATTAAGAGCTACATGAAACAAAATTGTGGAAAGCCATGATCGTCTACATTCTGAGAGGCGCAAGGCACATAAAGAAAACTCGGAACCATTTTTTTTATTTATTTAGGTAAGTGATGAGGGAAATTCAGAAGTGGTGATGGTGTGAGAGACTATGTCGACAGCCTCCATGTTAAAAGAAAATCGGAGAAATAGGACTTGTCGGCATTGAGGATTACGCCGATTCCACGATGAATGAAATAGATTATACTAAGAAAGAAGCAAGAAAGATTATTATCAACAGCCTCAAACTACATAACAACGAAGAGAATCATGAATAGAAATAAAAAGAAACAATAAGAAACACGCAAAAAATGATAACAAATTTCTGTAGATAGGAAACTAATCGGCGTGGACATGGGTAATTGAACAAAATGTTGAGAGAGATGCTAAGTCAAGGCGGACCGAAACAATGACATAAGACTAAACAATTTAAAGCCCAAGATAGATCAAAGACAAGAAAACAACAAATGTAGATGGAAATAAGGATGATGAAACTGTGAACCAAGTAATTAGAGAATATAACAATTGTCCCAGAAAGACTACAAGAATAGGCAAGAGTAGGTGGAGAAGGTGATCCACTGGAAAGTAACAAATCACCTGGGGATTTAAGATGCAAGCAAACCAATGACCATCGGATGTGATTTGGTTGGATTAAGCAAGAAAAAGAAAACATGGTGGATAATGGATCTTGTTGTTTGAGCGAACATCAGAATTGGCATAAAAGAAAGTGGAAAAAATAGATAAGTATTTCGCTCTTGTCAGAGCGCTGAGAAAATTACGTGAATGAAAGTAACAATCGTACCAATTGCTATCGGAGCGTTGAAAACAGTTACGAAGAGCCCGAGGGAAAAAGATGAGGGAAACTAGAAATTACGAAGTTCGGCTAAAAGTTCATAGTCTGACCAAGATACTCTCATGAAATGTGATCAAATGAAGTTTATTTTTTCAACATAATTTCATCTCTTGCGGTCCACACACTTCTTCCCTCGGTGTTGCAGTGTTTGTACTCCATTAGTGAAGAAGCTTTCATCTTTATTTGTCAAAATGTCATCAGCAGCAGATATGATGTCATCATCACTGCAATATACCAGTTATAAAAAAACTCTCCAAAGCTGGTTTTTTTTATACAATTAACATTATATCAATTACATTAATTAATATTATATTTTGCTTTATTCTATTCGTTTTAAACGCTTAGTTCGTACAGCAGCCAGAACCAAGGCTTATTTATAAGTGTTGTCGTCCAGTAACTTTCTGAAATAAGAGTACAAGCATTTGGACAAAACAACTCTTGTATTTAGCGCTAGAGTTTATCAATTCATCATTCACCGGTTGGACAACATCGTTTATGCCAATTTGTTGATTCTATTTTTTTTTCTACTCATTACTGTGAGCCATGAAAAAAATCAGCAGGGTATTTATCAAGTGTAATCTAGTGACGATCTGTTGTACATATATAAAAAATTGCTATATTTAAAATTTGTATCGGTTTTAAAATACATTTGTTTATCGTTTCTTTAATGCTGATGTCATTATAGATGCACAGAGGTTCTACAAAAAATGAACACAACGAGAAATAAACTCATCAATAACTATACACAAATGGTGTTCTTAATAAAATTATAGTGTCGATATTTCAAGCACATCTACATAGATGTGCTTGAAATATTGAGAGGTACTTACACCTACTGACATATACATTGTTTAAGATATTATTGATTCAACGAGATTTAACCCTACTTTATATCAATTTCTAGTTTTTTTTTCAAAGTGACGCAAACAATTTGTTTTCGGATTTCAGTTCATTGAATCAAACTTCAATAATGTTCATACCAGTCATAGGCTAACAGCAACCCATTTGGTTTTCTGAATGGCTTGTCTAATTTTTTGAGAGAAACAATGTTTATTAGAAAAAAAAATTTTTTTTTCGTTTCGTTCTTACTTGTTAACTTACACTTTCTTAGACATAACCTTATAACTGATATGGACCCGGTATGGGATCATAAAATAATGAGTCAACACGGTGGTATGTCAAGAACATATATTACGTCAAACAAGAGAGACAAACAGATACAAAGAGAAAGAGTAATAATAGCTTGGCTACAAGTGACAGACAGACAAACAGACTAGGCTGAGCTGAACTGAAGTCGTACTGGAAACCAGTGTCTCTGTCGCCCCGGCTCTGTCCTCGAGAGTAATTAACTCTCGGTTAATATAGTCGAAGAAGAGCCCATTATTAAGTGGGTAACCAACAATGATGTTTCTTGAACTTTGTAACTTTTCGTTGAAGGTAACGTTTTCAGGATTTTAAACCATTGGCGGTTTTCATACGCGAAAATATATTTTGCTTTAAATGCAGGAAACATTTATAATACTCTTTTAGAGAAGAAAAATATTTCAAAATATGTTATCATAGTAAAGGAATAGATTAGAACGAAATCATACGCAACAGTGTCGTCAATAATAATTTTATACTAAGGATTCAAGCTTTTAATAGAAAAATCTGTTTTTAATAAACTTTTCTACATTTCTAAGGCACATGCTTATACGTATGTTCTTCTGTAGAGAAAATGGCTGAGATATCTTCAATGAAAAATTACCTCGAATGATTTTGGATAGAGTGGTTCCCTTATTTTGAACCGTATCCCAGGCAGCCCGCTGTTAAGAAAAAGTTCGCCGTACCTGTTTTATACCATGCCTAATATAAAATAAACCAGTGTTAATTTGTAACTATACAGATATATGGCATAATTAAGAGGCATCATTACTGTAATCATTATTTGATAGATAATCAATAAATACAACTTCGAAATGAATTGATTTATTACAAAATCGCAAAATAAATAACCGCACAATCAGTTTACAAAACTTTTGGTCCATCAGATGATGGTGTAAGTTCGTATAAAATAGTATCAAAAATTACTTTGTGAAGTAAACAGCATTATCATACAATTTCTATAATGGAAGAAAACAACCTACTGCAATCCATTTGAACCGATGTAGACCATCAGAAGTACATTATTTTGTGCAATTAAATAAGAAATTGGCAAAAGATACATTACAAATGGCGCCGCGTGTCTAAAGCACCGTCCAATAATAGTTGCATTTATATTGCCTTCATTTTTCGGTTATAATTTAGGAATGAGGGTGAATCGCCCTTAGCTTTATTAAATGAATTTTGATTCGAAAAGTTTATTATTTAAAATTAGGCACCTCCTATCATTTTTAGATACCTAAATTTAAATTGAAAATTTTAAAATAAATAAGTTATCTTCAAGCTTTAAAATTAAGTCTGTTTGAAAGCCAAGGGATTAAAGTTAGTAATTCCAGTAATCAAAATACATTGGTGTATCTTAAACTGAAATTATATCGATTGGAATCAGAAATTTTCGATTGATCGACACATTTCGTAAACAGTAACCAACTTTCTGTTTAAAAATCTTGCAAAAATAAAATATACCTCGCAGACACGTCATTTGTTTAAATTGAAACTTGCCTTAATCTGATTTCAAGCAATAGTACTTCCTTACTGTATGAAATTTACGACAGAAGCTTATCTTAAATACAGCAGTCCTGTTATCAGCGTAATACGAGGTGGCGATTGATTTAATTTGACATCTTCCGTTTGTCAATAACCCAAGTATAGCGACCGGACGTGCCAAATTTTTATTTACCTAAAAAAATGTGTTTTTGCTTTTTTAACTGCATAGTAAACCATAAAATAATATTTTCATCAATTACATAATATTTTATAGAATTTTCGTTTAGTTTTATAGCCGGACGCTTAAATTTGCTTTCTGAATAAATAAAAATAAAAATTTCGTTTAAAATAATTTTACAATTTAATAAGAAAAATTGAAATTAAAACAACCCAGCTAAGTTATGAAATATTATGCTAATTATTAATATTTTTATTATACATTTTTCATATCAATAAGTTAAGATTATAACAAGGTAAAAATATCTAATTTAATTTTTATATAACTCTAGAATCACATGACCTTTTAAAGATATATATCGCGTACGGCCACCCGTACAAACAAAAAACCGGTAATCAACATGCAGAAAATTAAAATGTTTTAATTATTTAACAGAAAATGAGCAAGTTTTAAGTTAACTATTTAGATTTTTCGATTAATAAATATATTTGCCACACATTAATTAAAAAAATCTGAGAGACCTATGAGGAGGAAATTTTAAAAGATTTATGAAACCTTTTAAAAATTACATAATAAAAAATAAAATAAAATAATAAAAATAAAAACAATTCTTCTAAAAAATCATTACTAACGGAAATTTTTTTTTCTATTCAGACTATTATATCATTTTAATTTATCTTTATAAATGCAATTAAAAGTTTATCCAAATAAAAATGACATAGTTTTATTGCATTTTTGTTATCGCACTTCGGAGCAGATTTTCTTATAATTGGGAAGTTTTTTTAAAAAAAAAGATAGTTGATTAGCATTCCCCAATGACTTTTGAATTTAATTAAAATTATCTATATGTTGAGACCTTGTCGACATTTCTGGAAATTAATTGGTGGGGGCAACATATTTAAAAAAATGTTTTTACTAATATTTTCTAAAAATAATTATTTCAAAACTGATTTCAGTCAATTATGAAAAAGTCCTGAAATTTTCATCAAAATCAGACGATTATTTGATTTTTGCAAGAATTTCCAAATGAATGTGTCTTTCACTGTCAAAAAATGCCTTCGCGCAATATTACGTTTCTGACGTAATAAACTGTAGCGTCAATTTATCCCTCTCACTGACGAGAGAAAAAAAAAAGATTTTCTACCACTAAATGAGCCTGTTAGAACCTGTTAAAACAATTTAAAAAAATTGTAAAAATAATAAAAAAAATAATATGATCTATCCTCTTAATGATAGCATAAACATTTTGCCGAGAAAACTTTGTTTTTATTTAGTTTTGAGGTCTTTTCCGTCAGACTATGCTGCTTTTTCCAGCAAAAAATTGACGGTACCTATTTAAAATCATCCGTATGTTTCATGCAGAGGTATTAAGCACATCGACAACGTAGGATACTAAATTAAAAAGAAGTTGTTATGTAAAATAAATGCTTTTTCTATGAGTTTAAGTATATATAACTGCTTACTAGCACAAAGCCACAAGTGCGACACACTTAATGAAGATTCAAAAGACTGCAAATGACCTACGAGACAAACTTGTTAATTACGAATTCATGTTGTGACAAACGAATTAGGGACGCGTTTGGTTCTGAGAAAAGAACTTTTGAAGATAATAATTTTACTGGAATAATCATTTTTTTTAATATATAAAAAAGATTTGAAAAAGTTTGTCGGGAAGAAATACAATAAACGCCACTAAGGTACAGCGACGCTCAGCATTTCATGTTAAAGTTTAATGTTCGATGTGTATTGATGTGAAACTTTTCGTTTATCGGATTCAGTTTTTTTAACGCTTTTTTTTTTATCGTTATTGCTTTTAATGATGCTACATTTTATTAGTTATGTAGTAAGAAAAGGAGATATACTGTACTGTAACTTGTCTGAAGTAGTTCCTTCTTGGAACGAAACGTGTCACGACTCAGTTTTCCATTGTCACTCACACACGTGTAGCACGCGTTTGAGTGACCAACATTAATTCAAACAGGCACACATACTCATCTGTGTGTGTGTGTGTGAGTGTGTGTGTGTGTGTTCTTGTGCCTGAATGTCTGTGGACATGTGTGGTTTGATTTTGGTCACAAATGTTTTTCGGCAGAAACAATATATTCATTCTGCATTCACCTCACTATTTTCTCTGACAAATTATCGTCCACTGACATTTTGATTAATGTTCAGTGAACTTGACTCTATTTTATTGAAAAAATCTTATGAATCCTTTTATTGTTGGCAATAAAGAAAGTTACTGAGAAAAACAAAGCTATCTCTTAAACGTCAAAAGCCAACATCTGTATTGGTTTTAAGACCTTACACTTTACACAGGTTGCTGTCCCATTCAAAATGTAACCTGAAATATAACATTTACAGCTGGTCAGACAGTTATTGGAAATTATTGACATGGTATAAAATTATCACAATAAGTTGCTGTTAAGTCTCAAATGATGCTCATTGAATTACTAGGCTATTTCAATTGAATTTTTCTGTGTTAAAGCTTTGGTGATACATCTTGATGGGCACATGGAATTTAATTCTTTAACAGGATGTGTGTACAGGAAGGAAAACTAGACTGTTATATGTCCAAAGTGACTTTATATGTGAATCACATGAAAGTGTTTGAAGAAGTGAGAAAGAATAATTTTAGCAGATGAATCTGTATGGTGTTGGCATTCTCATTTTGTGGCGGAAAACAAAGTTTGGGCAAAACATATGGTATTGAAGTTAATGTTGATGATGTGGATCCTTAAAAAATTTCTTAGTAATTAAGTTATTAAAATTATTTGTATTCTAAGAGTTATTATTGAATCATTATCAATTAACAAAAGAAATCCTTTCTAGAGGTATGGCGCTTTACCCTCTTTAAAGTACCCTCATTCAGAATTCTCACACTTATCAGTTATGCACGCGTTTCAAACAGTCTGGAATTATTTTTTCGAAATAACAATCACCTGACGTCACGTTCTCTTTAATCTCGGACACCGCTTTGCAACGGGTATTTTAACTTCATAAAAAAAGCCACACGTCGCAACGTGCCAAATCTGAGGGTTGACAAGCCCAAGTGATACGATTTTTTTTTGTTAAAAGCCCTGCACGAGATTTGTTGCATCTTCTTGCTTAGTTATGTACTGAACACATAGTGTTAAGCTCACTGAAAACTATTTTGCAAGGTTTTACGCACCAAATTGGTGGAATTTACAGTATGATACCACTCGAGTATTGCTCGCTTGATATTGGGGATATACTATTGTTATTGTGGATAATATAAAGTTTTGTAATTTTTGGTGATCCATAATCAGTGTGTCACATGAAGCGCACATACTTTTAAGATTTCATTACACATGAGTAACGAAAACTGACTCACTGTCCTGTTAACTGTCAACTGAGCTCTTGTATTTCTGTAATGACTACTTTATTTTTGGAAGATTTTTTTAAGCAGAAATTTTTAATTTTTTCTGTCAGCAAACATAAATCATAGCGTATTCGAAGTCAATTTTGAATGCAAAAAGCGTGCATTAAAAACAGTAAAAACATCTAAGTCATTAGTTTCAGAAAAATAATGGCTAATAAAAATGTGCTTGAGTTGATTAATTTTCATTGAGATCAATTTGAGGTTAATTAAAAAGCAGATATCATTTAATTGGTAGATCTCCACCTGATAAACGTTAAAGTTTATTTTGTATGCAAAAAAAAAAAAAAAAAAATATATCTATATATACATACTTGTTGCGTCGTTGTTTATTCTGTTATTATTATATACTTGCTTAAAAGCTGCACTCCAAGAGGGACTCCAAGAGGGACTCCAAGAGGGACTTTTAAATCAACTCCTGCGGAAAGATAATTGGGTTTCCGGTCAAAAACTAAAGGAACCTCTTGTCCAACTTAGAAAAGAGTAATAATAATTTGAAGAAATAACTTTGAATTTCTCAATTCACTCCATGGGGCTTCAAACCTCACTTTAACTCTGATTCAGGGTATAAGTCTAGTTCCGGCCAAAAGACCGATTTGGGCCAAAATTCGAATTCAGATCGTACATTGAGTTCTCATGATCACAAACTCTGTGAAACTTTAAAACTTCATCTCATGAAACCTTTCACCTTAACTCTGATTCCATGGCATTTTGAAGCAATGAAATTGATTTTCTTAACCCAGAAAATGTTTGAGTATTTTAAACTGAATTTAAAACACAAAGTTTTGAATTCACGAAGTTGTTGTGTTATTTTAAACTTAATATGAATAAAAAAATCAAAGTTACCAATTCATTCTCAGTTATTTTAAAATTTGTATTTCCCTCGTCATCCGGACACAAATCGCAACGCATTTCACGCCAATCTATTGTTTCTGTTGCTGCTTGCCCATCGATACGACTTGGCTGCAATTACCCGCACCAGGTTTTTTTCACTGAGATTTGTTCTTCTGGGCAACTGAGATTTTGTTTGTCTCTTACCCATTGACCTGTCTGGCTAGGTTACACCTGCCAGGATATAAACTCTTATCAGTACAGCTTTCCGGGTGTCATAGAAACACTCAGGCTACTCTACCACCACGTCAATTGTATCTATCTAAACTCACATTGTGAATTCAAGGCTCAGTGGTCTACAGATAAGATTATCTCGGTAAGTTAGTTCCAGGATAAATGTCGAGAACAGCAGATACCAATATAAATCATCATCATCGATTTCGCAAATGCATCCTATGGCATGAGTACGAGAGGGTCTGTTACGGGAGGGTCTGTTACGAGAGGCTCTGTTACATCTACTGATTTTCTCCATTCATCACCTTCAGTTAGTCTTCGTTAGCAACTTTTTCCATGAGGACAGGTAATTGAAAGCGGCGTAAAAAAAGGATTCGCTTTTGCGCCAACTTTGGCATTTTCTCTTCCGTGATGTTGATTTTCGTGTAAAGGCAGTCTGAACAATGTATCCACTTGCATATGGAAGTGAAGGAAAGCTGTTAAAACCTGGTCTGTCTGAAAATCAACTCCAAGGTTTACCCTGTCCTCATCAGGGAAATGTTATTCGCTCATGACATAGACCTGAAAACGCTCAATCACAAGGACCTCTAGCAGCTGACCAACGACTTTGTCTGTGCCTGCATGCAGTTTATGTTGACTTTTAGAATTAAGAGGTCCATTATTATAGGTCAGTACGTCCGAATATCAACCAGCATTGAAAATAGAGTGATTGACGTCAATGACCGCTTTAATTACCTGGGCTCTACCATCCCCAGCATGCTATCGATCGACAGGGAAATCGACAAGCACGTTGCGAAAGCTGTTGGTGTGATAGCCAAATGGAGCAGAAGATTGTGGGACAACAACCACCTGCTCTTGAAAACCAAACTCAAGGTGTATAGGGCGTGTGACTTTAGTACCCTGATGTATCGCAGTGTGTCTTGGATTAATTACGTGATGCAGGAGAACCACCTTCGCTGCTTACGTCGTATTTTCGGTATCAGATGGCGATACAAACCAACAATGCTGTTGTGCAAAATGGCTCCTTGAACACACGTCTTTCTTTTTCTGGCGTCGATTGCGATGGTTGGGACATGTTCACCGAATGAAGAACTGTCACTTACAATGTCTCGTACAGCGTGTTGGCTTCATAACACCGTCCAGCCCTGCATTTTTAGGACGTCCAAATGCGATTTGAAAATCTCAGGCTCCGACCCAGACAGCTGGTGGACAACCGTAGCTGCTAGCGTCATGTAAGAGAGTCAAAATGGGGGCAAGGAAAGGTGCAATCAGTTGGAAACCTGAAAATAACGCAGGAGCCAGAAACAGCAAAATCTTTCGATCTACATTTCTGCTTTGCAGTATCTTCCAAAGGTTACATTTTTGAGCTACTCCGGATGCTGCCCTCAAAAAGATTCATCTTGACTAGTCAAGGTGTTATCCTTATCTCACGTGATAAATAAATGACTACAAGACTATCAACAGATAAGTTTTAAATGTAACATTTGTTCTTATTAAGAAAAACAGTTTTTCTCTTTGAGATCAATTTACAGCAACATCTGTTTCAATCATCATTGCATTTGTGACAGAACTTGAAACCTTCCAAGAGACAATTAGTGGAAAGTACACCAACTTCTCAATTTAGAGCATAACGAAGTATAGCTTGTTTTGTTTTGAGATTAAACATGAAACTTCAATCGCTGTTTCCGCTTTGTTTCCAAATTCATTATTTTAGTTATGTGAGTTAGTCCAAACTACAATTGGAGACATGACGGTTAAAGAATAACATATATGAATAAATAAAGAGGATCTTTTCAGCTCTAATCTTTAGTGCTGAATTAAGTGGAAATCATTAAACTGAGAAACTGCATTAGGTTAGTTAGGAAGTAATTACGGTATATCTATAAGTGCATTTAATCTGATATTTGTAAATATTGTTTCTTTTTTTTAATTTTGTTAGTTGTGTCGAATAAATGCTTCCTTCATATTAAGACCTTGAATAAATTCTCGTTGATTTTTTTTATGAAAAGTAATGTTTATTTACAAAACTTGGTAAGAAACATTTAACTGAAAGTAATGTCCATAGCTAGCCAGTACATATTTTCATACTTCTGGCAGCATTTGAATTCCACGTCGGAAAAAATGACATGTTTTTTGAGGCTAAGCAGAAGTCGACACATTTTTGGCATCTTCATAAGAACGAAAGTGTTGCTCAGTCAGGTCATGTGCCATCGATTGGAACACGTGATAATAGGATGAGGCAACGTCTGGTGAATACGATGGGTGGAGTAGGACTTCTCATTTCAGCGTTTCCAAGTAGGTTTTCATCCGTTTTGCAACATGTGATCTAGCGTTGTCATGTTACAAAATCCCTTTGCCATGTCTCTGTTTGTATAGCAGCCATTTTTTCAGTGCTCAACTCAAACGACCTGCCAGGTCGGTTTGAGCAGCTCATAATAAACTACATCCAACTGATTCCACCAAATACAGAGAAAAATCTTTGAACCATGGATATTCGGCTTTGTCGCCGATATTGATGCATAGCCCAACATCTTCTACGCTTAAGTTTATCGTAGTGTATCCACTTTTCATCGCCAGCCACCATACATTTCCTTTTCTGTTGTTGAAGCAGCTGTTCACACTTGACAAGATGCCGTTCGACGTCTCTTGGTTTCAACTCGTACGCCATCCAATGAACTTGCTTTTAAATCATTCTTAATGCTTTCGAACGTTTTAAAACTGTTGTCTGATCAACTCCTAATGATTCTGAAAGTTCAGCTTGCGCGTGACATGAATCTTCATAAAGTAATTCTTTGAATTCTTTGTCTTCAAAATTTTTGATGCGCCAGAGCGTTCTTTATCGTCAACATCAAAATCATTATTCTTGAAGCGTCTAAACTAATCTTTGTATGTTGTTTTCGACAGAGCATGGTCGCCGTAAGTCTCAACAAGAATTCTGTGTGGCTCAGCTGAAGATTTTTTTCAATAAAGTAGTGCAGTAAAATTCTTCGCAAATACACTTTCTTTGGCACGAAATCTAATATGTTTAACTCTATAAAAAACAAAATTATTTACACTTCGGCGAAATGACTAACACTGAATTTCAAGCTTGTTTATAGTACTTCCTTACAGATGTGTTACCATCTGAAACTACATGCACGCAGTTCTGGGAACGCCGTCTGTTGAAAAACAGCGAGAACTTATTTAAAGTCTTATTATAAACTTGTAATCAAATTTAATTAACATCGTTTTTTGCGTTTCTTTATTGGGTCTACGCGCGTGGGTGTCAACTTTAGCTGTATTCAACACGGGAATGAGAAACAAATATGTCACTTTTCAGCATCCATCTTATTAAATAGGAAACATTATTAACGTTCTTAAGTTCTTAATTTCATTATTACCCATTCTTAATTATTAGCTGCGAATTAGTTTCATAATTTTTTTTTGTTGCTTTTTATCGCAATATTTTAAGTTGATTTATACTTCAGCTGCTTAATTACGGAAATAATGTTGATTAGTTGCCAGAATTTCGCATTGTCGTAACATTTTAGCAGGCTACATGGTTAAGATGTCATCAATAAATGACGAACAGGAGTTCGAATTTTGTTTGAACTTACTTCTTTATTTCGATGTCCCTCAATAAGAAACAAGCAAGAATCATTTGTAACCATTTCTGCCTAACTCATGCTTAACTACGACTTTAAATTGTAAGTCTGCTTCTCAAGTCGTAATTCAGTTTTATTATTCTCGAACATTATATTAGAACATTGAATAAGTTCTCGCTGTTTTTCAAAAGATGGCATTCTCAGAACTGTGTGCATATAGTTTCAGATGGTAACGCATCTATAAGGAAGTAATATAAGCAATCTTGAAATTCCGAGTATGTCATTCTGCCGAAGTATAAACAACTTTGTTTTTCATAGCCTTTAAACATGTCGGATTTCGTGCCAAAGAAAGTGTATTTGCGGGTAATTTCACTGCACTAATTTAATGAATAGAAATATGCAGCTGAAAAACACAGAATTTTTGTTGAGACTCCCGACGGCCATGCTCTGTTGGAAACAACATATAGAGATTGGTTTAGACACTTCAAAAATAATTATTTGATGTTGAAGATAAAGAACGCTCTGGCGTTTGAAGACGAAGAATTAGAAGCATTGTTTCATGAAAGCTCATCTCATGTCCAAGCTGAACTTTCAGAGTCATTAGGAGTTAATCACACAACCGTTTCGAAAATTTTGGAATCATTAGGAATGATTTAAAAGCAAGGTCATTGGATGCCGTACGAACTGAATCCGTGTGAATAGCTGCTTCAACGACAGAAAATGAAAGATTCTTTTGCATCGTATCTTAACAGGTGATAAAAAGTGGATACACTACGATAACCCTAAGCGTAGAAGATCGTGGGTTAAACCCAGCCAAGTATCAATGTCGGCGGCAAAGCCGAATATTCATGGTTCGAAGCTTTTACTCTGCATTTAGTGGGATCAGTTAGGGGAAGTTTACTATGAGCTGCTCAAACCAAGCGAAACCACATGAGATCACTATCGACTACAATCGATGAGGTTTGAGCCGATAATTGAAGAAAAAAAACGACCGCTATACGAGCAGAGCCACGGCAAAATGATTTTGCAACATGACAACGCTATGTCACATCTTGCAAAACGGGTGAAAGCCTACTTGGAAACGCTTAAATGGAAAGTCCTACCCCATCTGCCAAAGTTACCAGACATTGTTTCATCCAATTATTGTGTGTTCCAATCGATAGCATATAGTCTGGCTGAACAACCCTATCATTCTTATGAAGATGCCAAAAAATGGGTCGACTCATGGTTAGCCTCGAAAGATGTGTCGGTTTTCTGACGTGGACTTCAAATGCTGCCAGAAAGCGGAGGTTATGTAGTCGTCAGCGATAGACAATGCTTTCAGTGAAATGATGCTTCCTAAGTTTTGTAAATAAAACATTGCTTTTCATGAAAAATCAGAGAGAACTTATTCAAAGTTCTGTAGTTAGGATATCTAAAGTAGAAAAAGAACTGATATCTCTTTATGGACAACTGCTAATGGATGAAATGAGAGAAAATTTGTCTCCAATGTGATATATATATATATATATATATATATATATATATATATATATATATATTCTAATCTAGTTAATATTTTATTCCAACGGAAAGATTTCTTTGTGTCATCACCTCAGTCAGTCCTGTAGTAATTCCAAAAGGATTGGTCTATTGATTTAGTTAAGTACGTAGCTATAATGTTGTATATTAATTTGAACTTATATTTTAGTAACCTTGTCGCTTGTATTGCTTCTTTGATACTAATAAGCAATATCATTTGTTACCGTCTAATTGCAAATCCTCGTCGAGTCGCCGTCAATTTAAATGTATCATTGAATTTTCATTTGGTCAAATGTTTTATAAAGAACAGTAACTTTTTTGTCATCATTCCATTGTACTCTTATTTATTCTACCTATTTTATATATTAATTAAACTAATATCTGGAAAGAGATAATCATGTGTTTACTATGCATCTTTGTGTGCCCCTGCATGTCAATATCTCATTCATTCGGTGAAGCAGTTTCATATGAATCGAGGTTATATAACTTTTAACTTAAGTCGAAGAAAAGGTTTCTTTATCTAAAGCAACGTGTGTTTAAGTGAGTTTTAACCAGCGATGATGAAAAAAGATAGGGCAATCTATGCACATAGGTTTACTTGGGCACACATTCACACGTACTTGTGAAAAGTGTAACAAGATCATACGTAATATTTCTAGAGGCAGATTCTTTAAGACTAGGAAAATTGCATCATTAAAAACAGTACACCTTGGATCTCGACATTTAGATAAGAGCGCTACTTCCTTTTAGAAATTTTTTTGTTGTCTTCGCAATATGTAAATACAGAGACACATGCTCATTTAAAATTCTCAGAAAGCGCTCTTTCGATACTTTCAGGATTTTTTTTGTAAATTGACTGTACATAAAATATTGCAAACGCAGTATTTTAATCAACAGAATTTAGATTATTTTCTCTCTATTAAACTATTAAATAAATGGCTTGAAAACTATTAAAAGTCGTTGCGTTGAATCCGTTCAAGTATATTTTACGAAAATATACAATATAGATAATATGTCTTCGCTGTTGTTGGCAGCCGCACGCATCGGGATTGACATTCTCTCTGTTTATTCACTTTCTTTCATTTGGTTGTGGAGATGGCTGTAAATGAAAGGGAGTTTAACGAGCCCATTCGTGTGAATTTGATTTTGGTGGGGAACTCTGCGCGACAAAGAAGCCTACACACTTTGCCAGAAGCGCCTTACTCGTGGGTCAAAGAGGATTGAGACAAGCAAGATCTAGCAAACCTGATTGCATTAAGCTGTCGTCGGATGCTTGGTCTGTTAATATCCGCCTTGTTTATGCTAGCCCAACTGGCGCTGCTCTTTTACGCTGGTTCGAGATCGTGTAGATCTTCGCCTATTCCGCCTTTGGGTTTTCAATATATATATATATATATATATATATATATATATATATATATATGAGATAAAGATAATAATAAATTTATTTCCTCTGTCGTATGCATGTGTAGTCATACCAACATAACAAATTTAGTCTGATAAAGTCCTGAAGGACGAAACGCGTCACAAGTAAACTTTTTTCCACTTTGTCATATAATTTCTCTAATACATATATATATATGTGTGTGTGTGTGTGTGTGTGTGTGTGTGTGTGTGTGTGTGTGAAATACAAGAGTTTATTTATAGTGCAAAAGATCCAAGAGTTTATTCAGTGCAAAAGTTTCCAACGCCATATTTTTAAAAATTAGTAACTAGTTAAACAACAGAAAACCATTTTAAATAATAATGCTGGAAATAACTACACAGACCAAACATCGTATTGTTTTATTGTTTTATTCTATTCTTTATACGCTTGATTTGTACGTCAACTAGAATCAAACCCAGCAAATGTCATATGAAAAAAGATTATTTATACAAAAGGGAAATAGTAATTATGTAAACACATATTTATTTAATAACAATAAAGTCTTACAAATATAAAGGATTTGCTTGCCGTATTGCCTTATAGATGAATAAAGATTATCTTCACTTAACGTTACGCCTTGTAAAATCCATAATGCCCACAAGGTATGAATAAATGTTTTTTCTCTCGATAGTTTTTAAACAAAAGGAGTTTTGTGAAGAAACTTTGTGGCCGTTAGACATACTGAGTGCATAAAACGAGAATCTTAACCCCAGACAAATGGGCGGTGTTTTGTCGCTAGAAATAACTGCAGTAGGATTAATAAACATATCTCTTTGTACAGTAGGGTTAGAAAACCTGCCGTGTCGAGTTTTATTATAGTGTCATAATACTTACTCAATACGCCTACTGTCATGCATAAGAACATATTACACCTTCTATACGAGGCGTTCCTGGAAATGTACGAGTCTGTGCTTGTAGAATTTCATATATATATATATATATATATATATATATATATATATATATATATAGGAAAAACTGCTAAAAAGTTGTAAGTTTAAAAATGTATTTTTTGACAGTATTTGTTTATTTCTATTATTATATTTTATATTTCAGACCGTCCTCTGTCCTTCATCAGAAACAAATGATTTTCAAATTTAAATTAGAAACGTATTTCGCGAGAGCGTTCGTGGAGAGAGATTGTTTGCATCACGTGACGCAGAAAGCGACATATTTTAAAAAAATATATTTGCAAACGTAAACCTATCTTTAACAATACTTATAAATTTTGTTTTAGAGAAAAATTTTTAATTGTATCTAAAAAATGTTTAGCTATTGAAATATTTATAAAGAT